>JARQOC010000005.1:527801328-528324279 GCA_033576535.1 Allobates femoralis | reverse complement strand
GCCTCTCATTGGCTGGCAGCTTGCATTGATCTTACTGAGTGGCAGAGCTTGTTAGTGCCGCAAACGGAAGTCATCACACAGCAGGGATTGCAGTGTTCCACTGCACTGGGGCGATGCATCATTAAGTTGTCCAAGGTGCCGCGGGCCGCATAGTGAAGCCCCAGGGCCGCGTGTTTGAGACCCCTGATCTAGAGGAACCATATACAGGGAGGAATCTCCATGAACTCTTTCATTTGGAAGATATTTCCAATTTTCCAAAACCTCGCTTTTTCGATGGCGTCATTGAATTTACATTTGGGTCACTGGGTAAAATCAAGTTGGAATACTAGAAAGATTAAAGCCCTCTCCATCTGGTGGTGCATGACTTTTCTTTTGGAAACCATATCCTTAAAGATCATTCTACGAAACGGAAGAAAAAACTTCAAAATTCACCATGGGAGCCAACAAAATGGCAAGAAGCCAGAAACATAACTACAAAGTAAGTGGCAGGAGTCAGATGTTGGGCCATGCTATGATCCAAAAAGTGATGATAGTGCCCAAAGACTGAGAAGAAGGTTGAAGTCATAGTATTAATTAGTCATGAACAGAGCTAGCCTTAAAGCGATTTGCATTTAGTCCCTCAGAATAACTCATCATTGTTAGTTAGAAAGGACTTGTTTTTAAGAATATTGGCTAGTTATCATTAGTATATTAAAACTTGTCTCCAAACTAGAGGGTGGAAATGAATTGCTATATCTCCAACACATTGCATTCAGAGAGGTGAGGAGATCTGCTCCCCTATCCCTCTGTAGCACACCCCACAACCAACAGTAGTATGAATTACATTATACAGCAGTACATCTATGAATCTTGTATCAGAATAAAATAAAATACTTCCACTGTGTCTCCTTCTCTTTTTGCAGCTGTTTTCGTCTTCTACAGAATATTGTGGGTAGCAAGCAGTGGCGTAACTTAAAGCTCATGGGCCCGATGCAAAAGCTCCAATGTGGCCCCAATTATTGCAAATCATTAATAGCATTAGTGTTTTTCTATATGCCAAAGGGACTTTTGGGGCCCCTTAGGCTCCAGGGCCTGGGTGTGATTGCAACCCCTGCACCTATTGTAGCTGGTAGAAGTAACCTGATCTCTCAGTGAACTGAAAATTCATCTTGTCTCTCAAAACATATAGTAGTATTTCAGAGTCAATATAGGGCATTTAAACAATTTACAGACCTAAAGGGGTTGCCCATGCGCATATAATACTGATGACCTATCCTTGGGGTCCAACACCTTATCAGCTGTTATTAGCTATGGTGGTGCCTATATATAAACATTCAATGGAGCTGAACAATAACTCTCCCTTCAATGTGTAGAGGTCTCTGAAGAGAACTGCAGAACATCTTCTTTTTAAAACAATAGAAGCAGTTAATAATTACCTGATTCTTCCATTTTATCTTGCCTAACTTGCCGTTGTCTTTATACCAGTTCTACAGTATTGACTATGACACCATGATAATATCTATCAAGTCCTATAGTCAGTATATATAGTACCGTTTATTAATATTTTTGGAATGGTTATTTATATTTTCTGAGCTATGTGTGGTGGTTCACCAATAATCCAGTCCTGTAGTATAGTTTCTTTATTTCCTAAAGAATATAATTTGTCCTAACATAGTAATGTGGCGCCCCGCAACGAGTGCGTCACAAGAGGGTATTGCAGCCACAAATGCAGCCGCAATATTCTCTGACTCAGCAATGATCTGGTTAACATAGAAATCCAACCCTACATGCATCACCTAGAACAGAGGGCCAATCATAGGTCCTGGGGGTGGAGTGTTAGGGTAGTGTAGTAGAACAGACACAATAGTCTAGAGCAGAACCTAGAACACTCGAGATAGAACAGAGTCTGAGGACTTGAACTTGGAGAGGAGCGGGGGCTCCGCACCCCGTGTGGGCCCCTGGGCCGTCACCGGTCGGGTGTCAGCACCTGAGGCCTTAACAACCGGGACTGGGCATTATCTACACGGGTTCCCAAAAAGACTCCCGTGCCCACAACTCACAGCCGGTTCACTGGTACCGAAGCTGGCAGCAGTTCACCTCTGCTACGCGAACCAGAAGCGTGGAGGAGCAGCTTTACAGGAGCACCCCACCACCAGCCAACTTCCAGTCGTCTAACCATCGGTGTACCCACTGAGGGATCCAAGGCTCCCCAAAACATCCAGAACGTACATCATGGATAGGGCATTGAAGCAGCCTCCCCGTACCCGACCTGGTATTCCTGGGTGACACTGGCGATCAATTAGGTAGAATGGAGGAACACTGCGGATTTCTAAGGGACACCATCACTGCTGAGTCCACCCGGTCTACTACTCAACCACTGTATGCCATGTACTGCCTGCTGGTTACAGTAAAGACCCGTTGCAGAGACTTTCTGTGTCCGTGCTTCCTTATGAACTGTCCGTCCGCACTACAAAGTAACCGCAGCTGCCGCACAACATCTTAAGCAGCTCCAGCCTCCGGGGATCACCGCTCAGCCTGTGGGGAGCGTAACATCTTGCTGCTATCCATCCCCCGGGGCTCCGCAGCGTCGGTAGCCCTTACCGAATCTACTCATAGGTGGCGTCACGAATAAATTAAAAACCCCTTTAATCTGTTCCACCATGACGTCTTCAAACACTTTTGATCTGCACTACACCGGGCCCCACTACCGGCAGGCGCGGTCCACCCGTGACAAGGAGGAAGGAAGCAACGCCTGTCTAAACCGGAGTCCCGGCCACGGTGAGTCAGTAACATAGCAGTGAAATGATGGCATCATGACTACATATACCTGTAAACTCCCAGTGACTGGTCCTTTATTGCCAAGAAATGGGAATTGGGTTCAGAGTCCTATTACCTGAAGGGGTGATGGAACCAACCCAGGAACCATAGAGAGACATGCCAAAGTCATGGCTTATGAATGAATATAAGTTATAAATACTTAGCGCCATTATTATATTGACAAGACCACCCCTAAAATAGGATATATAGATACACAGTTTAACTACTATACTGGCAAATCCTTCCCTAGAGCAAGATGGTGGACGGAGGGTTAGAGCGCTACGGCGAATTATCTGTGACATCACGAGGGAGCGTCATGTGATGAGAATTAGCCACAAACACGAAAATTAACTGGCGTAAGCAATGACAAAAGTAAGGGGCCCGCAGCTACACTGGATTGGTGAATAGCCACACATGCTCAGTAGAACCCAGAAGAGGACGAACGTCTGACCAGATTATTTAGTACTCTACGATGGTTGAGTCGTAATTATAAATAATAATAAAAAGTTCTCATTTAGCGATATGTGAAACACATGGGTCAATTAGCCCAGTAGCACCTTGTAGAACTGTAAGCACCTATACATATGATTCACAAAATATCTATTATATCAGGTTCACTGTAAACTATTGAAAACCATAACTTATGTCTGTAAAACACTGTAATGTGAAATATGATGTAAATTGATTGAAATTGAACTGTAAATGGAAATGCACTTTATATACTCCTCGCTGATGGAGTTTTGTACACTGCTAGAGAAAAGCAGAGTAATCTGCCGAAATGTTGCATTTACTATATAAAAATACAAGGGGAGACAACAGAGGCGCAATAGTGCCCTATCATTTGGCATAGATTAGGGACTAAACGGTATAAACAGGTTTGCACTAACCTGGTCCAGTTGTGAATCCCACAACTGGAATAAGAGCGTTGGTTTTAGTAATGCAGGCTGCTGCTGGACCTCCACCTCCACGGGACCGTGGGTACTTCAAGAGTTCTGGGATCAAAGGTGTGTTGCAGTCCGCGCTGCCCGATCGTCCAAAGGATCACAAGGGAAGCAATGTTCCAAACGAAATTCTCTTTATTCTTATAAACCGACGCGTTTCGGCGCCCAATCCTGGCACCGTCCTCAGGGTATATACCCTGAGGACGGTGCCAGGATTGGGCGCCGAAACGCGTCGGTTTATAAGAATAAAGAGAATTTCGTTTGGAACATTGCTTCCCTTGTGATCCTTTGGACAATCGGAAATGTTGCATTTGTCATGTGCCAATAAACAGACAGAAGTATTGAACCAGATATGAGGAGTGATGTCCATTTTTTATCTTATTATAACTAAAAGCAGATAAACACTGTATAAGGACTTTGCACCTAACTATTTGTGGATGCTGCTTTGTGCTGCTCTTGATTTTTCCTTTTTTATGCCCAGTACATACAGTAGACATGTCATCTGGTTCAGAGGCTTTATATGTATTCACATTTTAGCGTTGTGCTCTGCATCACTATTCATTAGCCAAACTATTAACTATTGTTAATGACGTGCCCCAGGGCCGGGTACTCAGCTCTCAGGCGATTTCGGTCTTGGGTGTCATGGGTGGCTGCCCGAGGCTGTGGCCCTGGTGTTCAATGAATAAGGGTTAAATAAAGTAAGTACAAGTTCGTCGTGATGCCACCTGCAGTATCCAGTGATGCTCACCAGTGCCGCTACAGTCCTCCGGTGGTCGTTGGTATTGCAGCAATGATGGTGTAGTCCCCCGCAGGCGGGACTGGACCGCCGGGCCAGCGTTTCTGTAAAGAGAAAGTTTATGCGGGTAAGAATGCAGCAGAGGCGATAACTCACTTCACCGGGTACTTTACTGGAAAACTTTCAATCATCATCACAGTCTTTCAGTGCAGTAGATGTTATAATGACAAATGCTATGGGCGCTGCAAGTGGAATTTCTGGTTTGTAGATGGATCCCTCACTGTGTGCTGTTCCTGTTCCTTTCTTTCCTTGCCTCCCAGTGGCGGTGAAGTCTGACTTCATATAGACTAGTCCGACCTCCTGCTGTTCCTTGTTCTCCCCTCTCTTGTACCCGTCGGGTGAACCTTCTTTTGGGCTCCTTGCCGTGTCCTGCTACTCCGGGCTCCCCTCTTTCTGGGATCTTTGGGAGTCAGAGGCGTACATAAAGATACCCCTGTTCTTCGGATTGTCTGTGAGCCTTAAAGAACTCACAGGTGCAGGCTCCGGTACCCGGTTCTCTTCCTGGGGCAAACTCTTGATAACTCTATTCCCCACTAGAGTGAACTCCGGCCTCCGAGTTCCTTCCTCTCTTGCCTTCCTCTGTCTGGGATCTGTACTTTTCTTCTGGGCCCCTCAGCCGAGGGGACCCTCCTGCTCCCTCCAGGGCGATTGTCTGCATCTCCCTCTCTCTTCGACTCTCTCCAGCTAACCAACTCACTAGTTCCCCCTAGAGGTCACTATATACCCTACCGGGGTCCCTCCCACCTACTGACTAGTGTGGGATGCGGGTTCTAGGGTTCCACCTACTGCCCATAGTTCCACTTGCAGTGGAGTGACTACACCACTTTTCTGGGTGTAGTACCCCTTTTGTGGCACCTACATAGTGGGGCGCCACATTAACTCTACACATTGGAGCAAATCGTTATCACTACAACAGTCAATGGAAAACTGAACGAATTATCTCTCTCAGAAAATGGCAACACAAAACCAAAGAAATTTTTGGGCTGTGTTAATTGTGCAGGGTCTAGCGGTAGGGTACCGGTCTCTTGAGCTAGTCATCCGAATCACCTCATTTTTATTGCTCATGCAATGCACAGACTGGGTGGCAGGTCTACTGACCGGAGCATGACAGCTTCATATGTCTCTATGAGGCTGAGCTGCTCAGGTTGGGTGAGTCACGGCCAGTCCATACATTGTGGTCTGAGACTATACCGATTTGCATTGACGTCTGCATGAGCCCTAAATCCAAGAATGTTTCAGAGTGAAACAGATATATTTCCAGTAAGGAAGCTGTTCTCTGATTTATGCTGCCTTGGGTTTGCACAACATGAATCATCTCAAAGGTTCCCTTAAAATCTGTGTTGTAGTCGGTGTTATTCGCACCTCCCTATGATTCTCCCAGCGGTGTATAGGGGTTTACTAAGTCTTCTCCAATGCCAAAATTCAGTGGGTAAAAGGGATGAGCAAGATAATTTTCAGCATGTCCCGATCAGTTAATTCTTAATTTAGGTGTCTTACTTCTCTGTCCCCATTGAGATCCCATGCACCGATCCGAGCGTACATCTGTAAAGGTAGGTCAAGAGGAATAGCTGTAATGACAGCCATCCAAACTGCATGGCTCTATACTAATTATGAGCTAACGAAGACATTTCTTGTCTCCAACAAGCAGCCATTGCCTCATTTTCTGTTTGCACTATGTCTTACACAAACATCAACGCCATGCAGTATCTGGAAATGTCCAACGTCAAAATGTCTAATCTGTCAGTTAGGATAAATGAGTAGTTATTCCGGCTGAGTCTGATAAATCCTATTCAAAAGCAGGAAATAATAAAAAGAAATCAATAGAGAGGTAGTTATAGGATCTTGTGTCTGCAGTCAGTGGAGCAAGGGTGGCGCAGATCATTTACATCCTTTTTTATGTGCTATGTGTTATGTTATGTTTGCAGTTTGACATTCAAATGCTAAGTCCACCTTTGTAACCATTTTTTATCACAACAAAGCATCAAAATACCCCAAAACCCTATACTTGTAGTAATGTGTATGAAACTGCAAATATAAGTGAAACACGTTTTGCAAATATATTGTATCTAAGGCTGTGGTCACAGTACCATTTTTCACATGCATTTTTGGAGACCTGCGTTTTCAAAAACGCATGTAAAAAACGCAACCATAGGCCCCCATGTTAAAAAACGCATGCCCTAATAGCCAAAAAGCATGTGTGACTGTCCCATGCGTTTTTGGAGCATATACAAAAACGCATGCGTTTTTGTAGAAAACGCATGCGTTTTTGTAGAAAACGCATGCGTTTTTATAACATGGGTTCCTATGGAAAACGCATGCAAAAACGCATGTACAGTTAGTACCTTTTAGTGCCATTCAAAAACGCATGCGTTTCCCATAGGAGCCCATGTTAAAAAAACGCATGCGTTTTCTACAAAAACGCATGCGTTTTTCAAAACGCTCAAAAAAATACTACAAGCACTATTTTTAGGTGCAGATTCAAAAACGCACCCAAAAACGCAGGGAGCCATCACACACCTTACAAAACTCATGCTGACATGAAAAAAAGCATGAGTTTTGTTAAATCACTTAAAAAAACGCATGGCAACTGTGACCACAGCCTAATACACATATATCATGTGAAATAAATATCGAACACATCACCAATTTTCAAAATAATAGTGCTATTGACATGAATTTCTCACTAGATGTTGGTAACAGCTAGTGATGAGTGAATATACTTGGCATTATTCGTTATCCGCATGAATAGTAAGGTAGTTGCGATACTCATTACTAGTATTTTGGTACTCACTCTATGAGATTTCAGTCCCATGGCCAACATGTTTAGCACCTGATTTTCAGCCACTAAACATGCATGAATTGCTTCCAAATCACAATAATGCCGTAGCCATCTTTGCTACTGACATTACTATGATTGGCCGGCCGCATTGCGGCATTTGGTCTATATAAGACCTGCAGACGCTATCTCAGGGGCACTATGCCCAGAGATAGTATAGCTAGAGTTACCGTTGTAGAAAGGACAGTGTGTTATTGCATTCCAGTACCTGGTGCTGAAAGATTTAACAAACAGTCCTTTTCATGGCTAAAATTCTTAATATTGCTGTTAGGGTAAGCTTCTGGAGTAGGGCTAGCATCTTATAGTCATTTAAGGAGAGTTGATTGGATTTCAGTACCTGCTGCAAGATTAACCCAACAGTCCCTAAAAGTGATAATGCCAATACATTCTTGTGTATGCTAATAAGGTCTACCTGTACTCATTGCAGGGAGACTTTGAGAAGTAGCACTAGCATATTGTAGGGATTCTTCACACACAGCGATATCTCTACTGATATTGCTGAAATCAATGACCTCGCCAGCGATATCGCTGTGTGAGAAAAGCAGCAGCGACAGGGCCCCTGTTGCAAGGTCACTGATCGTTACAAAACGATCAGGACCATTTTTTGCTCATTGGTCTCCCGCTGTGCAGCACGCATCAGCATGTTTGACGGCTGGAGACCAACGAGCCACGGTTCCGAGAATGCAGGGAGCCGGCACGGGCAGCGACACCGCCACCAGCTACAGCCACAGCGGCGTGCACTTAGCCGCGCAGTGCACGCTGGGACATGTAGTCATATGACTACATGTCCCAGCGTGCACTGTGCGGCCGGGTGCACAGCGCGCCTGATGTGTAACCACGGTACACGTCGGGTAACTAAGCACAACCCTGTCCTAGTTACCCACTGTGTACCCTGGTTACCAGCCTGTAAGCAGGAGAAGGCTGGTAACCAAGGTACACAGCGGGTAACTAGGATTGCGCTGTGCTTAGTTACCCAATGTGTACCTTAGCTACCAGTCTTCTCCCACTTACCCAGCGATGTGAAGGTCGTTATACGGCTCCCTGGTTGCTGAGGAGATCTGCTTGTTTGACAGCTTCCCAGCAACCACACAGCTATGTTCCAGCGATCTTGGTCGTTGTCGGGATTGCTGGAACATCGCTGTGTGTAAAGGCACCCTTAATCATTTAGGCAGGATTGATTGCATTCCAGTATCTGCTACAAGATCAAACAAACAGTCCCTTAAAAAGGATAATTCCAAACATTCTAGTGTATCCTAAAACAGCTGCTATCTGTACTTATTGCAAAGAAAGTTTCTGAAGTAGGGCTAGCTTATTACAGTCATTTATCTAAGATTAATTGTGACCCGTCCAGGGGTCTTTGGGAACTCGGTACCCAGGCGTTAGTGCTGGGGTGATGTCTCGGTTGCTGGTGCCCGGGCCTGTAACCCTGGGGGTCACTGGGTAAATAGGGGGAAAAATAATAAAAATAAAAGAATAAAGTCTCGTGATGCCACCTGCAGTTTCTGGTGATTTCACCAGCGCCACACTCCCCCTTGGGAAATTACACTTGTCCCCAAGTGTCACGGAACCCAAACAGTACAGAGAAATTTGTTTTTATATTTTTGCAACATAAAAGAAAATAAACACTTTTATTAATAACATTCAAGCTGGCTTAATTTTCTTCCCGTCCGGGAGGCACATTTTCTTAAAACGTTTCAAAACTTTTATTAAACGGAATCGGTTAACTATTGCGGACCGGCGGGCAGTGTCACTGTCTTTTAACAAGATCCAGGTTTACCGCCGGGCCGCTTACTGGCACACAATTAAGCAGGAGAGTGTTTTCACAGGAAAAGTTATTTTCAAAGTTTCGAAACAGGGTTATACAAAAGTAGAGTTACTTTTTAAGGGTGAAGTTGACATCTACAGACCCGGAGAGCATACCATCCCCTGTAGCCAGCATGGCGCTTGTATGAGATGGTTTCTCCCCGGTACAGGTCTCGATTGGGGTGTCCCTTAGGGAGATGAGACTCAACGTCCCTGCGGGATACAAAGATCTCCTCATATACCCCCTGCCCCCGGGCAAAACCCCACCCGTTATCCAAGTTGAAGGTGATAACAAAACCTTGTTTGCGGAGTTCATCTGGTAATGATGGCTGGCGACGAGCTTCAGCGCGAGATTTTCCTGCTCATGGGCCCACCACTCAGCTCTGTGGCGTTGACGTATGGCATCATCGGACCGGTGGATCGTAGTCCCACCGATTCACGGTGCTGTTTGGAATCTGGTCTTGGCGGCAGCTTTGTAGCGGGATGCGGACATTGTGGTTGAGGGCGGATGCCGCGGCGGCGCCAGCCCATTCAACCCGAGCTGCTTGTGGCTGCTCGCCGGGAACTTCTGCCTCCCCTTCCTCCTCGGAACTGGTGTGTAATGAGTCCTCAGGCTCGCTGGGACTCTCATCGTCTTCCTCCACGGCTTCAACGACTACATCAGGCTCCTCAGTAGGTTGGGATTCTCGGTCGGGGTCATCCGGTTGATCAGGTTCTGCGGCCGTGTGTCCTCCTCGGTCTCGTCCTGCGGGGCTTCTGGGCTGCCCGCCTCTTCTTCTTCTGCCTCCTCCGCACCCGTTAGTAGTGGTGCGTCCCCTCTGGTAACCAAATAGGCCTCAGTTGGTCAGTCTCTGGTGCACAGCTCGGTGTAGTCGGCTGGCTAGGCTTGCGCTCCGAGCTCCTGATGGTCCACTCTGTGGCCTCCATCAACCGCACTCGCAGATCTTAGAGCGCGGCCTCCCAAAACTCGGGGTCCCCGTCAATAGTGAGAACGGGACCCGGTCCGGGGTTGCCAATGGCGGCTCGAGCTTCCTCCTCCACCTCTCTCATCAGCTCGTAGAGCCTTAGGGTTGCCATTTTGCTTCTTGCAGGAGCCACACCGTAGAAACTGGTACTTGTTCCCGAAGTGGAGCTTGTGCGAAGACTGTGCCACACCTGTTTTCTTTTCGTTTTGTAGTCCATGCAATACCTTCCTGTGACGCACTTGTTGCGGGGCGCCACAGTTACACAGTGTTTCGGTTAACTGGTCGGGTAGTCACCGGAGGGTACAAAGTCTCTCTGAGGCCCCCCAAGTGTTCCTTCTGCTATGTTCACTGTCCTCTGTGCCTTTCTTGCACCTCCTTTCTATCCGTGCGCTCCCCTGTACAAACCCACTTCCTACCAGGCCCTTCGGGTGTGATGAGGTTACACTTCTCTTCTCTAAGGGGTTCAACCTGGTTTGAGGGTACCTGGTGGAGCTGTACATTATGGAGGAGGTCTGGGGCTGCTTGGCAGACTTGCGACCCACCGGTATTGGCGGCTTAGGGTTGGACTTGCCTGCACCACGACTCAGAGGCGGTACCCCGTTATGGACTGGGATTCATCCAGACTGTTTACTCTGACAGTCTGGCACTGGGTCTCCCCTTTCTGTCTGGGACACCACTCCTTTTTGGGAGCCCTCCCTGTGGAGTCCCTCTAGGACTTGCTCCTTGCTTTGTTCCTCAGAAAAGACTAGATCTATCTGTGTGTTTCCCGCTCCTTCTACCCTAACACTCCTCCCACCGGGACCGGTTACCCTGGTAACGGGTTAGCCGATTGGTCCCCTAATCTAGGTGTAGGGATGCTGGGATGAGAGTCTTATTCCATCCAATAACTGGGATACCGCGCACTCAGTTTTGGGTGCAGTACCCCTACTGTGGCGCACTGACCAGTGGGGTGCCACAATTGCGTTCCAATACCTGCTGCTGCAACATTAAACAAACATTCCCTTAAAGGTAAAATTCCAATACATAGATTATCCTAATATGGCTGCTATCTGTACTTATTGAAGGGAACATTCTGGAGTATGGATAGCATATTGCTGTCATGTAGGCATAGTTGATTACATTACAGTACCTGCTGGTGCAAAATTAAAGCAACAGTCCTTTTCATGACTAATTCAACATGCCGATGTAGCACAGGCACAGCTTTCTTGAGAAATAGTGGTGGACTGGGCATCTGGTACTGGGGCACTGCGACGGACACAAGGTCTCAAAAATCCTCTGTGTACAACAGGCGGAGACGGAGCATTTCTGTAGCCAACAGCTTGCAGATGGTGAAATTCAACCTCGTAGCTTTGTCATGGCTAGGAGGAAATGGTCTTTTACTTGTCCACATCTGAGGGACCGAGGGCTGGCGCTGTGCTGAGACATGGTTGAGTATGGTGTCCCCGGCAAACTGTTGGTCTGTGAGGAAGGTGTAGGCGGATATATTATGTTGCCTTTCATCTAAAGGTGGTGCTCTCGATGTCTGACAGCGCTCAATACCAGCAGGTGTTTCCACTTCCAAAAGAACTGACAACCTTCCAATCACACTGGCTGTTGCAGGTAAAGAGGTGGAAGTGATGAGCCCAGGGCAAGGGGTACTCGGACACCGGGACTAATGGCTTCTTGGATGGGGGACCACGGGTGGTCGGATTCCCGGTTCCGTGCCCTGGCTGTCATTTGTTAGATGGTGCGGAAGGAATATTTACAAGGGGATGTGACGCCACCTGTGGATCCCAGTAATATAGGTACTGGTGCACAAGCCGGCCGCTAAGGTGACGGTGTGTGCAGCAGAACAGTGGTCCCGCTCCCACCAGGAGGAGCTTTATCTCAGGGCAGCGGGGATGGAGGATGATGAGGGAAGAGAGAGGGGGTATTGTTGTTGAAGAGGCCAAGGATGCACTTGATGGGCCAGACAGTGGTTTGCCGGCCTGCTAGGACGCATTGTAGCACAGTGAGCTTCCCACTGCGACTTTTGCTTCATATCCATGTGACGGTTCATGCATGAAGTACTCAAACTATTGATTTTTTGGCCTCTACTTAGATTTTGGTGACAAATCTTACAATAACATGGGGAGACTAAAGGCTTGTGGATTTTGGAATGTGCTGCATGAAAGTCACCTCACCAACCATTTTAAGCCTGTAACTACGGGGCAATTGATGCCACTGAAGTGGTGTCTGGGCCCAAATTTTTGGAAAAAAAGGAGACTCTTGTAGTCCCTAAATGTGACAGAATCTCAGCAGTGTGCATGGGCCTTCCAGATGCTGAGGTAAAAAACACCAAATACTCATCGCCTGCACAAGGCCTTACAGATAATGAAGTAAAACTCACCAAATAGTCATCTTCTGACGTGGCCTTACAGATACTAAAGTGAAAGCACCAAATAACTCATCATCTGCACATAGCCTTACAAATACTGAAGTTAAATCACCAAATACTCATCATGTGAATGATGCTACAATACTGAGTTAAAAAACTATTTTGTGAATGTGCATGACATGTAGTAAATCTGTTCTACTCACCTTTTGTCTCTATCTATCTCTTTTCTTTTCGCATTTTTATATGTACTTTTCACTTTTCCATATGTTTGTTGTATCTTCTGAGTAGTTTGTCACCTTTTGGACACTTTAGAAGGTGTTTTCTATGTGTTTGTATGCGTATGTGTTGGCTGCCATTGTTTTCTATGGGATTCGACGTTGTTCGACGAACAATCGACTAACAAAAGTCCAATTTGGCGAACCGAATCGAATTCGAACACTAGGGTGGTGGTCATCTCTATTCCTTAGAATGAGAAATTTGGTTTTGTGGCTGCTCAGCTCCAATTTCGTGACACAGTCATGCAAGCATGACTGTCACAATGAAGGCCCCTGCTTTCTTATAGAGAACCAAAATTGAATGTGTCGCTTTATTTTCCTGACACAGTGTTCAGGCCTGCCAGACAACACAGAACACTTTGAAAAGGTGCAGATAAGAGATCAGTTTAAACACAACTGATGTGTGCAACGTCTCAGGTTTACCAAAATCTAAGTATCCAACAAGAATGAATTCTACTAAGGCTAGGGTCACACTTGGCTGCATTTTTAAGGATGTTTTTGGCAGCCTGCGTTTTTGGGCTGTGTTTTTGATGTTAGGTCTGGAGCAGCTTAAAAAATGCAAGCAAAAACGCATGCAAAAACGCATGGTACTATTTAGTGCCATGCGTTTTGCATGCGTTTCCCATAGGGCCCCATGTTACAAACACGCATGCGTTTTTGAAAATCACCAAAAAAGCACCAAAAAATGAATCATGCAACATTTTTTGGTGCGGAGCCAAAAAACGCATCCAACAAACGCATGGCACTTTGGCCATGCTTTTTTGCATTGGGGCCTATGGATGCATTTTTCCATGCATTTTTCACAAAAGACAAATGTGAAAAACGCACGGAAAAAACGCATCCACAACGTCAGTGTGACCCTAGCCTAACACAGGTTTCACGCCACCACAATCACCACGATACAGGCCCTTGCTTTCATAACGTTTTCCTAAAGATGATAAAATTGACTTTATGGCTGACAGCTCCTTTTTCCCGAGCCTGATACCCGAGTACCCCAGGGCCTGGGGCTCGACAGTAGAAATGCAGATCCTGATCCGGTTTTGAGCATGCAAATTGGTCAAACCAGATCAGGATCCGCAGCCCACTACATGCAATCCGGTTACCGTTTCCAGATTTGCAGCCTGCGGTAAAAATCATGCAGGCTGCAGTTTTCGGAGCGGCTTTGCAAACCGCAGCAGGATTGCTGTAATGGACTCTATGGGAGCCCATCCGGCTAACGCAAGGCACATGTGAATGCCTGCGGTAGCCAGATGCTTTGTTCATCCCTGCTGCTGCAGGGATGAACAAAGGGTTAATGTTATTAATAGATGTGGGCAACATGTCTCTAGGGAGTGCCCACCCTCCCTAGAGACATGTTATCCACAGAGATCGGCATATCAAGGGTTAATTCTTTATTTTACATGATCGCCGCTATTGTCTACTTTTCCTATGCTTTACAATGACAGCCACCGGCTCCTGGGTTTGCAGGAGTACACTACGTACTTTGCGTAGGCACCAGGGACAGGACAGCATCCTTTATAAGGAGTTGTCCCTGGTGCTTACGCCATTTGCGTAGCATAAAGACTGCTGTGCTGGGTGCTGAAATAATTTACAGTAGTTCTATTGCGGTGCGGTGCCCATAGAACTACTGTAAATGATTTCAGCACCCAGGACAGCAGCCTCTATACTACGCAAATGGTACAGGTCCTGTACATCTGGAGATGCCTCACATCGGGGGATCGCTGGAAAGGTGAGGATCGATTTTTTTTATTTTTAACCCTTGCTTTTACTTAAATTTCACTTCTGCAATGTATAATGCGGAAGTGAAATTACATGGTTAGGAGCAGTTTTAGTGTACTGAGCATGCTCAGTACACTGAAATCAGGTCCGAGAAACAATCCAATCTTTTCTCGGACTCGTGCTCCATAGGCCCCCATGTTATGGGCCAAGGATCATGTCGGATCTGATTCGGTCCGATTTGATCCGCTGTGTCCAAAATTGGAGCAGTCTCCGATTTTGGGTACAGCACAAAATTGGACAGAATCGGATCCAACAAAAATCGGATGCCACTAAGGGCAAATCCGATCCGTGCCCATAGGATAACATGGGGGCCAAATTTGTACAACGGACAGCCACGGATCCCAGAAAAACGTGATGTGAAAGCAGCCTTACTGAAATGTATTTCATACTTCGCACAAAAGCCTGTGTTGGTGATAACAGCTTTACGACACCTCCTGTATGAAGAATCCAGTTGCATGCATTGCTCAGGTGTGAATTGTGGAATATTCTTCCACATAAACCTCTTTAAATCCTGAAGGTCTCGTGGACTCCTTCTATGAACTCTGATGGTGGGTTTACACGCTCCAACGTCGGTCTGATATTGGATCCGACGGCGTGGGAGCGCGCTTTTTGTGGCCGGTTTTCCAAGAATCGGATCGCCGGTTTACACAGCGCAATATCGGGATACAACGTCCCTACGATGTCTACGCCCCCCGACCCAGGAACGACCATTTAACATGGGAGTGAATGGGTGAAGTTGTACTGCACATCGGAGTTGGGCTGTCACACAGGACGATCCGGCTCCAACCGGCATCCGATATCGGGCCGTTGAATAGCACGCTCATTCGACCCCCGATATCGGATTGACATCGTTCGTGCATCGTATTGGATGTTCAGACCATACAACGCACAAACGATATCGGGTCCAACGCACGAACCACGTGACTTTAGGTCGGAGTTGGACGACGATATCGGGACGTGTAAACCCACCATGAGCTTTAGGTTTTTCCATAAATTTTCCATTGGATTCAGAACAGGTGATCAACTAATTAAGAGTTTCCTTGGCTTGTGTTTGGGATCATTGTCTTGCTGAAATTTCCACCCTCGTTTCATACTCATCACTCTGGTAGATGGCAGCAGATTTTTTATCAAGAATGTTTTACTACATTTGTCTATTCATGCTTTCTTCAATTACATGAGCTTTGCCAGTGCTGTATGCTGAAAAACTGTGCCACACTATGATGTTCCAACCTCCAAATTTATCTGCTGGTATTGTATTTTTGGGGTGATTTTCGCCTTTTGGCCTCCAAACATGGTGTTTTTAAAGGTATCCGAACTGATCCGGTCGACAGGGTAGGGGGTACTCAGATATCGGGACAGGGGGTTACTTCGGTGGGGGATCACAGCTGGTCAGTTCCCGGTTCCGTGCCCTGGACCCTCAGTGGCAGGGATGGGGGTGATGATGATGGGGGATGTTAACGTGAGGCCACCTGCGGTACCTGGTAATAGGGTTACCAGCTCTGCGGCTGAGGTGATGGAAATGCAGATTTGGAAGTACAGCTCCCCACAGGTGGAGCTTTTCCTCAGGGCAGCGGGGTGGACGAGGGGAGTAGTAGTAGCAGTTCTGCTGTGAATGCTGCAGGCGGTGGTGGTGAAGCAGGCACACACACACAATAGCCTCTGTTTCGGTACCTTTTTACTGATGTCCGGTAACAGGCACGGTCCAGGAGGGTAACCAGGTTTCAGTGCAGCTTGGGAGGATCACCTTGGAGAGTTGTGAGGCCTCCTCTATTAATGTGTGCGGTGTTTGGGGTAAGCTCTGCCTGTAGCTGAACCTGCCGCTCTTTCTCCCTCTCAGGGTGCTGTTCCACAACTGACAATGAGGACCTTTCTGTGGGATTCCCATTCTCTGCTCAGGTCCCTGGTCCTGTGCTTGGTCAGGTTTGGAGTCTTCTATTCTTTACTTCAGGGGGAATAGATCCTCCTGGTCTGTCCGGGCTTTTGCTGCTACACCGTAGATGAATAGCAACTTCGGACTTCGGTGTCCGAGTGGCTAAAGGGTTCTCAGATCTGTTCCCTTCTTCCTTCTTCCTACTTCTCCCACTGGCCTCCGTCCCTCTCCCTAGGGCACTGCACAGCTAGGTCGGCTTTCCTGGTTCTGGGCCTGGCTTGGTCCCAGCAACCAGCTCCTTCACTAACTACTCTGTCCTCTGGAACTAACTAACTAACTGACTCCTCCCCTCAGGCCTGGATCTTTATAGGGAATCTGGCTTAAGGGCAGCCGGTGGAGCTCCCCAGGTCTGGGGTGGAAGGTGTTGTGTGCTGTGTGTGCCAAGGTGTACATCCCTCCCTGCACCGATGGGTCCTGTGGCAATCCCTCGCAGGGGTGCCACACAAAGAGTTCAATTTTGTTCTCATCTGACCAGACTATATTCTTCCAGTATTTCACAAGGTGTTTAAATGTTGTTGAGTAAACTCTAAATGCTCTTGAATATACTTTTTGTTCAGCAATGGAGTCTTGCGTGGTGAGCGTGAATACAGGCCATGGAGGTTGAGTCATTACTCATTTTTTCTTTGAAACAATTGTACCTACTAATTCCAGGTCTTTATTTAGCTCTCCAGGTAGGTCTTTGGACAAGTCTTCTGATAATTCTTTTCACTGCTCTGTGTGAATCTTGCAGGGAGCACTTGGTCATGGCTATGTTATGGCAAAATGCATTACACTTCTGCATTATGGTTCTCACTGTGACCTTCAGCAGTTTAGAAATTCTTCTGCAACCAATGCTATCAGCATGTTTTGCAACAATAAGATTGCAAAGCTCTTGAGACAGCTCACTGGTTTCACCCATCATGATATCTTCCTTTTGTGGCAACTTAGTAATGAGACACCTTTTTACAGGCCAACAGTTGAACCAGTTGAAAATATTTGTCACTAAGTGGCAGGGTTGCTATCTAATTAGTGATAGAATTCATCTGGTGTTATGACTTTCCATGGCTTTTAGCACGTCTCTTTCTTCATGTGTTCAATACTTTTTTCCTGTGTCATTTCTCATGATTACACATAACTTTATTTATGAACATCTATGGTTTGATTTGCTTGCCTGTGTGGATTGGATGGCTTGTTACCGACATCTGGTGAGAAATACATGTCAATAGACTGAAATATTTGGTTAGAAAATGGGAGACTTTTTAATATGTACTGCATTAAGCCGTTGTATACATCTAGATGTGAGCAAAACTAATTCGAGTGAACATAAATTAGTATTGAACCTGTCGTGGTGGTGGGCCCAAATTTAGGAAATCAACTGGCCAAATTATATGACCAGAAAAAAACGCCCCCTGCGAACCAGCTGAGCGCACTTATTTCCTGCTATACTGTCAATGCGATGTCAACGACGCAGCCAGTGCCAGGCACCAGGAACAGTGGTGGACATTCAATTGTGGACTCAGGGAAGGTGAGTACAATGTGATTTGTAGCTTTATAACAATTTGCAGCCGAGGGAGTAATTTAATGGAATGGGAACATCCCCGTTGAGTCGTGAAAAAAGTTTGAACAGAAACACTTCACCTTGTTTTACCCGAACAGCAGCAATTAGTCAAAGGTCCACTAAGTCCCATTGACAAGTTAAATATGAGGCATCTGGCGGAAAAATGCTAACTTCTACTGCTATTTTAGGTCTTGTTTAACTATTTGCTTTTACATACAAAATAGGTGTTGATGATCACAGCAGCAATTAAAGTTTCTAAAGTCTTGATTTGTGTTTTTCTTAGACCTTTGACTGGAAGATCTTCCTACATCTTAAAACTAGAGTTCCTTCATTCCTTTTTAGAAAGTATTTCTGTGGAGTCATTTGCACCCAACATGGACACTCTCATATATTTTTTCTTGTTATTTGTGCCGAGGGTCTTGACTTGATCTCCAGGGGTTAACAGTTCAGGGGATGTCATGGTGGCATTCCCTGGAAGTCGTGGCTGCAATCGGTCATTTGAAAAAGGGGAGTTAATTTGTTGGGGAGGGAAATTCAGATTGGTTTTGAATGACACTACAACTGTGGAGTTTCCCTGAGAGTAGTACGCACAGAAAGGCCGTGTGGAAACGCGTGGTGGGGATGGCCGGAATAAGCGGATGTTGATTCTATAGTCACCGCATCTGGATCGTGAGTTGATCTTTCCCTAGGGGAATTAAGTGGAATTCCTGGCCACTTTTCCCGCGGGGACTCGGACGGTGTAACACAACCGTTTCCTTTCCCCAATTTATTTTTCATACTAAGGAGTCTGCTATAGATGGCGGGTGTAGCGACTGTGGCTGTAGGAGCTACGTGTCATTGAGCGCTCTCAGTGAGACGGAGTACCACTGGCGCGCGTGTAAGACCTAAGGGATGATGGTATAGCAGCCAAGTGGTAGCGCTCTCCAGTTAGAGCTGGAATCCCTTGGTGGGTGGAAGGGTGGATGAATGAATGGTGAGGGTTGTAGTGGTATAAGGTGGTGGCTCTGCAGGTGGATCAAGGGAAGCGTAGGAAGGATCAGACACACACAAGGTTCTTGCGTTCTTACCATTTTCTTGGCAATAAAGGCAGGTACTGTATTCACCAAGATTGCAGCCTGGCCAGCTCAAAGGTAATTAAAGTTCACTTTGCTGTGACACAGGGAATATAGCCCTCCTTGCTGCCCTTTTCTTCATGACACTGCACCCTTTATCCTCCTAGTGTCCTGGGGTTGCCAGTCCAAGCAGGTGACTGTGGATTCTGTGAGCGACCGTCTTGCTAGTCCTCTTAACCCTACATAGTTCCCTATGCCTGGGGAGGGTCCACTATGGTAGTCACTGTAGCCCAATGACCTCCAGTTTCTCAGCTGGTCCTGAAGATATTCAGACCGAATTGGGGTTGGTACCCCTGTTGCAGCTAATTCCATTGCCCGCTTGAACAGCCGGGTGAGATTCGGTTTCGGGCCTAGGACCAGCATTTACTCCACATGTGTTCTGGCTCTTCCCTAGTTCCCAACTTGTATAGAATTGTCTCCTTTCTCTTTTCCTCCCACCCCTAACCTAACTCCTCCCTCCAGCCAGGAGATGGGGACTGCTCTGAATGTGAGTTTCTTCTGCCCAGCATTTCCCTGGCCTGGAGTTCAGATTGTGTTGGGGTATGTTGGGGGTCTCAGCAAAGTTTTCCCTTCTTACCTATGAGCATGATAACACACCTATTAGATAAGTGCAATACCATAGTGCGGTTAAAGCGCAGGGGCGCCACGCTCTTTTAAAATATTTATAAACTTCCCATAAAAAATGAGCACTGTTGCAAATTTTTGGCTCCTAATTACCTTGTCTTCTGCTGAGCCTTAGTGGTTCTTTAATGTGTCAGAGCTGATGCCCAAAAGAGCATCTGTTGGTCTTTTGGTGGAGTTTTTTGTACACAATTAAATATGGCCTCAGTTGCAGTATCCAGGAACGAGAATTTCACTGTGTGTGGAGCTGTGCAGCTCTCACTATATTCACTGTTTACATATAGCTGGTGTTGAGGCTGAAATTTGCTGATCGGGGGGATGAAGGAGGCAAGTGTTGGACCCATACTAGCGTATAACATGGATAGGTATCAATTGTATATGCCTGGATGAACTCTTTAGATGTCTAAATGCTAAAATTATTTAAAATATATTTAAATACCTGCCATCAGCCATCAACTGTACTTTCTGATTTCCTCATACACGTGTGTTGAGGTGTTGACTATAGGGGGCCCCAGGAGCCGTGGGTGAGGCAGAGAGTGACCCCGACCTCTGTGAGCCAGCCCTGGCCAGCTACCCAGTGCAAAAGTATAATTCAACTTCATCCTCATCAAGGCTTAAATCAAAGAGTTAACTAAGTTCCTTATCAAAGTTTTACTAAAATATTGCATGGTTAAAGGAGATTTCCAGGATATTTATTAAAAACAAAAATATAGCCAAACACTAACAGGCAGGTAGATGTCACCTACCTGCCTGTTGTTGCCTGCAAAAGTCCCCACTGTTCACCTCTGGCACAGAGCGGTCACAGACAGCTTCTACCAGGGACATCCTGGCAGGGTAAACACAGAGCAGAGCGACTTTTCCGCTCTGCAGAAGTGGGCACATAGCTGACATCACACTGATTCACAGCAGGCTCCCGGTGACTTGATCGGGCGAGCTGGCTGTCAATCAGCGTGACATAGAATATGCGTCCGTCTACTGAGGGGAGGGAATCCTCCCCTAGGTACTCGTGATGTCACCAGGAGCTGCTTCGGTTGGCGGTGAACAGTGCCGAGCACAACAGGCAGGTAGGTGCCAGCTACCTGCCTGTTAGTGCTTATGCACAATTCTTTTTTTTTTTTTAGTTATTCTGGATATCCTCTTTAAGGCTATTCACATTAGCATAATTTGAAACCAGCAAACCAGTATCGGAGGGGACAGTCATTTTACGTGTACCTGCCCAAGGCAGGAGATGAGCACCACATCGGGGGAGTGCACTTACTTCGTGTTCAGCCCCACATACCAGAAATCCCAGGGTGGTCCAATGAGTCCAATTGAATTATTAATGGTTAATGGTTCATGTTCGTGGTCATCTTCACTTGGGATTTTCTTGACCTTCTGCCCCACTGCAGACTCTTTTTTATTAACTAAGCCCTGCCCCTGAAAGTTTCTGGTCTCACTGTGAGCGGGATGACGAGGGAGGGGTCACCTGAGTTCAGAGCTGTAGCTGGAATCAAGTGACCGTGACTGTGATGTCACCCTGCTCACAACACTCCCAACAATAGCCAGAAATTGGTCAGTTTGCAGTCCCGCCATGCGAAAATGTTGCAGAGGATTCTGGAGGGGTATGTGGGAGTAATAAAGATGGCATTGAGATATGTGTTTGTGTTTTTGTTCTAATAAAATGGTTTTTCTCTGTGTGTTGTGTATTATTTATTATTTACTAGAGATTCATAATGGCCGTGTATAACATTGGCCTGACATTATGAATCTCCAGCATATGTCAGCTGGTCATATTCAGCTAGCATTTACCCATTACTCAGTCTGCCACTGGCACCAGAGCAACTGTAAGAGTTAAGGTACAGTGCCTTGAAAATGGCATTCTACTGAATGCACAATTTTCTGGTGTCGCTGTAGGCTGCAATTTGAAGTGTGTGTGTGGGGGGCAGAACTCTTGGCCCTCCCCCATTGAGGATTTCAGCCCTGAGCTTCCTAGCTGGTGAAGCCTCACTTTGCTTTTTTTATTATTTCTTAAAATAATCAAATAAGTATGACATGGGGCTTCGACGTATTTTTGGTTGCCAGCCAGTTACAACTAGGCAGCTTGGGGCTGAAATCCTCAGTGTGGAGAGGCCCAAGCATACTGGCCCTCCCGCTAAAAATTGCAGCAGCCACCCAAAGCCTACAGTCTAAGTCACTGCCTCTCTTTGGATTTAAAAACCTTTTGAATGGGCGAGTAGGGACCTGCTAAAAGAGAACAACAGCGCCTAAGACCAGTGGGGGAGAGGTGCACAAGCAGAGGGCATGACCCCATAATCTAAACAAGAGAATTGTAGCATGTAATATGTAGAGGTGCAGAGCCATTTCCATGTGCAACCAGCCCACAGTGAAAAGTTATATGCCTAAGGTGCGTTCACACACTGCGGATTTGCTGCATATTTTTACACGAGTGCTGTTGCAGTTTTTGCAGCCAAAACCAGGAGTGGAACAATCAGAGGAAAAGTCTAATAGAAACAAGTGCTCGCTTCTGTATTTATCACCCACTGCTGGTTTTGGCTACAAAAACTGCAAGAGCACTTGCGTAAAAATACACAGCAAATACGGAGTGTGTGAACGCACCCTTAAAGTACACCCCTTTTTACCTAGGAATTCCAATTAGGATGCAGATGCATCAACCCTACTAACAGGCCGGTCTAACACTGCCAACCTAGTAATCTAGCGTCTTAGCCCCGTATTACATCTCCATTTGCCAGAACAACATGAGAATGAAAGATACAAACCTTCTTCTTCTTTTTCTTGTAAACCTAAGAAAATGCCCTAATTGCTCCCTGGTCCACCCCAGCCTGTCCTGGATTGTAAATCTGCACTGCCTGTACACCAGAACATCTGCGCTTTAGTACCGGCCACTGAAGGAAGCCAGTAGCTGCAAAACATAATAGTAAATTACAGCACGAGACTCTGACTTTTTTATGATGTCTAAAATTACAAACAGACGTAAACAAACAAGGTTAAGAATACCGGTACCGTCTCTTTGAAATCCTTTTATACACGGAATCGGGAAAAACATTTTTTTGGAAAACACAAGCAGCATTATTCTTAATGAAACACAGCATTTAACTATGCATTAAGGGAACATTTCATGTAATTGTATACTATAATTATCCGTGGCATAAAAACCACTGCATTATGTCAGTCCATAAGCATCCATCTTGTTATCTCAGTGGAATTCAATTCCAACCCGGCACTATGGAATATCTCATATTGGGTGTCCGCCGAGGGAAAACATGCCGGCCATTTACATATTTCAGCTATGGAAAAATAAACATCTTGTTCCATATATACAAACCCTGTAGATGGCCGGAAGGAAGCTGCCGAAAGTTGAAGGTTTTTCCACTTGCCTTCTGCACTGTATTAAAAAATATTCTATATATAAATATGATATAAAAATGGAAAAAACATTTCTATGTAAATATTGTATATAATCTATTATATAAATTTTTATAAAATACAGAAATTATATATATACACACACAAACACATACAATACATCCATACTTACACATTATTCCAGTTACACACGTCTTCTCCTGTTCTCAATACAATTATATGTATTTGGTGATCTCGGTGCTATTGCACAACTCTTTTTTTTCCACACTAATACACAGGTTTTGTTACACACATATTTATTTCTTTGTGTATTGGATCACCACAAAAAAAACTGAGAAAAAGGCAAATTGGACATCATTTTACACACAACCTCAAAAAGGCCTGGACAAAATTGTTGGCACCCTGAACTTAATATTTGGTTGCACACTCTTTGGACTAAATACCTGTAATCATTCGCTTCCTATAACCTCCACAAGCTTCTTAGGCTGGCTTCACACCACATTTTTTTTGATCCGGGGCTGTCCAGTGTAAACCAGACAGCCCCGGACCAGTTTTTGGCCCCATGGCAGCCTATGGGGCCGGATGGAGCTGCCATCCGGTTTCATCACTCCGGGACAATCCGGGGGAATATGGATTATTCTCTCCGGACACAAAAATGATGCTTGCATCATTTTTTTGTCCGGGGAGAAAAATCTCCCCAATTTGCCGGATCCGAGATTCGGCCGGATTCTCCCGAGCCGGAGCAATCCGACGCTCCCTAACATGGGAGCCTATAGGGCCAGATTGCCCCAGACCAGGAGGATCCAGGAACCGGAGACTGGTGGCTGCACGCCGCTGTTGTTTCAGGACCGCGGCTAGCTCCATGCTAGCCGGGTCTTGAAAAATCAGCAGCTGCAATTAGCAGCATCCGGCTGCACACAGGACCAGAGGGCACATTTGGCCCTCCGGTTCTGTGTGCTGATCCGGTCCGGGGCTGTCAGGGTCATCGTGGTGTGAAGCCAGCCTAACACCTAGGATTTTGGACTCTTCTTTATAATCTGCTCCAGGTCTCTCAGGCTCCCTTCACATCCCTTTTTTTGCACATTTGTGGTGACCCTTTAATTTCAAGGATCACATGGACAGGCACGGATCTGTGCCAACAGATGCCACTGATGCCCACAGATCCATCATCAGGTAGCACAGGTAGGGCTGTACCTTGCTTCTGAGCATGCGCAGTACAGCAATCAGATCTGTTTTACAGATCCGATTTTTGTCGGATGAGTTTTGATCCGTTATCATAGAGCTACATGTTATTTGAAACAGACAGCAAGCCAGGCCAAAATTGGAGTAGGCTCTGATTTTGGAGAAGGGAAAAAAGCTGACACAAACGGATCCATCACAAAACTAACACAATCGGATACCAATAAGGACCAATCTGTGCCCATCGGGAGACACGGAGGCCAAATCGGATCCGTGGCTATCAGATTTACAACGGATAGATACGGATCCACAAACAACGTGATGTGAAGGGGCCTCATATGTGAAGGCATCTTCTCCCAATAGTAAATTTAAGATCTCTCCACAGGTGATCGATGGGATTTAGGTCTGGACTCATTGCTTCCACTTCAGAACTCTCCAGCGCTTTGTTTCCATCCATTTTGGGGGGCTTCTTGAAGTATGTTTGGGGTCATCGTCTTGCTGAAAGATCCAAGATCTAGGACACAATTCAAGCTTTCAGACACTGGACACTACATTGCAACCCAAAATCCTTTGGTAATCTTCGGAGTTCATGATGCCTTGGACACATCATGGCTCCCAGTGCCAGAGGTAGAAAAACAACCTGAAAACATCTTTGAGAGCCTCCACCATATTTGACTGCAGGTTCTGTGTTCTTTCTTTGTAGGCCTCATTATAGTTACCAACAAGTTCTATCTTGGTCTCATCTGTCCAAAAGACTCTTTCCCACAAGCATTTTGGCTTACTCATGTACATTTTGGCAAATTGCAGTCTTTCTTTTTTATGTCTCTGTACCAGCAGTGGGGTCCAAGTCTTCTGCCATAATGTTTTATTAGTTCAAATGTGTACGGATAGTTCACACTGACACTGATGCACTCTCAGACTGCAAGACAGCTTGCATGGCTTTGGAACTTGACTGGGGATGCTTATCCACCATCTGGACTATCCTGCTTTGCAACATTATCAATTTTTCTCAGCCATCTATGTCCAGGGAGATTACCTACAGTGCCATAGGTTGTAAACCTCTTGATTATGTTGTGAACTGTGGACAAAGGAATATCAAGATCTCGGAGATGGACTAATAACCTTAAGATTGTTGATATTTTTCAACAATTTTGGTTCTCTAATCCTCAGACAGTTCCCTATTTCTGTTCTCCATACTTTGTGTGACACACACAGACACACATGCAAAGAATTGAGTCAATTCTCCTTTTTACTGGTTTCAGGTGTGATTTTCATATTGCCACACCTGTTACTTGCCACAGGTGATTTTAAAATGAGGATCACATGCTTGAAACAAAGTTGTTCACCCACAATTTTGGAAAGGTGCCAACAATTTTGTCCGGTCCATCTTTGGAGTTATATATGAAAGTATGTCCAATTTACCTTTTTTCCCCAGTATTTTTTTGTGTTGTTCCAACTCACAAAAAAAATAAATGTGTGTATAACAAAACATGTGTAACTGCATTAATGGTCTGGGACAAATAATTAATTTTCTGGAACAATTTCAAAGGGGCCAACACTTTCAGGAATGACTGTATATATAAATATAAATCCCTTACTTGGAATATTTCTTTTGGTCTATGATTTTCTCTTACTTTTGCAATTCTTATTACCGTAGGTTTCAGTTAGCATCAAATGTTTATTTTCTTTTATACAGGTGATAAATATAATATTATGACACACACATCTTAAGCTGACATCACAGCCCCCCACACAGTTGGATGACCCCCAAGTTCCCCCCACACATATTATGATGGTCCTACAGCCACCCTCAAACAGTAGGATGCTACCAAAACTCCCTCATACTGTAATACGGACCAACTGCCATCACATAGTATCATTGCCACCTAATTAGTATGATGTCCCCACTGCTCCTCACTCACAGTATAATAGGCCCACAGTAATCCCCACCACACAAATTAATGGCCTCGTACAGAATCATAAACTAAAAAGTAAAGTATATATACTCACCTAAACTGGAACCCTGGGGCACACTGGCAAAGTCAGGGATTTGACAAAAACAGAGCAAAGCTTATGCTCGGACTCTTAACATCTGATGCATGTGCGTGCTGTTCTGTAATCTGCAGGCCTAAAGCCGTGACATCGCACTATGGAGTATAGAATAGGTGTGAGTGTAGGGCAGGGGAGACCATGACGTCTTCTCCAACACTGGGAATTCAATATGGTTAAGAGTAACAGTTGTTCTAGGTGGGTTTCTTTCTGTAAGTCAAGGGCACACGATGGTCTCAGTTCCCTCTGTTCTACATTGCACATTCCTATTAAGCTTACGTGCCTGAGCACAATTTGTCTTTATATGTACCTTAACTTATGTCCTAATTGCAGGGGAAATTGCTTGGGTGCAGCATTAAAATGTTTACCAGCCTTTTAACGCAGTTGTTATCCCTAGACAGATCTTATCCATCGACATGATGGGACTTACATATAATAAGATGGTAAGCCATCAGAGAATAAACAGCTAATAAACCTAGATCGCTTCTTGGGCATGTCTTACCCGGGAGGCACCATTTTGCCTAACATCACTTCTGCTATCGCCATTTCCTTTGGCCTCTCCACCTTCTGAGGATCTTAAAATGGATTTACCATTGGATTTCCTAAAGTAAACTGTGTAACATTGTTAAATAGCACCCTTGGCCTGATCAGATAGGTGTACTTACTTTGAAAAATCCACAGCAGAATGACTGTGTGATCCTGATATTCGTAATATATTTTAAGAGTCCAGTTACAGATTGAGAGAGCTCATGAGTGTATTCAGTCTGGCCAACCCAGCCTGACAGCTCCAAGGTGCATCTGCAGATATATCTATAACATACATCTACAGTTGTGGCCAAAAGTATTGACACCCCTGCAATTCTGTCAGATAATACTCAGTTTCTTCCTGAAAATGATTGCAATCACAAATTCTTTGGTATTATTATCTTCATTTAATTTGTCTTCAATGAAAAAGCACAAAAGAGAATGAAGCAAAAAGCAAAACATTGATCATTTCACACAAAACTCCAAAAATGGGCCAGACAAAAGTATTGGCACCCTCAGCCTAATACTTGGTTGCACAACCTTTAGCCAAAATAACTGCGATCAACCACTTCCGGTAACCATAATGAGTTTCTTACAATGCTCTGCTGGAATTTTAAACCATTCCTCTTTGGCAAACTGCTCCAGGTCCCTGATATTTGAAGGGTGCCTTCTCCAAACTGCCATTTTAGATCTCTCCACAGGTGTTCTGTATGTGAGTCAGATCTCGGACTCATTGTCTGAGACCAACCTTAGAAGTCCTCCAGTGCTTTCTCCTCAACACCATCTTTCTAGTGACTTTTTGAAGTGTGTTTTGGTGTCCATTGTCCTGCTGAAGACACATTTGTGCAAACATCTCCAGCTCTTGCTTTATTATGTCTCGGGGTAAGAAGTGGAGTCTTCCTGGGTATCCTACCATACAGTCCCTTTTCATTCAGATGCCGACGGATAGTACGGGTTGACACTGTTGTACCCTCGGACTGCAGGGCAGCTTGAACTTCTTTGGATGTTAGTCGAGGTTTTTTATCCACCATCCAACAATCTGCATTGAAATCTCTCATCAATTTTTCTTTTCCGTCCACATCTAGGGAGGTTAGCCACAGTGCCATGGGCTTTAAACTTCTTGATGACACTGTGCACAGTAGACACAGGAACATTCAGGTCTTTGGAGATGGACTTGTAGCCTTGAGATTGCTCATGCTTCCTCACAATTTGGTTTCTCAAGTCCTCAGACAGTTATTTGGTCTTCTTTCTTTTCTCCATGCTCAATGTGGTACACACAAGGACACAGGACAGAGGTTGAGTCAACTTTAATCCATGTCAACTGGCTGCAAGTGTGATTTAGTTATTGCCAAACACTGTTAGGTGCCACAGGTAAGTTACAGGCGCTGTTAATTACACAAATTAGAGAAGCATCACATGATTTTTCTAACAGTGCCAATACTTTTGTCCACCCCCATTTTTATGTTTGGTGTGGAATTAGATCCAGTTTGGCTTTAGGACAATTCCTTTTGTGTTTTTTCATTGAAGACAAATTAAATGAAGATAATAATACCAAAGAACTTGTGGTTGCAATCATTTTCAGGAAGAAACTGAGTATTATCTGACAGAATTGCAGGGGTGTCAATACTTTTGGTCACAACTGTATAATATGGGAGATAGTGGAATATTGGAATATCGTTGAGGGGCGCGAGCCCCGACAGTGATGGGCAGCCCTGGATTAGCAATGCTCACTCTGGCCGGCTCCCCAGTGCAAATGTTCTCTACACAGTCTTGTTCTCCCAGAGACAACGCAGACATGGAGTCTATAATCTTTGCAAACAGTCTTTTATTTGAACAGTTGTAAATATCACAAGCACACATCGTAAATGTAACTTTCACAGGGTGGTTTACGTCAATACCATATGAGGCAGACTGCTCCCTTTGTTCCGACACCTCTACAGCTAATGATAGCCCCTCATCTCTCTTCCCAACACCTCAGTGTCTCTCTGTAAAATCATACAGTCTCTCATGGCTTCAGCCTTGTCCCACCCACAGGGATCCATACAATGAACAATCAAGGCAACCGTTTAGACAAAGTTCATTAACTGCTAGCACTGTGCTGACCTGTTCTCCTGAGTCTATGTTGAAGTCCACTGCAATCGGTAATAGAGGGGTCAGTTGCATCCCGGGGGCCACCAGAGACAGGGGGTCAAGTACCAATGCAGAGAGGGTTACACTCACACACATCCTGGGCCCACATCCCATTTCTTGTACTCCAATCCCAGGGTAACCCAAAGAGTCCAGCCAAATTATATACTGTATTTATCATGACTACATTCTGTACTTCCACTTTTACTTCTTGGGGACATGCTAAAAACTACACTATAGCCTTATTTTGTTATCTAGGCCCCACTCATAAGAGGTGTACTACTATTCTGGAAAACCAGGTAGCGGTTCTAACCTAGGCCACTAGGTGGCCACGTACAGATTATTATACATACAAGTTTACATACAAATTATAACATTTCAGTTTACACAGTACCTCCAGAACTGGGTGGCAGAACTCTAACTCCCCCTACAATATATGTGGGTATAGGCAAATAGTTAAAGGGTTCTTTGGTCACAATATATTGATGATGTATCCTCATTATAGGTGATCGATATCAGATCTGCAGTTGTCGATACCCAGCACTCTGTTGATCACCAGCTATTTGCTCCACTAGATATACAGTAAGCGTTTTAAATGGTGCTGCAAAGTGCAAATCCATTCAATGTTTAGCAGTTGAGGCCGGGTACAGCAGAATCCTTCTTTCTGTGTGATTGAAGCAAATACCAGCTGATCAGTGGGGGTGCCCCTCTAATCAGATATTGATGTTCTATCACTTGGATAGGTCATCAATATTTTCTGACTGGACAATGCCTTTAAAGAGAATTCCTCAACATGTTTTTGTTATGTAATCCGAGAGCAGCATAATGTAGGGTTGAGACCCCAATTCCAGCAATGTGTCACCTTAAAGGCTGTGTGTTGTTGTGTCAATAAAATCTATCATCAGGGGATTATTACTACAGGACTGGGTGTGTCTCTGTGTAACTCCACCTTCACCACTTATCAGCAGCTTTTTGTCAATGTACAGAATACACAGAAAGCTGTCAATCAGGAATGAGAGTAGAGAGTAATCAGTGATGACAGTTGTAGAGATAACTGTGATTGTATCAGAATTACAGAATGCAGACCAGTAAGTGACACATCTCTGCATTCATGGTGTCTGTCCATACTTTATGCTGCTCTCAGATAGCAGAGCAAAAACTGCTGACAGATTCCCTTTGATATAAAATCTCCTGACTCAGTTAAATATGCCTAGAGCAAAGTAAAGAAATGTGGTCAATTCCTTTAAGTTCCTCCGGACCTTTGCCTTGCCAGCGAGCGCAGTAGGTTCCCTAAGTATAATAAATTACATCCAGCCATATAGCACTTCCATTCGAGTTCTCGTGACATGAATTGGATGGGAGGAAGTTGGTGAGATTCCAGTTTTCATAATTTGTTTTCATTTACTGTGTGGGGTTAAATTTCTAACCTTATTCATAAGCTCACTTAGTATATAAATGGATGAGGTCATCAGTTCATTGTAAATTGGAGGAAAGCGCAGGTCAGGACCACGCGTTGGCTCCAGTCCATGGGATTATGTGCACATGAAGGAAACAAAATAGTCTTCATTTTCTGCCGCGGTTCGGGTAGGTTGTGCCCTATTTTCACATTTCTTTTCAAACTTTACATTCTGGAGAAATGGTAATTAGTAGCTAATGACTGAGTGGATTAAACTGTGCAAGATTTATTAACCATGAACACTTTTTATTCCGAGTCTTTAAAAATCGCAGCTGGGCTTTAAGTAGATTATAATGGGAAACTATGAATAAATGTTATGTTCCATATATAAAATATAACCATTAACAAGCTTATATGGGAACGCTCCGAAGCCAAGAGAGAATTTGAGATTATGGGTTTGTGCTTGCAGAGATGTGTGAACGGTGCACAGCGATTTGTACTCGTCACTAGTGAAGGCGGCACCTTATTCTTGCACCGTCGGTCAGACTCCTTTTGCTCAGCTGCACAAGACGCAGCCATTTTCTAGAAGTTTCACAACCTCTATTATCCAGTTGCAGCATCTGACTAGATGCTGGCATAGAGAAAATGGCGGCACCCATCGCAACCCCGTCGGAACACCTCAGCATCAGCGGGCCCGCAGCTTTGCCCCCACCCTCCGTGGACCCTGAAAACCTGACACTGGCACCTCCGCTACACCACCGCATTTCCCCCTTAGTAATTTTTTTTGAAGTTTCAGATTGTAAAGTGCTCCCCTGTTTTCCCCCCAATTTGGAGGAAAAAAGTGCATGTTATAATCCGAAAAATACGGTATTTATTCATTTATATAGCGCTATTAATTCCATAGCGCTTTACATAAATTTGCAACACTGTCCCTATTGGGGCTCACAATCTAAACATCCTATCAGTATGTCTTTGGAATGTGGGAGGAAACCGGAAAACCCGGAGGAAACCCACACAAACACCTTACAGTACCAAACATCCCTATACATTATATATGCATAATATACATTATAGCTATAATACTGCTTTACCTTATGCATGCATTACACAGGCAAAAATTACTTTACATGATACATATCACCATATTACATTCTGGACAGTTAACATCATGTATTATATACAGAGACGCATGACATAACACATTCACAATACCATAACAGTGCGATTTGTGTCTTTAGGGAGGAATGCGACTACCTGTCCACCCCCTTACACATGCATTTCCCATTTCTTTCTACCCTGGCAGGAGATGTCGGGGGGCGGTGGCAATGAGGGACATTCATCACACACCTGAGACTGCAGGGTGTAGACCAAAATCTGGGACTGTCCGCTGTATGGTGGGGACTAGAGTTAAGTGGATCAATTCACAGGACTCCAGTCAGGTCAGTGGTACCCGGCAGCTGGATGGGAGGCCCACAAAACTCTAAGGCCAGCTTCACACCACAATTTACTGGATCCGGGGCTGTCCTGTGTGAACCCGACAGCCCGGATCCGATTTTGCCCCTATAGTATCTCTATGGGGCTGGAAGGTGATGGATGGCAGTGATTTGCCATCCGGTTTTGTGCCGCCAAGGAGAATCTGGCAGATTTCGTTTTTTTGCCCCGGACACAAAATCTGAGCTTGCAGCATTTTTTGTGTCCGGGCAATAATCGGACAAAAATCTGATCCTCCCGGATCCGATGCGATCCAGCGCCCCCTAACATGGGAGTCTATAGGCGCTGGATCGCACCGGATCCAACAGAAAATCGTTCCGGTTCCCGGACGCCGGGTGCTGAATGAGCGGCGGCTCTGACATTCAAGCGGCGCTTGTTCAGCACCTGGACAGCGCAGCTAAAAGAGCCGCCAGCTGAAGTTTCAGCACCTGGAGAGCTCCCCTCTAGACGCTTTGCAGAAATTTCAGCGCTTGGACAGCGGCAGCCGCGCACAGGGAGGATTCCGTCAGAAAACAGGATCGGAGGGCATATTTGCCCTCCGATTCTGTTTTGTCCGGGGCTGTCAGGTTCTGTCCGGTGCTTCCTGCAAAACACCGGTCAGAACTTGACAGCAAATAAACGTAGTGGGAAGCTAGCCTCACCTTCTGGTGTCCCCGGTGCAGTTTTTCATCATGACACAATGTTAGGCTAGGGCCACACTTGGGAGCCTGTGATGGGGCCAGGGCAAGGGTACTCGGACACCGGGACTGATGGCGGCTTGGGTGGGGAGATCACGGATGGTCGGGATCCCGTTTCTGTGCCCTGATGATGATTTGAGTAGATGGTGGGGGAGAAGGGAGTATTTACAGGGGAACGTGACGCCACCTGTAGTTCCCGGTAATATGGTACCGGCACTGCAAGCCGGCCGCTGAGGTGATGGTGGGTGCAGCAGAGAGTAGTCCAGCTCCCTCCAGGTGGAGCTATTACCTTAGGGCAGCGGTGAAGGATGTGTGGAATGTGGATGAGGGGAGTTGTAGTTGTATTGGTGTTGCAGTTCTTACCCCTCTGCTGAGCTGCTGATGGTGCTGAGCCCTCCGGGCACCGGCGGGGGGAATAACGGAAACCAGTTCAAGTTTTACCCCAATTTACTAGGTACCGGCAGATGGTAAATGACCGTACGTTGATTACACGGGATGTAGTCCAGGGTTCTTCTTGTCTTCAGATTAATTTTCTTCAGGTCTCCACTACCTCGCAGAGCTTTCTAGTGTTCCACTCTGTCAGTAGCAGCAGGTACTGTGCCTACCGTTCCGATGGAAGCCCAATAGCAAAGCCTCCGCAGACGCACTTGCCTTCTCTTAGTACCGACCGGTTCTGGTCCTGAGGGCGAAGGTACCTGTGGCTACAGTCAGAACCGTTTCAATGGCTAGCAGCTCTCAGTCTGCGGTCAGAGTTGAACTTGGACCCTTCGTAGTTCCCGACGCCGGTTTCACTCACTGAGCGGCTAGGCTACCATCTGGTGTTGCTGTCAGCACCCGTTAGATGGGGCCTGCTGTCGTCGTTGCGTCAGGCCTTACTTCTGACGCCTTCCCAGCACGTTGCGATCTTTCCCTCTCAACATGTACCATGGCTCCAAACCCCTTTGGTCCATTGCTTACCTGGCCCCCACTTAAGTGGGTCCCCCCTGTCGACTGGCATGTCAGGCCTGTCCTTGCTGCTGTTCCAGCACTGTCTGTTGATCTAACGCACTCTCTCACTTAATCACCCTAGTCCACCTTTGGACCTACTACAAAATTAACTCGGTCCCCTATTCAAAGTGGTAGTCCTAAGTGTGTGCAAGTTCAGACTCCACAAGTTAAACCCTGACGACACTTACAGGAAAAAACATTTATTGCAACAGTGTAGTATCTCCTTGTGGCGCCTAGCCAGAGGGCCACCCCCCCTTGGTGAAACACACCCGTCCGCGGGTGTTAAACCAAACCTCGATTAAATGGGAGCTTTATTAACAGGTTAACCGGGTAACTTTAAACACGTATAACAATAAGATTACTTTTGTTCTTCCCTAGCGGGAGGCGCACTTCTTATAATTTTGCATTAAACTTTGACTATAATCTAGTCCTTACTGGCCCAACAGGGACCAGGTTGCAAGTCTCTTGATCAATGTCCATCAAGTACTGCAAGGGAAAACAGCAAGGCTATGCAAAAACACTCACTTAAAGGCACAGTTCACATTTTTAACAGTGCAATACCGGGTTAGTTAACCTCTTCACTGCTCAACCTTGCTAATCCGGATTGCGAACCACCTGCGGGAACCTGCGTGGCGCTCATACGTGATCACATCCCCACTATACAGGTCCCGGTCCGGGTGGCCCTGCGGTAAATGTTCTTCCACATTCCTGCGGCCTACATGCACTTCCTGGTATACGGCTCTCCTCTTTGGCAAACCCGTACCCGATGCTAAGGTTAAAGTTGGTGACCACCCCCCTCTTGCGTTGGTCTGGGGGCAGTGGGGGCTGATTACGGGCCATGATGTGGGCTTGGCGAGTCTCTAGTTCATTAGTATACCAAGCCTCGCGCCTTGGTGCCATTCAGCCTCATCATCCAAGTCAGGTCGGGTGAACCAGAGGCGACCTACCGGTTGCCAGATGTGTCCATCCGCATCGGCACAAAGTACTGCTCTCCTCTCTCTGGCTACTGCTACTGATGCTGGTACCGCAACCCTCCATAGCTCGCGGGGCCCAGCCTCCTTCATACCGCCGAAAGCTCCTTCCTCCTCCAGACTCTCCTCCTCCTGTCCGACACCGACCTGGCCGCTCGTGTACTCCTCTGGCTCCTCCTCGGTAAGCTCGGGCTCCTCTGAGAACTGTATGAGGTCTCCCACCTCGGCGACATTCTCTTCTCTGGGCTCCACAAGTGGTGCGTTAACCGGTTCCAGGGGATCAGCAACTGGTTCGGGGGTTACCGGGTGGTCTGTTTGGGTAGCGACCATCACCAGGAGCTCCTGGTCTCTTTGAGCTGCAGCCATCCTCCGTTGGTTTAGTTGGAACACCATTTCTGCTCCACAGGGCCGGACGGTCTACTCCGTGGCCTCCTGGATCTGAGCCCGTAGGTCGTCAAGGGCCGTCCTCCAGAAGGCACCATCCTCACCATCCATCTCCAATGTTAACACACCCGGGGCAGCACGGTCAAAAAGTATGGCCTGCTCAATCTCCTGGACCAGCTGCTTGAAGTTGGGTACAGCCATTGCCTCACAACCAGTTCTAGGTAACAGGTCCGGAGCCTGACCAGGTATCTCATGTTTGCTTCCGGCCGCACCTTGCTTAGTTCTTATAGTCCCGAACTGGTGTGGGCTGGTGCTTGACCCGCCCCCTTGGTTGTTTGAGAGCAAGGGGGTGGGGAGACTTTTTGGCGCCTCTTGGATGGCCCATGTATATTAAGGGGCCGAGGCACACCCCTGGGCCAACACATAGGCTCTTTACATCTCCTGACCCGCCCACCATGAGGATCTTAGGGACGAGCCTTTCGGGCTTTTCCAGAGCCCGCCACTACTTTTGTCACTCCGCGGTAGAGCGAGGGGGCGGGGCTTATCTTCCCAATCTTTTCCTTCACTGTGACACAGTTCAATTCTGTAATGGCGGCCCGGCAGTTTGCAAACAGTTAATAAAGTCTTTTTGTGACACCAGAAAATGATGTGGCCAGGGCAAGCGGTACTCGGACATCGGGACTGATGGCGGCTTGGGTGGTGAGATCACGGGTGGTCGGGATCCCGGTTCCGTGCCCTGGTGATCATTTGAGTAGATGGTGGGGGAGAAGGGAGTATTTACAGGGGAACGTGACGCCACCTGTAGTTCCTGGTAATATGGTACCGGCGCTGCAAGCCTGCCGCTGAGGTGATGGTGGGTGCAGCAGAGAGTAGTCCAGCTCCCTCCAAGTGGAGTTATTACCTCAGGGTAGCGGTGAAGGATGTGTGGAATGTGGATGATGGGAGTTGTAGTTGTAGTTGGTGTTGCAGTTCTTACCCCTCTGCTAAGCTGCTGATGGTGCTGAGCCCTCTGGGCACCGGCAGGGAGAATAACGGAAACCAGTTCAAGTTTTACTCCACTTTACTTGGTACCGGCAGATGGTAAAATGGAACACGGTACAGTCTGATTTACCAGGTGGATGTTGCCAGCTCAGGGTCCCCCTTATGGAGTATCTTGGTGTTCTCTCTTTGTCTTTCAGAGTTAACTTCTCTCTTCCTAGTCTCCACCACCCTCGCAGAGCTGTCCCGCCACGGTCTGTAGCTAGCAGGCAAGGTCTGTGCCCTACCGGTCTGGACGGGAAGCCCAAGTAAGCAAAGCCTCCCACCGGCACCACAACTTTGTCCCTTCTCCTGTAGTGTCCTGAACCTCTTCTAGGTCCTGAGGGGCGAGGTACCTTGTGGCGCTGTCAGCAACCCGGTTTCTATGGGCCTGCAGCTCGTCAGTCTGCGGTCAGAGTTGAACTTCTGACCGCCTTGGCTTCCCGCGTTGCCGGTGTTTCCCTGAACGTGACCAGTTGGCTCCAACCAGTCCTGGCATGTTGCCTTCTGTCCTGGGCCCCCACTTAAAGATGGGGCTCCCTCCTGTCGGCTGTGCTGTCAGGCCTGTCCTTCCTGACTGCCTTCCCAGCACTGTCTGTCTGATCTATACTGTCACTCTCTCACTACATCTACCCTAGGCTCCAACCCCTTTATGGACTACTAACTTACCGGTCCCCCCTATTCTAAGTGGCCTAGTCCTAAGTGTGTGTAAGTACAGACTCCACTGGTTAAACTCTGAACTGACAACTTACAGGGAAAAAACACATTTATTGTCACAGTGTAGTACTTCCCTGTGGCGCCTAGCCAGAGGGTCGCCACACCTGCATCCAGTAACTGTATGCATTACTGGATCCAGTTTTTCCCCTTGTCTGTTTTAAGGCATTTTTACTTCATCTGTTAATGGATGGTACCTATATGTGCTTTTTATCTTTTTTTATAGTACAGAAAAGCTATGACTCTGCACTGAAAAAGTAAATGCAGTTTTTTACATGTATTTTGTAAGGCTCCACATAAAAACCTCTAGTGAGAAAAGCACCAAAGCTGCATGGTTCAGCCACGTCTTTAGACGCACAGTGAGGCTAGGGTCACATTTGGAAGGCTCATTGCGATTACTGCTCCAGATCCAGATGCGGTAATCACATGAGCCTTCAGACACATTTTGTGTTCAAAATGTGTCTTTAAACCTGGATCCAGTAATCGGATTGCTCATAATGTGTAAACCGGTTGCCGGATTCTTTGTTCATTCCTGCTGCCGCAGGGATGAACAAAGGGCTAATGTTAATAATAGATGTGGGAACCATGTCTCCATGGAGTGCCTACCCTCCCTAGAGACATGGTGACCATATGGGTCAGCATATGAAGGGTTAATTAGGTGTATTACTGTATTGCCGGCTGTTGTTGGCATTTACTATTTTATGAATTAAAGCTGGCAGATCCTCGCTGTGGAGGAGATACAGTATGTAATCTTTGTACTGTATGAGCCGCTATCCAGGGTCCTGAAAGCTTTAACATTAGTTCTATGGGCAGCGCACTGCCATAGACCTAATGTTAAAGCTTTCAGGACCCTGGATAGCGGCATATACAGTACGCACATTACGTACTGTATCTCCTCCACAGCGAGGAGCCGGCGGCTTTAATTCATAAAATAGTAGATGCCGACAATAGCCGGCAATACAGTAATACATCTAATTAACCCTTCATATGCTGCTCCATATGGTCACCATGTCTCTAGGGAAGGTGGGCACTCCCTGGAGACATGTTGCCCACATCTATTATTGACATTAACCCTTTGTTCATTCCTGCGGCTGCAGGGATGAACAAAAAAAACGGCTACCGCAGGCATTCACGTGCCTTGCGGTAGCCAGATGGGCTCCCATAGGAGCCCATTATAGCAATCCTGCTGCGGTTTGCAAACCGCTCCAAAAACTGCAGCCTGCATAATTTTTACCGCAGGCTGCAAATCCGGAAGCGGTACTGCAATCCGGTTTTATAATGGGCTCCTATGGGCTGCGGATCCTGATCGGGTTTTGAGCATTTTTACAGCTCAAAACCAGAGCAGGATGTGCATTTGCTACCGCAAATGTGACCCTAGCCTGAGTGAAGTTTTTATGAAGTCACATCCACTTTGGCTAGGGTCACACTTGCGTTTTTTTTGTTTTTTTTTTAATCCTGATCCGGTTTTGAGCTTTCAAAAAGCTCAAAACCACATCAGGAAACGCTCCTCATAGGAGCCCATTATAAAAACCGCATCCAGCTCTGCAGCCTGCATGAACAAGCATGCAGGCTGCAGTTTTTGGAACGGTTCTAAGCCCCGCAATGCGGCTATCCGCATTGCTCAGGATGTGTAATGTATGTATAGTATGTGCACTGTCCGAGGTCCTGTAGGCTTTTACAGTAGATCTATGGCGCTGCGCCGCCCATAGATCTACTGTAAATGAGTACAGGACCCTAGACAGCGCACATACTATACGTACATTACGTATAGTATGTGCGCAGCTATCAGTGGAGCCGCAGCTTCATTCACAGAATTATTTGCAAGAGTACACTGGAGCTAGCAATTAGCACTTGAGCTGCTGCAGTAGTCTGAAGGAATAGTTTTATTTATTTATTTATTATTTTAACAGCTTGCGCTTAGTCTCACAAATAGATAATAATTCATTCACAGAATTGTACAGAGCCGACAGGAGTCGGCTTACTGTACAAGCAATATTAACCCAAAACATGCCCACCTGAGTAAGTAGCATGTCTCTAGGGGGGTGGGTACCCATAGAGACATGATGGGCACAATTATTATTAACATTAAACTTTTTTTTACACTGTTAACAGTTTGCTCATCCCTGCGGCAGCAGGGATGAGCAAACTGTACGGTAACCGGATTGCTCAGGATTACACATCCAGAGCAATCCGGTTACCGAATAGCGGCTTCAGCCACACACTTTTCATGAAAAATGTGTGAAGCTAATTGCATTCACCACATCCGGATCTGGATGCGGTGAACGCAGTTCTCTTTTAAAGTGTGAGCCTAGCCTTTGTTTGGATAGTTTTAAACACAGCAGAATTTCTGTTTTAAAAAAAAAGCAGCAAAAAACCCTGCATCATTTACATTACATGTGAACACGGCCTAAAAATCAAGCAAAGTGGATGTGATTTCAAGAAATCTTCACCCAAATGTGCATCAAAAGACACTGAAGACACTGATGAACTGTGTTAGTTTGCTGCTTTTTTTTCTCTATAAGCTTCTATATGGAGCCTGAAAAAAGTGCAGGTAAAAAAAACGTCTATTTTAAGGTCAGATTCAAAGATTTCCGTTAGTGTTAAAACATGTGGAGGCAAGTCTGCCCAAAAACATAGGCTAGGGTCACACTTTAATACAGAATTGCGTTCACCGCATCCAGATTCAGATGCGGTGAACGCAATTGTCTTCCGATATTCAGCAATCCGAGAACCGGATTGCTGAAGCTGCAATCCGGTAACCAGATTGCTCAGGATTACACATCCTGAGCAATCCGGTTACCAGATAGTTTGCTCATCCCTGCTGCCGCAGGGATGAGCAGACTGTTCTGTGCATTGTGCAAGCTATATATGTGGCACCCCATGGGTTAATGTGCCACAATAACATCACATGGGTTCTCTCCCCCACTACACACTGACAAACACTACCACCTCTGGGCAATAGGGGGAGCACCACCTGCTCCCTTATATACTCTTGCTCATGAGGGAGAGCTCAGTTCAGTCCCTGCAGAACAGCAGAGAACAGCTCAGGAGACCGTTCAGCTCGGAGCAGGGCTGTAAAGAGGACACCGAGCAGAGTTAGCTCAGTGCAGACCTAGCAAGGGTCAGAGGAACAGGAGAACGAAAGACAGAGGAACACGTCTGGGAGCTGGAGTGATATCTTCACTTGCTCCAGAGGTACGCACAGAGACGGACACCGGATCCGGTACTGTGTCTGGCACCCACAGCACAGTGAATCCAGGAACAGTGGGATCTCTAGATGCCCCCTAGTACCAGAGCGAAGCAACACGGAGGGGGTCAGCACAGCATAGAGGACTCAAGTTGCCTAGCCAAGTGGTACCAGCAGCATACAGAGAGACGTGAGGAATCCCAGCAGCTCAGCTAATAGCAGCAGCCAGGACACACACAGTGCAGCATAAGGACGCTGACGACCCCGGACAGGGTTGGGAGAGAGCTTAGCCCCATTTCAGACTCCGTGGACTATAACCTGCAACAACATCTGCAGTAAAGCTTTGGAAAACAGCTTTGGAGTCTGTGTATTGATTGCGACCTTTGCTCCAGATTCAGCACAGAGACAATTCCTCCCTACAGATCCAGCCTGTCAGCTCTGCAGCATCAGGAGAAGAAGGGAAGTGCACCAGTATCGACCAAACGTGAGTGTGTGTCCTCCAACCCTTCTCCACCATCTATAACCCCAATAGACTTTCACCCTTACTGCCCCGGGGGATACAGTTCTCCCCACTGGAACTATACCATCTTTGCTGCCATTCCATCACCCCCGGAGGTTCTGCAGCAGCGGCGGCCCCATCACTGGCCGCACCAAGTGGGTGGCGTCACCCGTGACAATCCCCTTGTAAATATTCCCCTTTTATTGTGCGGGCCCAGGGACACGGTCCGGACCAAGCCACCTGTGACATCCCCAGTACCGTCCGGTCCGGTACCGAGTACCCCCGTCCCGTGGGGGCTCCACAACCTGGCGTCACGAACAGGATCTACCCGGTCCAAAAGAATTGGACCCAGTGCGCCATCTGAACTGTATATTTGAGAATCCGCCATTTTTGAGCGCGCGGCGCGCGGGAAAAGAAAGGGGGCGGCACCTTGCATTGGCGCGAACCCAGCCTCCTCCCTTGGTGCTGACGACATCCGGCGGGGAAGGAGATCCCTGCTGCGCCCCGGAACCCCCAGAGACATCCGGACGGAAGCGGAAGACGGAGGGCGCATATTAACTAAAGGGGCCCAAGATGTCGCAGCCCGATGCACAAGACGGCGGCGGAGTAGCCGATGGAGCTGCAGCGTCGGGTCAGCCAGTAGCGTCCGGCGGTGCAGCGGCGCAAGGAACAGCATCCATAATGCCATTTCTGATGCCGTATACTCCAGGGGCAATGTGGCTGCCCCAATACTCCGGTGAGCCTAATACTTTAACTGACTTTATGCAAAAGATTAAAGAGTATTATGTGATGTATCCCCTCACTGAAGCCCAGCGTGTAGGAATGATAATGGGACAGTTAACGGGCAATGCACGGCGTGAGGTGGCGTCCTGGCTGGACACAGATAAGGACACTGTAGAGCATCTAGCAGCCAGACTGAAAGCAACTTTTGAATCTGCTGTTGATGCCCGGGCTAAGATGAGGTTCTTTGCATGCCATCAGAAACCTAAACAGAGTGCCAGAGACTTTGCCTTGAACCTGCAGGAAGCACTCAAAGCCCTTAAGCTGGCAGAACCTGCTTTAGCCCCGGGAGCTGATAAAATGCTATTTGACCAATTTATTGAGGGCCTCCATTCCCCTTCCCATCGAGGACAGTTAAGCATGGTACTGCTGCAGAACCCTGACATGACATTTACTGAGCTGAAGGATAGAGCTATCCGTCTGCAGCAGCTGGAAGAGCCAAGGGAATTAACATCTGTGCTTGACACTGCAGCAGCACCTCAGCAGGCGGCAGCGCCAGCGACATCTGCTATGTCAGCGGCTGCTGCTGAGGCCGGGGAATATATCTCGAATGCAGCCATCAACCAAAAGCTAGATGCCCTGACAGACACCGAGATCTCCATGGCCAAGGTCATCAAGGAACTGCGAGAGTCAAAACCTGCACCCAAGATCGAGTTGGTGACCAGCAGAGAGGATGTTCCGTGGATGAGGCCCAGAAGATACCCAGCAGCAAGAGGACGACCCAGCGATCGCTACCAACCAGATGGACAGCCCGTTTGCCGCCGTTGCCAGAAATCAGGCCATTTTGCTCGAGAGTGTCCTTTAAACGACGATACCCTGGGCAGGCGGGCCGCTCCCCAGGAATGAACGATCAAGGCCCCTCAGCCTGGTATGACAAATTCGTGGGAGGAAAGCCGTGATCCCTATTGTGTTGGATGGCATCCCCTTTAGTGCCTTGCTGGATACCGGATCCCAAATAACATCCATCCCACATGTTCTATATAAAAGGTACTGGGCTGATTCAGACATTACTAATGCGCCAGATGACTTTAATTTTGATATGTGGGCTGGTAATGGATTGATAATACCAAAGGTTGGATTTAGAGAGATGAATATTCAGGTTGGGAAGGTAGAATTGCAGAACCAGGGTATTATAATCGTAGATGTCAACCGGCGAGACCGTGAACCCGTGATGGTGGTGGGAATGAATGTCATTGAGAAATGTTTTTCCGAAGTGTTAAGTGTTTTGCAGCAAATCGCCGAGACTGCCGGAACTGGACAACAGAGGCTTCTGCACAAAGAGATCAAAGCCCTGATGTTGAAGCAGCAGGTAGAAATCTCCGGAGGTGAGATCGGCAGTGTAAGAGTAAGTGACCCAATACCCATCGTAATTCCTCCCAAAACTGAAATGTTGGTATGGTTCAGAGCCGCAATAGGCATTAAAGTGCAAGACTATCAAGCCCTGGTAGAACCCGTGTACTCAGACAGCAGACCCACCATACTCACTGCTAGAGGAGTAGTTGACGTACGCAGGGGAAGAGTGCCATTACGCCTATTAAACTGCGGAGAAGACGAGGTCAAATTACCAAAGTATGCTACCATGGCTAAGTTGTACACGGTTGATAACAACAACATCACAGCCGCCGAGCCCTTGAACCCGTCATGTCAGGCGGATGACAATGGCTCAGAGGAGAAGCTGGAGGATTGGTGCCACATATATTTAATTAATAAATTTTTGTATATAGTCTCTAGGGGGTGCCCACTCCCCTAGAGACCTTACACCCACTCAGGTGGGCATATGATGCTATTATGACCTCTGTACAGCAGCTGTCAGGAGGCGGTGAACGCAATTGTCTTCCGATATTCAGCAATCCGAGAACCGGATTGCTGAAGCCGCAATCCAGTAACCGGATTGCTCAGGATGTGTAATCCTGAGCAATCCGGTTACCAGATAGTTTGCTCATCCCTGCTGCCGCAGGGATGAGCAAACTGTTCTGTGCATTGTGCCTCCTGACAGCTGCTGTACAGAGGTCATAATAGCATTATATGCCCACCTGAGTCGGTGTAAGGTCTCTAGGGGGAGTGGGCCCCCCATAAGGACTGTATACAAACATTCATTAATTAAATATATAGTTTGCACAATGCACAGAGCACTTTGCTTATCCCATACTGGGCTGCTTAATTTTAATACATTGATAGTGCTATGTTTCATATAAAAGTGTTCTGTTTTATTGTGGGGGAAAGTAATGCTGTTGAATGGATGAAATGTCACCTGAGAGATTTGTCTCTGAAATGATCTTGGTATAGGTTACTATCACCTTAAAGGGAACCTTTCACCTGAATCTAAGTACCTACACTATCACTAGCTGTCCCTACACCTTCCTAGCTGCTCCCTATCTATCCCTTTCTCATCTAAAAAGTCCCTATTAAACATCTGAAAAATAAGTTTAAACTTACTAAAGTCCCCAAGGTTGGGGGACTGGAAAGGCGGGCCCACGCTCCATTCAGCAGTCCTCCATGGTGTATCGCATGCTCCACTGGGTGGCATTATTCTTTATTTCTCTCCGCCCCCACCATTTGGAATCTCCCACCCTCTGTGACATGGTATGCACCGGCCGTGACGTCACATACGGCGCGGTGCATTATGGGGCCGCTCACGTGATCGGCCCTAGTGCATTATGGAGCCGGTCACGTGATCGGCTCAGCTTCAATAAGTGCATTGCGCATGCGCGGAGCGAGCCGATCACGTGCTCAAGCCCATAATACACTAGGGCTGATCACGTGACTGGATTCCCCTGGCAATCCCCTGGCAATTCGTCTGGCAGCATTAACGCAGTGCAACCGTAATGGAATGTTGCCTTAACGCTGCCAATAGAATCCTATGGGGGACGGATTCCTGAGTAGAGATGAGCGATGTTCGATCAAACATATTCGCCAATTTCAAATTCAATCTGTTTTGGGTTATGTTTGAGTCATTCGACAAATGTGAACAATTTGTTAAAAATCCGGTAATTCGAGGTTATGTTCGATAATGCTTCGTTGACCAAAAGCGTTACTGACTTTTCACAGTAATACTTTTCTTCAATGTTATTATGAATTTCAGTATTTAGGAATAGTGGGTGTGAGAGGGGAGGGCTGGGGAGAGGTCTGTGGTCAAATAATGAAGATCTCCATTATTTTTTCTTCCCGCACTTACTGTGGGTGGTCATGTCTGTCAGCCGATCAGCACGCATAGAGCAAAGTGCACTCTTTGCACACAAGGGCTTGTGTCTTTGGCTGGGTATGTCACATGTCCTTGCCATATAAGAACCGACCATTTTCCCTCGTCGCCATTTTAATCAGTGTTGGAGTTCAGTGTCAGATGGCGCCGCTGCTGCTGTGTGTGCTACTAAGGCTAGGGTCACACATAAGCCCTTGGTCCGTTTTTGGCTTCATTTTTGTCATTTTTTTTTTCTAAGTCCCAAAACTGACAGAAAAACGGATTGGATGTAATAAACACCCTGTCCGTTTTTTTCTGGACCTCAAAACATTGCTATGTCCATTTTTGAGCCAAAAACGTTGCTAGCAACATTTTTGGCATCAGTTAAAAAACGCATGCGTTTTTTTAACATGGGGCCCTATGGAAAACGCATGCGTTAACGCATGGCACATATAGGCACCTGCGTTAACGCATGCGTTAACGTATATGCGTTTTTAATGAAAAAAAATAAAAAAATGATTAAGTCCAAAAACGTTTAGAGGTGCAGGAGGCTCAAAAAATACCCAAAAAAAAAACTGATTGGTCATGGAAATCACTTCCAAAAACGGATTTCTATGTGTGACCCCAGCCTAAGATAGTTAGATAGCGATTCTATTCCAAGTTAGATAGATACTAGATTTACTACTTCCAAGAATAGCCCTTCTTAGGGCTTACAAGCAGTGTGCTAGGCAGGTCTGTTTTAGTGCTGTGCAAGCGTTTTTTACAGCATCTGGCCAAATCTAGCCAAGTAAATCCTTTTTAGCTAGTAGCAGTGTGTGCCGAGCGCTAGTGTAGCACTGTTGTGGAGAAAGCTACACCTCCTGTCTTTACTAGTCATTTTTTACTGTGTCTAGCCAAGCAAATCCTTTTTAGCTAGTAGCAGTGTGTGCCAGGCACTGGAGTAGCACTGTTGTGAAGAAAGCTATACCTCCTGTCTTTACTAGCCATTTTTTACTGCATCTAGCCAAGCAAATCCTTTTTGGCTATCAGCAGTGTGTGCCAGGCACTGGTGTAGCACTGTGGTGAAGAAAGCTACACCTCCTGTCTTTACTAGCCATTTTTTACAGCATCTAGCCAAACAAATCCTTTTTGGCTAGTACAACTGCTTGACTAGGTAGCTGTGGTCCAGTGGTTCTGTTGAAATCTACCGCCACACAGTGCTGAAAAAACTCTTGTGTTGCATCTGCCCAAATCTATTTAGGGTAGTACCACTCTTTGGCTAGGTAGCTGAATGTCTCAACCAAACAGTCTATATACCATTCCTATACATCATACATATTACACTTCATATTACCATATTACTATGACTATACATGGAAGCATCATAATACATTATTTCACACAATACATTATATGCAATGCCGCGTAATACAGCACAACAATGCAGTTGATGACTTCGGTGACCAACATGACTTTCAGTTTACCTCCTTACAGGCTAATGGGAGGAGTCAGAAAGCAGTGTACTACAAATATCAAAAAACTGACCAGCACCTCCAAACAGAGTAAGGCTGTGGTCACACATAGAAATCCGTTTTTGGAAGTGATCTTCATCACCAATCCGTTTTTTTCTGGGTGCTTTTTGAGCCTCCTGCACTCCTGAACGTTTTTGGAATTTTCATTAAAAAAACGCATGCGCGAACGCATGCGCAAACGCAAGTGCGCATTTGCATGCGTTCGCGCATGCGTTTCCCATAGGGCCCCATGTTAAAAAAACGCATGAAAACGCATGCGTTTTTTAACTGATGCCAAAAACGTTGCATGCAACGTTTTTGACTCAAAAACGGACAGGGCAATGTTTGGAGCTCCAGAGAAAAACGGACAGGGTGTTTATTACATCCAATCTGTTTTCTGTCAGTTTTTGGACTTAGAAAAAAAAAATGAGAAAACTGAAGCCAAAAACGGACTGAGGGCTTATGTGGAACCCCAGCCTAAGACAAGTGTGAACAGATGCAAGCTGTCATGATTATTCAGTATAAAGCAGACATGATGTCATGGGTGACTAGGAAAATGCCCACAGAATTAGGTTAGGGTTTGGTTTAGGGGTTAGGTTTTAGTTATAGTTATTGTGGTTTATAGGGATGGGCAAGCCTACTCGCTAGGACTCGTTACTCTGCGAGTAGTAAGGGACTCGCAGGACTCGGTACTCTGCGAGTTTCCCAGCGATTACTCGCACAGTAACGAGTCCAATGCAAATCAATGGCAATGCTAGTTTTGTCAGAGACTATGGCAATGCTAGTTTTGTCAGAGACTCTGACAAAACTAGGATTGCCATTGACTTGCATTGGACTCGTTACTGTGCAAGTAATCACAGGGAAACTCGCACAGTAACGAGTCCGGCTGTCTGCTCTGTGCCGGCTCGGGTCCTGCGGGCTGCCGCAGCTCCAGGGTCCTAGAGCCCACCTGCTCTCCCTGTGTACAGACATGAATGTCTGCACAGAGATGATGTAGCAGAGCTGAGATTGTTCTCAGTCTGCTTACTCCCTGTGCATAGACATCTATATCTATGCACAGGGATGTAGCAGAGAGGACATCGCGTTTTGGACTACGTCGGACGGAAGAGGATTTTTTTAAATAAAGATGGAGTCCCTAATGGCTTTTTTTAAATTTCTAATAAAAATTTTTTTCTCTGTGTTGTGTTTTTTTTAAAACAATTTAATAGAAATTCATGGCAGTCATGTCTAATACTGGCGTGACCGCCATAAATTTCGGGCTTAGGGCCAGCTGATAATACAAAGCTGGTCTTAACCTCATTATTACCCAGTGAGCCACCCGCCACCAGGGCCACTGGAAGAGCGGGGTTCAGCGCCAGAGGATGGCGCTTCAATGAATGCGCCATCTTCTGGGGCGGCTGCGGGCTGCAATTTGCAGCGGGGGGTGCCCAGAAAGCTTGGGCCTCCCTGCGCTGCGGATTCCAGCCCCCAGCTGATTAGCTGTACCTGGGTAGACATAGAAATTGCGCGGAGCCCCACGCATTTTTTTTTTATTATTTCATGAAATTCATGAAATAATAAAAAAAAGGGCTCCCCTATATTCTTGTGTCCGGCCAGGTACAAATAGGCACCTGGGGATTGGGGGCAGCCCGTCGCTGCCTGCTGGATCCGGCTGGTTCCAGAAATACGGCGAAGCCCACGTCATTTTTTTTCTGAAAAATCAATAAAACACTCCTAAAAAAGGGACTGCATCTTTATTAACGCCCATGGTCCAGGGGTTAATAAAGATGCAGTCCCTTTTATTTATATTGTTTTATGGATTTGTCAGAAACAAATTTGATGTGGGCTTCGCCGTATTTCTGGAACCAGCCGGATCCAGCAGGCAGCGACGGGCTGCCCCCAACCCCCAGGTGCCTATTTGTACCTGGCCAGACACAAGAATATATGGGAGCCCTTTTTTTTATTATTTCATGAATTTCATGAAATAATAAAAAAAAAATGCGTGGGGCTTCGCGCAATTTCTATGTCTAGCCAGGTACAGCTAAGCAGCTGGGGGCTGGAATCTGCAGCGCAGGGAGGCTCAAGCTTTCTGGGCACCCCCCGCTGCAAATTGCAGCCTGCCGCCACCCCAGAAGATGGCGCGTTCATTGAAGCGCCATCCTCTGGCGCTGAACATCGCTCTTCTAGCGGCCCTGGTGGCGGTGGCACGCTGGGTAATAAAGGGGTTAATACCAGCTTTGTTATACAAGCTGGTATTAAGCCCGAGATTCTTAATGTCAGGCCAGGTTTGACCCGGCCACTAAGAATCTCCAATAAAGGGTTAAAGAAGAAGAAGGAAGACAGAAGACAGAAGAGAGACGAAAGAAGAGAGAAGACCTGGGTCTTTGGAGGGATATGTGGCGGTAATAAAGTTGGAGTCCCTAATGGTGTCTGTGTCTTTATTTTTAATAAATAATTTTTCTTTGTGTGGTGTTTTTTTTAACCCTTTATTGGAGATTCTTAGTGGCCGGGTCAAACCTGGCCTGACATTAAGAATCTCGGGCTTAATACCAGCTTGTATAACAAAGATGGTATTAACCCCTTTATTACCCAGCGTGCCACCGCCACCAGGGCCGCTGGAAGAGCCCGGTAAGGAGCCTGGAAATGGCGCTTATTATTAATGCGCCATTTTCAGGAGCGGCTGCGGGCTGCTATTCTTTAGCATGGGGGGGCCCTATAACAATGGGCCCTCACCCCGCTGAGAATACCAGCCCTCAGCTGCCTAGTTTTACCTTGGCTGGCATGGTAAATAGGGCGGAGCCCACGCATTGTTTTTTTTGCCAGCCAAGGGGAAATTAAGCAGCTGAGGGTGGCAGCTCGCAGTTGTCTGCTTTCATCGGGCTAGACTTTAAAATGCTGCGAAGCCCCACGCGGGTTTTTTTTTAAATAATTATTTATTTTACACCCTACAATGCCAGGTTGGTTGCCATACACTAATGTGTATGGCAACCAAGCAGAATCACTGTCCAGATTGAGAAAATCAAGTCTGATTACAACAGCCAATCACAGAGGCTCCCACAGAGTGTGAGCTCCTGTGATTGGCTGTTAGTTTGACAATGCAGTGAATATGTAATGAGCTTAATAGGCGGCCCCGGAAGTAACAGCGGGAGCCTATTAAACATGATTTAGCTATTGGAAACAAAAAGCTATTGCGACAAAAAACAACAGTACACTGCAGTAAAAATATTAAAATGCAAGTGCAGTATAAAAATGGTATAACAAATACAGGGTACTTAGTTAATCCGTTTTTTTGCGCAGAAAAAGTTATTTTAAGCCACGTCACTATCTTCAAAGTGTACCCATCTCAGACGCGGTCCTAACTGTTGTATTAAAAACCTGACTGGTGTGAATACTTACCAGTAAGCAGGAGCCAGCATGACCTGTGTCTGAAGTGGAATGAAGGTGACGGGGCTATGTGTGTGCAGGGCCCAGAGAGAGGCGGGAACTCCATCTCTTGCATGGCAAGAGGCAATTAATTATAACACAGATGAGTCCTGCACACAGAGAACAGGTCTGTAAGAGCCTGTTCACACCGCCAGCATAATTGGAAACAAAAAGCTATTGCGACAAAAAACAACAGTTTTTAATACAACAGTTAGGACCGCGTCTGAGATGGGTACACTTTGAAGATAGTGACGTGGCTTAAAATAACTTTTTCTGCGCAAAAAAACGGATTAACTAAGTACCCTGTATTTGTTATACCATTTTTATACTGCACTTGCATTTTAATATTTTTACTGCAGTGTACTGTTGTTTTTTGTCGCAATAGCTTTTTGTTTCCAATTATGCTGGCGGTTGTGAACAGGCTCTTACAGACCTGTTCTCTGTGTGCAGGACTCATCTGTGTTATAATTAATTGCCTCTTGCCATGCAAGAGATGGAGTTCCCGCCTCTCTCTGGGCCCTGCACACACATAGCCCCGTCACCTTCATTCCACTTCAGACACAGGTCATGCTGGCTCCTGCTTACTGGTAAGTATTCACGCCAGTCAGATTTTTAATACAACAGTTAGGACCGCGTCTGAGATGGGTACACTTTGAAGATAGTGACGTGGCTTAAAATAACTTTTTCTGCGCAAAAAAACGGATTAACTAAGTACCCTGTATTTGTTATACCATTTTTATACTGCACTTGCATTTTAATATTTTTACTGCAGTGTACTGTTGTTTTTTGTTGCAATAGCTTTTTGTTTCCAATTATGCTGACGGTGTGAACAGGCTCTTACAGACCTGTTCTCTGTGTGCAGGACTCATCTGTGTTATAATTAATTGCCCCTTGCCATGCAAGAGATGGAGTTCCCGCCTCTCTCTGGGCCCTGCACACACATAGCCCCGTCACCTTCATTCCACTTCAGACACAGGTCATGCTGGCTCCTGCTTACTGGTAAGTATTCACACCAGTCAGGTTTTTAATACAACAGTTAGGACCGCGTCTGAGATGGGTACACTTTGAAGATAGTGACGTGGCTTAAAATAACTTTTTCTGCGCAAAAAAACGGATTAACTAAGTACCCTGTATTTGTTATACCATTTTTATACTGCACTTGCATTTTAATATTTTTACTGCAGTGTACTGTTGTTTTTTGTCGCAATAGCTTTTTGTTTCCAATTATGCTGGCGGTGTGAACAGGCTCTTACAGACCTGTTCTCTGTGTGCAGGACTCATCTGTGTTATAATTAATTGCCTCTTGCCATGCAAGAGATGGAGTTCCCGCCTCTCTCTGGGCCCTGCACACACATAGCCCCGTCACCTTCATTCCACTTCAGACACAGGTCATGCTGGCTCCTGCTTACTGGTAAGTATTCACACCAGTCAGGTTTTTAATACAACAGTTAGGACCGCGTCTGAGATGGGTACACTTTGAAGATAGTGACGTGGCTTAAAATAACTTTTTCTGCGCAAAAAAACGGATTAACTAAGTACCCTGTATTTGTTATACCATTTTTATACTGCACTTGCATTTTAATATTTTTACTGCAGTGTACTGTTGTTTTTTGTCGCAATAGCTTTTTGTTTCCAATTATGCTGGCGGTGTGAACAGGCTCTTACAGACCTGTTCTCTGTGTGCAGGACTCATCTGTGTTATAATGATTTAGCTATTGTAGCAGATAGAGCCTGAAGCTTCCGAGACACATCTGCGATTTGTAAATCGCACATTACTCGCTATTACTCGCTTCCCCATTCATTAACATTGGACTTGCTAGACTCGCAACGAGTAGCGAGTCCCGGGCTCGGACTCGCTAGAGTCAAGCGATTCCGAGTAATTTAGGACTCGCCCATCACTAGTGGTTTAGGTTTTAGAGTTAGGTGTTAGGGGATGGGTGTTAGGGGTTAGGTGTTAGGGTTAGGTGTTAGGGTTAGGTGTTAGGGTTAGGTGTTAGGGTTAGGTGTTAGGGATAGGTGTAAGGGATAGGTGTAAGGGATAGGTGTAAGGGATAGGTGTTTGGGTTTGGGTTTAGGTGTTAGGGTTAGGGGTTAGGTTTAGGGGTTATGGTTAAGGGTTAGATTTAGTGGTTTGGTGTTGGGTTTAGGAGTAAGGGTTAGGCTTAGGTGTAGGGTTAGGATTGCTTATGGGCATTTTACAGGGAACATGGCATGTATCTTTTCAAACTTGTCTGTATATGTAAACTAGTTAGCGGCTTACAAACAAAAGACAAATAAAGAATGGGCCGGTCACTTCTTTTAGCCCAGCTTTCGAAGCCTGAAATGATCAAAAGAATCTCAAGGACTAAACTTGTGCCCAGTAAGTCATTTTTACATTGCAGTGCATGTGTTAATATTTTAGCATTATTGAAGCGATTTTTCAGGAGGATTTCAAGTGGAATTTTCCTGAAAAAAGACATTGTGTGCTCATACCCAAAGTTTGATTTTCAGAAGAACGGACAACCTCTGAAAGTATAAACATCTATGGGGGCAGCCAGTAACAAATAATAATTTTATAAATAAGAAATGACAGGGGTTTGGCTGGATTTGTACACAATTTAGTTAGATTTTTTCTTTTTTAGGTCATAGATTTTTTTTTACTAACACAGGCCAAATGTGCAAATATACAGTGACCCATAACAATCAATCCGACATGTTTTCCTTAGGTTTCTTCAATTCGATCAGCGGTGTCTCCACCGCTATAGATTTCCTCATATGTGAACTTTTCACTTTGTTAGTAAACACCCCCATCCCCATCCTATCAAAGTGAAATGCTGATCCCATACCATATTAATGTCCGCGTGACATTTCACCTCCACACTGTCTTTCGACATCACCCCCTTCCCAGAAATAATCAATTTCAGTTTGACAGGCGAAAAGAAAACATTCAGCCACTTCCAATCTTTCTTTGTTTTTGGTTCCAAAGTCGAAATGTAACGCTATCGAAAATTAGTGTGACTTTTTCACCTCAGGTATATTTTCTCAGTAAATTCATGCTTTGGAGCATACAAAAGTGATTTGAACAAGATGTTGATTTAATTAGTGGGTTCAAGTAGCTTGTAACCTCAATAGGGGCGTAATGGGAAATAGGAGCGCTCTCAATACATATTTTTTTTTACCACGAATCTGTGTTACAAGACGGAAATCATTAGCCATGAGGGGCACAAAGTGGTTCCATAATTATGTTATTTCTAGGGAAGGAGTCCAGCTCCATGGAGTAAGGTTGGGGTGTGTATCTGATAAGTGGGACGTCTGTCCAAAGTAATAAGCTGATGGGACCATTAGTGGCTAAGAAGTCTATTAACTGGATGATCTACCGGACAGCTCCCAGAAAAGATCAAAGGAAGGCCTCCTGCCACAAGGGCCGGGCCGGCAGCCCCCAGCCCAGTGTTTCTTCCTCCTCTGTGCTGTTATTCTAGATAATTGTAGCTTTCTACGAACATGGTATATACAAGCTACATGAAAGTCAGAGACCTACTGTGTCCATATTGTAAGAGTTCACAGCAAAGGCTGAGAGATGGAAGACGCAGCATTTACCTCATTTTCTTTGCTGCTCTATTATTTTAGAATATGGAGTCTAGACTTTCATCTGCAAGACAGTTTGATGGATCAAAGAAAAAAGAAAAGTAGCCGAACATATTTGTACATTACCTCTTCTTGCAACATAGGCGCGATTCCTCACAGTGATTACGCCAGAATTCTACCATAAATTGCTTTGAATAGTAGCAAAGATAGTTTTGCAGCTTTTGATGCTTTCATCAGAGGTGTATCTAGGTTTTCTGGCAGCCGGGGCAAGAATTCAGTTTGGAGCCCCCACACCCCCTCAGTCATCATGTGACCGATCATTCATATGATTTTCACACTTAGGTGCTGACGAGCTTCTCTTCCTAATTCTTTCAATGTCCAGTGAAAAGAAACCAGAGGAGCAGGAAGAGAAGCTGTCACATGACCGTAATACATGATAAAGTATACAAATTGCATATTAGTGGGGTATCCATGGGATGACTGCTGGAACCAACAAGAGCTTAATCCTGAGATTGAGTATATTACACGCAGTTAGGATTGGGATATAGGGCTTAATGTTATAATTAAAGGGCTTGTCCAGGTTTGAGAAGAGTCTGTAGTGCCTCTAGGTAACTGCAGGCTTCTGAATGCTCACAGCACATGGTCTGCACACTTTCAGGATTCTCCCGTGCTAATGGCAAGATTGGACGGTCATGTGAGCACAAGTATTCAATTAATATACTTCTGGCAACATTCTAACTAGAAGTGTCCGGCCTCACTCAATTAATTCTCATTGATTGAGACCTCGTACATCTAGTCAGCACATGCCTGCATGTATGTAAATCGGGTACTTGGGGTTACGTGACCTCCCACTTTCCCCGCCGGCACCAGGGAATCTTGACAGAGTGCAGTATGTGCACTGAGAGAATTCAGAAGTTTGCAGTCACACAGTAACACATAGAGTGACTGCAGACTCATCACAAACTTGGACAACCCCCTTTAATGCTTCTAACAAATAAAAACATAGTATCCATGAAGCAAAAACTTTATTGACAAAGCCATATCTAATGTAATCTTACAATTTATGAATTGTTACATGTCTACAGGATCAGAACCAATAACAGCACAAAGCTACATCACCAGAACCCTCATCAGTACAGAAACACCATGTCAAAATCCTTATTCTTAAAGAAATACATCCATATAACCCCCATCAGTACAGAAATACTGTCACGTCCTACTGACGGACCCCACACGTAGACCCACTGGACCGCGTAGAGCGGATGCTGATACCGGGTGATAGAGAGTCAGACAAGTACCGTAGAGTCAACAGGTTTATTAACAACAACACAAGACCCCACGCCCCTGGGGAGAGCCACAAGGTCGCAGCACTGGAAACCCACCGAAGGAGGCCCCGGAACGCTTAACCCCTATACAGGGATCCCGCCGGTACCAACCTCGGAGGGGCCAATGCAGCGGACACGAGTGTTCAACCGACCCCAGGCGACGTGGTAACAAAACAGAAACCGGGTATACAATAAGAAACTGGAAACTGGGAACACGGGGACCAAGAATACAGGGAACCAGGAACACGGGGAACCAGGAACACGGGGAACCAGGAACACGGGGAACCAGGAACACAGGGTATCCGGAGCCAGGCTTGAGACAGAGATCAGCGTGGAGAGATCCGGGAAACCAGCCAGGAACACGGAGGTCAGCAAGGAGCCGGCAGGGCAGGAATCTGTAGGAAGTAACACAGAGAAATCAGGTAACAGACCAAATAAGGAGCGACCTGACCAGACCAGTAATGGCAGCTCCACTAGGGAGAAGTTGCCCTGGCCCCGACTGATTGGAAACAGGAGGTTTATATCAGAGCAGGGCAGTCCTGATTGGCAGGACACAGAGGCATGGTGATTGGCTGGGGGGAGGAGCCAGATCCCTGCAGTCTCTCCAGCAGATACTGATTAGGACACAGTTTCATGTGCTCAAGCAGTGGTACCGGAAGTGAGAGGAGCAGCGTTGCTCAAGCAGAGGGTCCTGGACCCCTGCGGCTGGAGACAGGTGCGCGCACCCGGGGAGCATACGGTAAGGAAGACGCTACCCGACCGATCCGAGGGCGGCGGCTGCCAGCGCCCCGGAGCCGTCGGCGGACGGACGACACCCGGAATCCTTGAGGCCAGACAGGAGCGATAGGAGCCGAGGGAATAAGGGCAGCAGGCCGCGGGGCACGGGCGGCAGACCCCCGGATGGTAACAAATACTATGTCAAAACCTTCATCAGTACAGAAATGCATCACCATACCCATCAGAAGTACAGAAATAAATCCCCAGTACCCTCATCAGTGAAGGAACACAGCATCAAAACCCTCATTCGTACAGAAATACATCACCAGACCCACGAGACGTACAAAAATACATACATAGGACCCCAATCATTACAGAAATCATAACCCTCATCAGTAACAAAATTCATAATCAGAACCACCATCAGTACATGGTAAAACAATTGTAATGTCAGGTCAGACCCAAACATATTAGTACTGAATGAACCTACAACTCCTACTACATACTTAACAATGATAAGCAGGTACTGGGAGTTGTTGTTACCAGATGTCAATAAAAGCATACAAGAACCACAGCACTGATGAGAAATAGTCATTATCACAAATAATTATTTACATATGGGTACCTTATACATTACTTTGTCTCTGATCAGGGTCATCTTTTTCTTTTCTTCATCTTGTCCAGACACCAAGATAATATAATAATCTTTATTTATATAGCGCCAACATATTCCGCAGCGCTTCACAATTCAGAGGTTCATATTCAAACAATCATAAGAAACAGTTATCAGAAAATACAATACAAAACAAAATGCAATACAATACAGAATATAATACAATACAAATACAATAATTAAAGCAGAATAGTGACAGCCCTGCTCATAAGATCTTACAATCTAACAATGAGGTGGGGGTGACACAAAGTACAGGGGCTTAGTTACAATTATGGTAAAGTCAACTTGAGGAGATGAGGAACAGATAGGAGCAGCATAAGTGGCCACCAACCATTATTTATGATGCGCGTGAGACTGGTGGAACCGATAGGCTATGTCTAAATGCCTTTGATTATGGATCATGATAGGCCGCCCTAAAAAGATGTGTTTTTAGGGATCACCTGAAACTATGTAAGTTGTGGATAGATCAAATTTCTTGGGGTAGAGCATTCCAGAGAATCGGTGCATAAGTGGAGAAGTCTTGGAACCAGGAGTGGAAGGTTCGGATTAATACAGAAGTGAGTCTAAAATCACTTCCAGAGTGAAGAGAACGGGTGTGTTGATAGACAGAGATAAGGGTAGAGAGGTAGGGAGGTGCTGCACTGTGAAGAGCTTTCTGGATGAGAACAATCAGTTTGAATTGGATCTTATAGTGTATAGGTAGCCAGTGCAATGACTGGCATAGAGCGGAAGCATCTGAGTAACGGTTAGCCAGATAGGTGATCCTGGCTGCTGCATTAAGGGTGGACTGTAGAGGGGAGAGTCTAGTGTGGGGGAGGCCAATTAAAAGAGAATTACAATTGTCATGGCAGAAGTGAATCAGGGCCACAGTGAGGGTTTTTGTCGTTTCCAAGATGAGAAAGGAGTGAATTCTAGAGAAGTGCTTCAGGTGCAAGCGACAAGAGCGGGCAAGAGATTGTATATATGGAGTGAAGGAAATATCAGAGTCAAACATAACCCCCAGACAGTGAACCTGCTGCCTAGGCATTATCGTGCCACTGAAAGAGATGTCTGATTTAGGGAGGTTAGTGGAGGGCGGGAGCAGAATAAGTTCAGTTTTGGAATGGTTGAGTTTCAAATTGAGAGCGGACATGATATTAAAAAATGCTGTTAGACAGTCATTGGTGTTCTTTATTAGAGCGGGAGTAAGGTCAGGGGATGAAGTGTATAGTTGTGTGTCATCAGCATAAAGATGGTACTGAAAGCCAAATCTGCTGATGGTCTGTCCAATTGGGGTCATTTGGAGAGAGAAGAGAAGAGGCCCAAGCCTGAAACCATGATGACTTTTCACATCCACAGCTTGTCTCTGGAGATGTCCATCTTCTCCGTGGAGAATCCAGCAGCTGAACCACCCTGCTTAAACAAATTGGCTACCCCGGTGGAGACAGAAGTGCCGCAAGCTGCTGCCCTAAACCTACCTGAACCTTCACTGAAGCCTGCAAGTGACGCTGAGAAGTCAGAGAGAGATATGAACCTGGCAGAAGGTCCAGAGGCACAGAGCGGGAAGGCACACCTGGTGCCCCATGAGAGTACAGCAGTGGGTGAGAGAACAGCCCAGAGTGAGCTCAACAATAGCAATTGGGAGCAGGGGCAAGCGGTCGAGGATGAGAAGTGGTGGCAGCATCAAACCAATTGGAGGTAGCAAGAGGAACCTCGAAGTCCAGAAGGCACCTGCACCCGACCCGGCGGAACGGCACTGCTGAGTTGTTGTGGAATTCAACCTCCGGAATGGCTGGGGGCTCATGAAGGAATACGGCTTGGAGGTGGAAGCGTTCATCAGCCGACGAAATGTGGATTCGTATCTCCCAAAAGGACACCCTGGTCAGGATCTCCACTCCACAGACGAGGTCGGGTACACCCGGCACATGAGACACTGAGACTGGTATGCACTGAGAGTGTATAAGATAATACCGCTGAAGTCCCCGTGTGCAGAGCTCGCTGAATTTTCGGGTGGTGAGGACGGTTTGCAGGCAAACGGACCTTGCCCATAAAGTAAGACCTGGAAAGTCAGTTTGCAGAACTGTAAATAGTAGTTGTAGATAGTAGTTTAAAACCTTGTAAATGTCATGTATAATTGTATAGTTAGTTAGATACCAGGAATTGTAAAAATGTTTTTATATTGCAAATAGTTAGCCCGCCATAATCATTAAGCAAAGTGGACGGTGGGGAAAGTCCAGCTTGGCGGAGGATGCTGCACCCAGACAAGAACTGTAAGCCTCGATGGGGGAACTAATGAGTGCTGTGGCCTGCAGGACTGGGAACTATGTGCTTTATTTATAATTTTATATTTAATTTTTCATATTTTTGTACCCCGGGACTTGAAATAATAATGTGTATGTTATTGTTGAAACGTTCAAGTACATGCCTCACGAAAGGGAAGAAAAGAAAGCTTATGTTCAATTGTTCCTGTTTGAGAAAAAAAAAAAAAAAAAGTGAGTCTGTGCCTTATTGGAGATTGCTTGGGGACAAGATAACCTTTGCTAAGGGGGAATGTGGCACCCCGCTGGTCTGGCCACCACCAGGGGAGTAGTGCCCCTGTTCTCTGAATTGGGATGGTGAAGTTGAGACCCAACACTACAACACACACGTCGGACCCCAGGTAGGGACAGTGGGCAGACACAGGAGGGTGGGCCCAGTCTCAGTGAGGGGAACATGGGTTAGAACATAGAGGGAGTCGGGAGGAGGACAGCAAAGGAGTAGAAAGTCGGAGTGAGAGTGGAGAGGTGGTGGAGGTGTCAGCTCCCACGGGCTGTAGCATGGTCATGCTCGCCCATGGATGGAAAGACGGAAAGGTGTAAAAGAGAACTGGAGCCCTTGGGATGCAGAAGAAGGCTAAGATCACCCATACGCCCATATCTGGCAGAGGAACAGAGGGGCTAGTGGAAGAAACAGGAGACTGGCCCTTAACACGGCACAGCAGTTGTAGGCCCGAATCATTGAAACTGGAGGCCATGAGGACATGAGGTCTTAAAGGGAACTGTGGCCCAAAAACCCGGCATACCTCGAAGAAGACAGACGTACTAAGGCACGGCACTAGAAAGAGGTGCCAATCAATGCCTGTGGCTGTCGGCACTCGAGCTCTTTGCGCAGAAGCACTGACGAGAGAGGCAGGAAGAGCTACAGGCACTAAGACTACCACAGAGAGTGAAAGGAACACTGAGAATGAAGGAAACACCATGAGGGAGAAAGGAACACCTAGGGGTCTCGACGACACTGTCCCGGGTCTTGAGAAACAGCTGGACCGGACATTGGCAGAGGAAAGCACCCGGCGGCCTGGTTAAAGTGTTGAAGTTAAAGGTACAGAACTCCGATTAAAGTGTGTGAGACTTTTCTTTGCGGCAACCACCTGCTGCAGAGGCCACCTGATACACCGTGGTGCTGATTGCCCGATGAACACCGGCCAAGAATAGAATGACTTCTTACTCACTGCCCTGGGGACACCGCTCTGCCCGCGGGGAGCAAAACCATCTAAGCTGCCAGTCATCATCCACAGAGGTTCTGCAGCAGTGGCCGCACAAAGCCACACTATGCGGGTGACATCACAAATACTCCTTTTCCCATTCCCCGTCATCAAAGGCCAGCATCCCCTTTATTAAAATAACATCGCAATAGCCATGGAACCGGGTCGCCACCGTGATATCCCCCGAATGTAAAAGGACCGTAACAATCGGCCCGGTTCTGAGTATACCCATTGCCCTTGAGTGAGCGTGTCACTCCCCCACCCTCGCCCTCCAGTTGCTCATAATACTACTGTCACTCTCTTCCCCAGTTTGCTCCTCATACTCCCCCCATCCTGTTCCCCCTGTTTACTCCTCATACTCCCCCATCCTCTCCCCTCAGTTTGCTCCTCATACTCCCCCCACCCTCTCCCCTGGTTTGCTGCTTGTACTCCTGCCATCCTCTCACCCCCAGTTTGCTGATCATACTCCTACACCCTCTCCCCCCAGTCTGCTGCTCATATGCCCCAGCCCATGTTTGCGGTTCATACTCCCCCCACCCTCTCCCCTTCCCCTTATTACGTTAACCTTCTTGGTCTTGAGCTCCTGCGTGCTGTCTGTGCCGAGTGATGTCGGATGCGTGATCAGGTGATCTGATCACGTTACTGATGTACCCCTGACCCAGAAGTGCCAGGAATCAGGGCAGCTGAGGGCGCAGCTTCCATTGTATAGAGCATCTGACAAATGCTCTGTACAATGGACTGCAGGAGCCGGCGGCTGCAGATTCTCTGCTCCCGCTGTCAGCTGACAGCAGGAGCAGAGAATAGCTGGCTCACACTGAGGGAGAGCGCAACATATGACTGGTGGGGATACACCTGGTGCGCTGCAGCAGGAGGCCTGATAGCACCCCTCTGCCTGCTGCACCCCCTAGATACGCCACTGCTTTCATGCCTATATTACAAATTAGTTACCAAACTGGAGTGGGAGGAAGCATGATGCCTATCTTACGCAAGAAGCCTTACAATAATGTCTTACTGGAGTAATATTTGTGGCAAGGCACATGGAGGCACACATATGACTCGTTAAATGCTCCTGATTCATTAAGAACAAGGTCAGCTTTAGCACATCTGGGGGGCCCACTCACTGTCTGGATACCAACCATGCCGCTTGATGGACGGTGTCCCTGCTCTTCCTCTGCTTTCTAGGTCCATGCCATGTACAATGCGCTTAGCATCTGCTAGTGGCTTACGAATAGTAATAAGCCAGCAACGGTGTCACTATTACTGCTGCTGCAGAGATCAGTGCCACCCCATAGGTGATGTCACTAGTCTCTGCCGGGGATAGTGACACAGATCTGCTGCAAGCTTATTCATAAGTTGAAAACAGCTGGACACTGCACTCATCTCACAGTGCACGAGGTAGATGACAGTGGACAGGTTGTGAGGGGGAAGAAACAGCACACAGGGTCCCCTTGTCAGGAGGGGAGAGACAGCACACAGGGGTCCCCTGTCAAGAGGGAGAAAGACAGCACAAAGGAGGGGAGAGGCACAGCCTGCAGGCAGCCTCTATATTATATATATATACACATATATATACAGTGTTGGCCAAAAGTATTGACACCCCTGCAATTCTGTCAGATAATACTCAGTTTCTTTCTGAAAATGATTGCAAGCACAAATTCTTTGGTATTGTTATCTTCATTTAATTTGTCTTTAATGAAAAAAACACTAAAAGAATTGTCCTAATGCCAAATTGGATATAATTCCACACCAAACATAAAAAAGGGGGTGGACAAAAGTATTGACACTGTTAGAAAAATCATGTGATGCTTCTCTAATTTGTGTAATTAACAGCACCTGTAACTTACCTGTGGCACCTAACAGGTGTTGGCAATAACTAAATCACACTTGCAGCCAGTTGACATGGATTAAAGTTATCTCTTTTTTTTCTCCTGTAAACTCTATGTTGATGCCTTTGCCCAAATGAGAGAACATTCTTCCAAAACGTTTTAGGCTTTCTCAGGTAAGTTTTGGCAAACTCCAGCCTGGGTCTCCTACCATACAGTCCCTTTTCATTCAGACGCTGGCGGATAGTACGGGTTGACACTGTTGTACCCTCGGACTGCAGGGCAGCTTGAACTTGTTTGGATGTTAGTCGAGGTTCTTTATCCACCATCCGCACAATTTTGTGTTGAAATCTCTTGACAATTTTTCTTTTCCATCCACATCTAGGGAGGTTAGCCACAGTGCCATGGGCTTTAAACGTCTTGATGACACTGCGCACGGTAGACACGGGAACATTCAGGTCTTTGGAGATGGACTTGTAGCCTTGAGATTGCTCATGCTTCCTCATAACTTGGTTTCTCAAGTCCTCAGACAGTTCTTTGGTCTTCTTTCTTTTCTCCATGCTCAATGTGGTACACACAAGGACACAGGACAGAGGTTGAGTCAACTTTAATCCATGTCAACTGTCTGCAAGTGTGATTTAGTTATTGCCAACACCTGTTAGGTGCCACAGGTAAGTTACAGGTGCTGTTAATTACACAAATTAGAGAAGCATCACATGATTTTTCTAACAGTGCCAATACTTTTGTCCACCCCCTTTTTCATGTTTGGTGTGGAATTATATCTAATTTGGCTTTAGGACAATTCTCTTTTGTGTTTTTTCATTGAAGAGAAATTAAATGAAGATAATAATACCAAAGAATTTGTGATTGCAATCATTTTCAGGAAGAAACTGAGTATTATCTGACAGAAGTGCAGGGGTGTCAATACTTTTGGCCACAACTGTAACTCTGGTTTAATGGAATAAAAGTTCAAAAGTTGAAAATTTTCACCCAAATTCCATTTTGATAAGATAAAAAATGTTTGTTAGCCAGTAGACAGAAAAATATTGGAATCTGAGATACCTTTTAAGGGGCCACAGTGTCTCGAAAGCTTGCTATGTCTACCATCTTTTCAGTTCGCCATTTAAAGGTATCAACCACTGAGGACTCTTAGATTCCAATATTTTTCCACCAAAATTCTGTTTTTTTCACAAATAAACACAAAAAAATCATCCTAAATTTACCACTAACATGAAGCCCAATATGTTACAAAAAAACAATCTCAGAATCTCTAGGATCCGTTGAAGCGTCCAGAGTTATAACCTCATAAAGGGACACTGGTCAATATTGCAAATATTGGTCTGGTCATTAAGGTGGAAATTGGCTCCGTCACTAAGGGGTTAAACATTTTTTTTTGTTCCTCTTTAAAGAATGAATGCTGCTCTCCTATAAAGAACCAGAAACAGTAAAAGACTTGAGAATGCCATCAATGCTGCAGGTAACTGATTTCATCTCGTGGCCTTTTCTTAACCTCTATATAATGCTGCGGAATATGTCAGCTCTATAAATAAGGGCTCCGAAGTGGAGATCAAATCGAATTTATGCCATAACCTTAGCCAAAAGTAATAAACAACACTCCTGGTTATATAAAATACCCAATTTAAAGCAAGGACTACCCCTGAGAAAGATGTGATTGATAAAAGAAGGCATTACCTTCTGATCAAATGACAGGCGGGTGTGTAAAAGGCAATAAATAAGTTATCAGAGGACAGAGAATCCCTTTAGTAACTACTGAGCAAACCGCAAGATCTGAGCCCTCCCCGGGCTGATTTATATTCCTATCTGCCCGTCTGTACATGTCACACTCAATTTGTGCTACATGTGTGGGATACACTTTTTTTGGGAGCTTTGGTGTATTTCACTGAGAATAAACAGTTCCTGAACTTTGACAGCGATATCTGGTTTCTATAGAGTTACTGGCCTGGTCCTGGCCTTTGTATTTTACTCCCTGATTTTCTCATGAGTTGGATGAATGCAGAATATTAATTTTGTTTGTTGAATATTAAACGCACAGTTGCACATCGGTCATAGAAACAATTAGAAAAAGCTTCATTGTGTTTGTGTTTATTTTCAATTGTGATTTGATACAATGTATCTAGTGCAGGGTCATAGGCCCCTGAAATGATTACACAGTTATGCAAATTCTACATACTTTATTATTGCTATTTTGATAACATTTAAAGGGATTGTGCCATAAATAAATGTACCGTATATACTCGCGTATAAGCCGAGTTTTTCAGCCAAAAATTGGGCTGAAAAGTCCCCCCCTCGGCTTATACGCGAGTCAATACGGCCCCCTAAAAAGTTTTGCGCCCCCACCTCCCTTTCTGGGCCTCCCCGCATGCAGCGCTGCGCATATACATTACCTGTCTAGCAGCTGTCACCCTCCGATGGCGGATCGCGGCTCCCGGCTCCGGGCTCCATCTTCCTCTCTGTCTTCCTGATTGTCAGGTGACCGGCTGGCGTCGCGATGACGTCATCGCGCTGCGCCCCGGTCACACAGCAGGAAGACAGCGAGGAAGATGGAGCCCGGAGCCGGGAGCCGCGATCCGCCATCGGAGGGTGACAGCTGCTAGACAGGTAATGTATATGCGCAGCGCTGCATGCGGGGGGGCCCAGAAAGGGAGGTGGGGGCGCCAAATTATGAGGGGGGCCCTGCTGGGGCCCTGTATACTACCACTGGGGCTATATACTACCACTGGGGCTGTATACTACCACTGGGGCTGTATACTACCACTGGGGCTGTGTGTATACTACCACTGGGGCTATATACTGCCACTGGGGCTGTATACTACCACTGGGGAAGAATATACCACTGGGGCTGCTGTATACTACCACTGGGGCTGTGTGTATACTACCACTGGGGCTATATACTACCACTGGGGCTGTATACTACCACTGGGGCAGAATATACCACTGGGGCTGCTGTATACTACCACTGGGGCTGTATACTACCACTGGGGCTGTATACTACCACTGGGGCTGTATGTATACTACCACTGGGGCTATATACTACCACTGGGGCTGTATACTACCACTGGGGCTGAATATACCACTGGGGCTGCTGTATACTACCACTGGGGTTGTATACTACTACTGGGGCTGTATACTACTACTGGGGCTGTATGTATACTACCACTGGGGCTGTATACTACCACTGGGCTGTATACTACTACTGGGGCTGCTGTATACTACCACTGGGGCTGTATACTACCACTGGGGCTGTATATACTACTGGGGCTGCGTGTATACTACCACTGGGGCTGTATATACTACTGGGGCTGCGTGTATACTACCACTGGGGCTGTATACTACTACTGGGGCTGCTGTATACTACCACTGGGGCTGTATACTACCACTGGGGCTGTATATACCACTGGGGCTGCTGTATACTACCACTGGGGCTGAATATACCACTGGGGCTGCTGTATACTACCACTGGGGCTGTATACTACCACTGGGGCTGTATATACTACTGGGGCTGCGTGTATACTACCACTGGGGTTGTATATACCACTGGGGCTGCTGTATACTACCACTGGGGCTGAATATACCACTGGGGCTGCTGTATACTACCACTGGGACTGTATACTACCACTGGGGCTGTATACTACCACTGGGGCTGTATACTACCACTGGGGCTGTATATACTACTGGGGCTGCGTGTATACTACCACTGGGGCTGTATATACTACTGGGGCTGCGTGTATACTACCACTGGGGCTGCTGCTGTATATACCACTGGGGCTGCTGCTGTAACACTGCTGGGGCCTGTATATACCACTGGGGAGGCTGCTGTATACCACACTGCTGGGGGCTGTATACCTGTGCTGGGGTCCACCCTCGGCTTATACACGAGTCAATAAATTTTCCCAGGTTTGGGGGGCAAAAGTAGGGGGGTCGGCTTATACACGGGTCGGCTTATACACGAGTATATACGGTAAGTTTAATGAATAGATGTTACAACAAAAATAAATTCTACAATTGGATGTGTTAAAGGGAACCTGTCACCCAAAATTAGGTCCCTAACCTGTTAATACCTGTCCCTGCAGCCTTACAGTACTATCTAAGTTATCCCTGTCTGACCATTTTTAGTAATTTATGAGTAGAATAAAGTAGTTTGGAAACTTACAAAAGCCAGGACATTGGGGCGTTTGTGATGGGTAGGCGGGTCCCCTGTGCCGCGCTACCCCCGCCTTGCCGCTCTATTACGCCCAAATGGGCGTCATTCCATCCTGCACAGCGCGGGCACAACTGAATTCTCGCGACGCGGTCATGTGACGCCGCGATAGCGTCACTTCCGTTCGCCGCTGGTCTCATAGAGGCTGACTTCAGCATGCAATCTGCGCATGCACTTAGACGGCCTGTGTGAGGCCAGCAGCTCCCGGAAGTGACGTGATCGCGGCATCACGTGACCGCGTTGCAGCGGTGATGTTGCGGGCACGATAAGTCAATTGTGCGAGGTGGGGGTAGCGCGGCACAGGGGACCCGCCTACCCATCACAAACGCCCCACCGTCCTGGCTTTTGTAAGTATCCAAACTACTTTATTCTACTTATAAATGACTAAAAATGGTCAGACAGGGATAGCTCAGATAGTACTGTAAGGCTGCAGGGACAGGTATTAACAGGTTAGGGACCTGATTTTGGGTGACAGGTTCCCTTTAAAAAATAATGTTCCTGTGCTGAGATATTCTTGTAAATGTTCCCCTGTGTAATGTATGTGCCCGACCATGCAGGAACAGGTCGGATATACCACAGCTCCTGGGCAGGGGAAGAAGTAAGAGCGTATACAAACATTACAGCTGGGGATACCAGCTGATTTTTCTGTAAGGCCAGAGACACACTGAGCGAGACGCATGCAAGATATTCACATGACTCACCCGGAATCGGTCTCTGGACAGGAGTGTGGAGCTGCATAGAAACACATACAGCTGACACACTCCTGTCCAGAGAGGTGGCTATTTGCTGTGCGGTCACTGTCCCTGGCTTTGTGTCACCCGCTAAGTGCTGTGACCCCAGAGACTGCTTGTTCCCTTGCTTTAGTCTCTGAATGTAGAAGAGACTTGATTGACCTTCGTTTTGGATTATTTTCGGATGGTAAGGGAAGTAATAAAGATGGAGTTAAAATATGTATTTGTGTTTTTTGATTCAATAAAATGAATTATCTCTGTGTGTTGTGTCTTATTTACCATTTACTTAGAGGTTCCCAATGTCCGGGTCTTATATTAGTCCAACATTAGGAACATCAGGCTTAGTGCCAGCTGCCAATACAAAGCTGGCATTAACCCCTTTATTACCCAGGACAACTGGAAGAGTCTGGATACAGTGCCAGAAAATGGCACTTCTAATGAATGCACCATTTTCTGGGGGCTGCGGGCTTCAATCCTCAGTGTGGGGGCCTGGAATGCTCGGGCCTCTCTATGCTAAGGATTCCACCCAACAGTTGCCTAGTTGTACCTGGCTAGAAACCGAAAATACAGCTAAGCCCCACGTTGTTTTGTTTTTTTTTGCTATTTCAAGAAATATTTTTTTTTAAAAAGGGCTCCGTTGTATTATTTACAACTAGGCACCTGGGGTTGGGTGGCAGCCTATAGCTGCCTAGTTGTACCTGGCTGGCAACCAAAAATATGGCAAAGCCCCACATCATTTTTAATAGAGATAATTAAAAAAATGGTTCTGCTGTATTTTTGTTTACCAGTCAGCTGGGGGTGGGTGGAAGCACATACCTGCCTGCTGTACCTGTGCTGGTGACCAAAAATATAGTGAAGCCCCATGTCATCAGCACAAAATACACAACAAATATTGTATAAGCAGTGCTTCATTTTTACAGAGTATTTTGGAGCTGACATAGAGGTCTATAGTTGAAAATTGCGGAAAAATACTGTAAAAGAATTACATATGCTGCAGATTTTTCCGCTGGAAAATGCTAGCCATTTTTGCTGAGGTAAAGTCCCCAGTATCGGCAGAACACTTCTAATTTCCCATAAACTTTGTAGTGAAGTTGCTGTACTGCTGAATTGTCCAACATACAAAGAAAAAACTTGGAAAATTCACTGCAAAAAAGTGGGAAATCCGCAGCATTGGTGAATAGCCTAAAATTCACATGGTTTCCACTCAAAAATGTCACTCCTTCCCTTCAGAGTCTGGCCGTGCACCCATAAATTGTTTTCCCACCACATATGGAGTATCAGCATACTCAGGAGATATTGTCCAAAATATTTTGAAATCCGTTTTATCATGTTGTCTGTATGAAAATAACAAAAATCTTTTTTTCCCACAAAAATGGTTTTCATATTTTCATTTTCACAGCTCAACGTTATAAAAATCTGTAAAACACCGGGGGATTCAAGGTGCTCACCACACATCCAAATAAATTCCTTGTGGGTCTAATTTCCAAAATGCACCTAAAGGGGGCTGACAAGGGCGCAAAAGGGTCTTAGCTTCTTAATATGGTTAAAGTGCCCTATAATGTACTGCTCACCTTATCCAGTTGTGTGACTCACAACCGGTATGTACGCCTTATACAGCTGCCGCTAGATCCACTATTCCACGTGGATGGCCATGCAAACTACAGATCACAAGGGCGAAATGTTAAAGATGATCCGCGCTGCTGTATGAATAGAAATGGAGCAGAATCTTTCAGTAAGCGGTGTTTATTTCAATGCGTTTCAAGGCTGTCCCAGCCTCTTCTTCAAGAATACTTCTTGGTGTATTCCTGAAAAAGAGGCTGGGACGGCCTTGAAACACTTTGAAATAAACATCGCTTTCTTACAGATTCTGGTCAATTTCTATTCATACAGAAGCGCGGATCGTCTTTAACATTTCGTCCTTGTGATCTGTAATTTCCAAAATGGGGTCACTTGTGGGGGTTTCCATTGCTTGGACACATCAAGGGCTCTCCTAACGGGACATGACACCCACAGACCATGCCATCAAAATCTACATCCGCAAAATATCACTCCCTCACTTCAGAGCCCTGCCATGCGCCCAAACAGTGGTTTTCTACCATATATGAGGTATCTCTGTACTCAGGAGAAATTGCCCAACAAATTTTGAGATCCATTTTATTCTCTTGCCCTGTTGAAATTAAAAAATTGAGGCTAAAAGGACATTTTTGTGGAATAATAAGGGTTAAAGTGCTCACCACATATCTGGATAACTTCCTTGGGGGGTTCAATTTCCATAATGGGGTGAGTTTAGGGTTGTTCCCAATATTTAGGCACATTAGGAGCTCTCCAAACATGATATGGTGTCAACTAACGATTTCAGTAAATTTTCCACTTGAAATATCAAATGTCGCTCCTTCCATTTTGAGCTCTGCCATGCATCCAAACAGTGGGTTTCTGCCACATATGAGGTATTGATATACTCAGGACAAATTGCCCAACAAATCCTGGGATCCATTTTATAGTCTTGCCCATGCTAAAATTAAACAATTGAGGCTAAAAGAATATTTTTTGTGGAAAAAAAGGACTTTTTCATTTTTACAGCTAATCTTTTTAACCCATTATCTACCAATGTCCTTTTTTTGGGACGCCTAATCTTTTGCTTCTAGCAACTCAGATTTTATAATTAGGTCCAATTTTTTGTGTTGTGTTTTGTGAAATGAATGTTTTCAAAACAGGAAATCATGTCATTGTCATTTTTAATTGAATATTCTTCCACCCAGAGAGCTTTCATACACCAATTTTCGAAAAGGAAAATTGCTAATTTGGGAAGTAATGGGTTAAAATTCTATAAACCTCCTGGAGGTTCAAACTGCTCCCCACCCATATAGACAGGTTTATTTCTTGATAGGTCTAGTTTACAAAATGGAGTCTTTTGTGTTTTTTTTTCACTGTTTAGGCACACAGGGGCTCTTCTGGTGCAACATGGTGTCCGCTATCGATTGCAGCTAACTTTCCACTAGAAATGCCAATCTAGAAGGAGGACGTTCATTCCGGACTACCAAATACTGGTGGGACAAAGGATAGCAAACTATTTCCCAAAACGTTTTATATATTGTAGCGTAGGAGCGGGTGATTACAAGATCACAACGTGTATGTTATCAAAGCTGAGCTGCTGGGTCCTAGCAAACTGAGATCAGCTCTGCCAGTGATCTGCGTTACTCCAGTGTAGTGTCTTCCCCTGTAACTAGGTCTATTATGGATGCTCAAGTTACAGTTGGAAAAAAATGATCAATAAAGAAAAAAAATATTCTCTAGAGATCTTTGATGATCTCTTGAGAGTCAAAATCATGTAAAAAAAATACACATATAAAACATCTACCAAAAAAAATAAAGTAATTAAAAGTGAAACTCCTACACTTACAAAACTGCTAATAGTACAATTTGTCCACCATAACACAAAGCCTCATTTAGCCACATCAGTGAAAAAAAAAAATTAAAATCATGTATGCCAGAAAGAGGTGGTGAATATATCAAACCTACATTAGTATCCTGAGCGAAGGGCAGGGGTGTAACTACAATAGGTGCAGGGGTTGCAATCACACCAGACCCTGGAATCTAGGGGCCCCCAAAACCTCCTTTGGCCTTTAGAATAGGACTATTGCTATTAAAGATTTGCAATAATTGGGGGCCCCATTGGAGTTTTCACATTGGGGGCCATGAGCTTCAAGTTACGCCACTGGTGAAGATTATAAAACAAATAAACACAATAAAATAAGAAATAGGTATATAAAGAATATGCAAAGCTCAACACGTAAAATATGTACCGTATATACTCGTGTATAAGCCGACCCGTGTATAAGCCGACCCCCCTACTTTTGCCCCATGAATCTGGAAAAACCTATTGACTCGTGTATAAGCCGAGGGTGGACCTCAGCACAGGTATACAGCCCCCAGCAGTGTGGTATACAGGCCCCCCCCAGTGGTATACAGGCTCTCCCAAGTGGTACTATGACACCCCAGCATGCTATAAGTAGCATCCGCATCCCCAGGGTATATCAGCAGCCCCAGTGTGTCAATAGGAGCCTCCAGCAGCCCCAGTGGTAGTATATTGCCAGCCATGGTGTATACAGCCTCAGTGGTAGTAAATTGCAGCCAAGTGGTGTTAACCCATTAGTTATTCTTGCACCCATGTTATAAGCCATGGTAGTAAAATTTAGGCAAGCGCCATTTTTGTGGATAAAGCTCCATGTTCGTATAATGCAGCCAGTGTGTATACAGCGCTCAGTGGTAGTATATTGCGCCCAGTGTGTATACAGCCCAATGTAGTATAATGCAGCCCCAGTGGTGCATACACCCCAGTGGATATATGCAGCCCCAAGGTGTTACAGTCCCCGTGGTTATAGTGCGAGCCCCAGTGTGATACGCCGTGGTGAGTATATTGCATGCCCCAGTGGTTATCAGCCAGTGGTAGTATATGAAGGCCGGGTGGTGTATTACAGCCCCAGTGGTTCATATTGCGCCCCAGGGTGTATACTGCCCATTGGTATATATTGCAGCCCAGTGTTGTATACAGCCAAGTGGTAGTATATTGCAGCCCATGGTGTATACAGCCCAGTGGTAGTATTTGCAGCCCTGTGGTGCCTACAGCCCAGTGGTATAAATTGAGCCGCGTGGCGTATACAGCCCAGTGGTAGTAATATGCGAGCCCCAATTGGTGTAACGCCACCGGGTAGTATATTGCAGCCCAGCTGTAGTATACAGCAGGCCCCACGTTAATCATGAGGCCCCACTGACTTTCGTACTGTAAAGAACTATACTTATCAAGTGCCCTGTCCGGCTACACTGCCGCCCTGCAGCTGCGTAGCGATCTCATCTTCATGCGTCTTCTTCCTTTTCCTGAGCTCGTCCAGGAATGACGTCATTGCTGCGACGAGCACAGAAACAGGAAGAAGACGCATGAAGATGGAGGCATCGCGTACGGCAGCTGCGAGGTGCAGCGGGCGCGGACAGCCAACTGCTAGTTAGTTTCCTTTGAAGGTGAAGGACAGGCTTAAGGGTGGCCATGCATTACGGGGGCTCCGCTATTACGATTTATACACAGTTGACCGATGTATACTTCGGTATACGCACTGGATCGAGTATAAGCGAAGGGTACCTTTCAGCCAATTGTTTGCTAAAAAACTCAGCTTATACACGTATAATATGGGTATTTGTATTTTATTATGGAGAAATTTTAAAAACAGTAATAGACATACAAAGCAAAACATATAAAATAATACAATATATACAGCATTTACTATTTTGGGCCTTTACCTTTTATTATTATTATTATTATTATTTTTTTTTTTTATAGGCACCATTCATTCCATTATTGAGTATGTGTCTACAATACTTAGGCTTTATTGATTTTAGACTTTCTTCTATTTTTATAAATATCTGAGAGTGAGGTACCATTATCCTATTTATTGTATTATTTTTTATATATTCTGCTTTGTATGTGTGGCACCCCTGCAGTCTGGCCCACAAATGATATGTTGTGTACATTGATTGTAATCCCATGTCTGAGGAGAATTGGAGTTCCTTATGCTGGATGTCTGAAGTATACATTCACTGGCTGATCTGGAGCCAGGAGGCTGAGCATTGAATGCCTGGGCTGGGCTGTGACTCAGTCTCTGATTGGAGGGAGGGGTTAGATAGTGTAGTAGGGCTGAGTAGGTTAAAGGAGAAGGTTTAGTGAGGAGGCAGCAGGCAGGTGCTCTGAAGGGACAAGCTGCATGCAGAGCACCAGTCCCTAGGCTACCCAGTCTTATTGGGCATAGTGGCAGAAACTGGAGGCTGGTGGGTTTTATACCCACTAGCCACTCAAGTGAAGCACTCTGCAGCATCTGTAATACAGAGCATGGTCACTCACACGATCCACACTACCAGCCTGGCAGGAGGTAGCCCACAGTAACCAAGAGGGAGTACTGGACAGCTAAAAAGGCACCAAGAAACCTAAACATAACAGACAGCGGGAAGGTCATAATAGTCACTAAGCAGAGTGGACTCTGGTTCTCCTCAGACTGGCCTGACTACGTGTCTGGTGGTGCTTGTATACCCTGGATCTGCTTCAGCAACCTGCTGTAAAAGGTACAGCAAAAGGCTGACTCCTTGTGTATCCTTCTTCCATTGCACCCCACCACCACAATCTCTCTTATTATCTCCCTGGGAGTCAGCCTTGGTTGGGAAGGGTTAAACACCTGCGATGCCACTACATCTATATCCCAGGGATCATCTGCAGTGCCAGCTACATATGGTTGACTATCTCAACAGACATCACAAACGTATCCTTTATTTCTTTTATTTCTCAATTTTTAAACCTCCCTTTTCAATTTGAGCCAGGGCTGCAGCTTCAGGGCATTGCCACTGTGAACTTAATCTCTTGCCCAGCCATTGAGTACCCCGGCCCTTAGCGCTCTACATATGTCCATTACTGCTTTTAAACATTGTCAATAATAAAATACATATATCATTTTTTTTTTTACATGTTCAATTTTGCACATTCTTTATATAGGTATTTAAAAAAAAAAAAAGGTGAAGCTAAAGCAAAAGAACAAAAAATGCCGATGTTAAAGACCTTTTTGCTTATGGTCATTAAGGGGTATTAAGGGGGATTAATAGCTATTTATCATATTAACCAAAAAGACAAAAAAGGCATTATTTTTTCTCAGTTCTTGGCTGAAACGATATATCCTCCCAACAGCCTTTAATACTTTTAGATTTTTAATGGTCTAGAATACTACAGTTGCCACTTGCTCCTTATAGGTCTGTTTATTATAAGACTGTAGAAAATAGTCATCTATAATTGTCAATGAGGACTGAGTTAAACAAAACTGAGTTTATTTATCCGAAATCCCAGTCTGGTGTAAACATACGTGGACACAGCTTCATTCACATCAAGCCAAGTAACCAATCTTCATCCGTGCTCTAAACACAGGGTATTGCTGTCTGACTCTTTCATGTGAAATGATTTCCGAGAAGTTTTTTATCCTTATCACCATAGACAACAGCGCTGGGAGTCAACTGACCACTGTCTTATAGCTAAATTTGTCTATTGTACCGGTGCTCCAAGGAAAATGAACATTTATGGTACCTTTACACGCCGCCACCGAGGGCAGCAAGAGGCAGACACCGCACATGCACGCGCGCGTTTTCAACGGTTCCTAACGGTGCCTGATACCGCATTTACACGCCGCCACAAGGTGCTCCACAGAAGGTATTTTCGTTCCCCGGAAGTGCCGACGGGTGCCGCAGGTTACCTTCTGTGGAATACGTTCCCTGATTTACACGCCGCTACCACAAGGGAATATGGGCGTACATATTGTGCGGCGTAAGTACATAGGCGTGACAGAGTTGTGTATTACGCGATGCTCGTACGGTAATTGGACAATGCAATAGCATCATGATTGGCCAGCCAGCGCAGGAAGGCTGGCTAATACATGACGCCATTGCAAATGTATAGTGTGACTGGTCAGCTCGCTGAATATGGTGCCCTGTGCAGGGATAGCCAATGGATACACAGTAGCCCCAACCAACGATAGCTGATAAGGCGTGGTATACATGACGCTGTGGCACGCCCCAAGGAATTCACTAGGGCACGCAAATACCTTGCCTTTGCCCCGATTACACGCCGCCGCCATAGGGATTATGCCTGCTTGTTTTTGAGCACGGCTGAAACACAGGAATCCAAAGGCACAGGAAGGAACTTCCTGAATTACACGCCGCCACTTCGCGGTCTTTTGAAGGAAAAAGGAACAATTTTGTCCAATACCTGGCGGTTTATACCTTTTGGTGGCGGCGTGTAAAGGTACCATTACAGCCAGGTTTTCCCACAAGATAATAGTCGTCTACTGGAGGTTCTGTAGAAGGACATTTTGTAATCGACTTATTGTCAAGACAGAGAATCCTTCTACACAGTTGGGATTGTCCAAAGCCGAGAAGCTCTTTAAATAATTTTCCCCCAAAATATAAACATACTCTATCTATAATATAATAAATCAATTACTGAAGGAATGTCTGCTGGGTCTCCCCACAAGCCCAGGTTTGGAGCTCCGGCACCTGGGAACCAGGCTTTGCAGAGCCATGTCTTGAGTGGAGCAGCAGAGTTGCGTATGCCCAACTTCCTAGTTCATAGTCTATTGCAAATAGCTGACCATGCATTAATGACGTTTGGGCTGACTTACTGCTGTCGGAGCAGTGCAATGTCTTTAAAAGGGTTATCTGATCTTCCGATGAAAGTCTGCAGTCACTCTGTGTGACTGCATGTAAGAGGGTGTCCTACAATCCTATGTTCCTGACCCTGAAGACACTAACTGCATTATGTCATAATGTGAACTGTGTTATGCCTCTAAGTATGTAGTGTGATGTTTCTATGTATAGGATGTAGTGTGTCATAAGATGTAGCAGTGAAAACAATATTAGATTACATTTAAGAGAAATAATATATAATATTACAAAAGAGTAATAATGTATAAAATAGGAATAAGATGTAATAATGTAAGATAGGGAGCTTTTTCAGCTACTTACTGTATGGCAAGCAATAGTGGGACTAGCTCACAATGGATGGAGCTAGTTCATATGGTGAGATGCTGTTTCCTGATAGATTGCTTAGTTTAGAGTTTGACCAGTGACCAGTATGGACATGTAGGTCTTATAGAATACATAGGCCGCATCTAGTGGGTATTTCTTGTCAACTACAATGGTTAACATCTAGTGAGACAGTGAGATCTAACAAACCGGACAAACACACTTAAAGAGGACCTGTCACCCCCCTGCTGCATGGCAATCTAAATGCAGCACTGAATGCAACATGTCTGCTACATTCAGGGAAGGGGTCCCCCATGTGTCTGTGTACTGTGTACCCCGAGATATAGCCTTAGGCAAACTCACTGTTAAAAGTCAGGAGGGCATTCTCTGGTGCAAGAGTCAGCTTGATTCATGGGGGCCATTCCCTCCCCTCTGCCTGTCTGTGCCGCCTCCTGCTGTGCTGTTTATGCTTTGTTTAGACAGCAGGGCAGGAATCTGGAGCTGATATCAGGACAAATGATTTGCATGCTGTGTGTGGCAGGATGAGTGACCGAGAGGAGGAGGGCAGAGCCAGCACAGCAGAAGCAGCACAGAGAGGCAGAGGGGAAGGGAATGGCCCCTGTGAATCAAGCTGACTCATGCCCAGGGAATGCCTTCCTGACTCTTAACAGTGAGTTTGCCTAAGGCTATATCTTGGGGTACACAGCACACAGACACATAGGGGACCCCTTCCCTTAATGCAGCAGACATGCTGCATTCAGTGCTGCATTTAGATTGCCAAGCACCAGGGGGATGGGGGGTGGACAAGTCCTCTTTAAGGTCAACTTTAGCATCTACCGTATCTCTGGCCAAAAATGGACTTACTCCGGTACTACGAGTTCCTAGAAGGATGTTTAGTATAAACCCCGGCATACAGGTCGTTGCGAGAATGGACTTGAAACAAGAAATATAGTCAGTGCACTTTGGTCATTTAGTCAAATCATTTAGTCAATCCTAACAGCGTGTGGTGAGACCAGACAACCCTTTAACTACTCCACCCATCTACCATACTCCACTTTTGACGCTCATGTATCCCTATGTAGCAGAGGAGACATTTGGGAATGCCTCAAGCACCAGAGACCTGGTGCGCCTGTTACCTCAGCTACACCCCTGATTGTCCAGACCTTTCATGTAATACAAAGTTCATTTTAGACACTGATTGAAGGCAAATAATTGTGAAAATCCCATTCAGTAGTGCTCATATGTTTCCATAATTAAATGTGCATCCCATCAATAGAATTCAGTGCACCTTCTTACGGTAGGTACAAAGCTACTGGGTCTTGAATAGGTTGGAGCTACAGGAACTGAGACAGTTAGTTGCTTTTACTCATAAGCCACTGTGCCTCTGTGTAAAGACAGTGACCCTTTAAATGACCAATTGGCCAAGGTCCAAGAAGTTGGATTCCCACCATTAAAACAATCTTCACATCATGGAAAATCCCTTCTTGTTTAAATTATTTTTTATTGTGAACATAATGAAAAGTGCAATGTCTTCATTCCTATTATTTGGTAGAATAAATGCCGGCCATATTTACGGCTATTGCAGTGTATAAAGGAGGAAATCTGGCCACTCGGCTATTAAAATACACATCAATATATGATTTAACTATATTGCTTCAGCCAGACTTGAGGAAGCTGCTGTCACAATCAATTCATTTTATCCTTCTCCTCATCCGCCGGTAGAAAGACCTCCATAGAATTATAAGCCTCAAAGGAAAGTTAACCAGCAGTGGTCGTAGGGTTAAATGTGCCCATTGTGCAACCTCGGCCGCTTCTGTAAACTGCACTCTTCATTTTCCCCTCCTTAAAAAATTCTTTGTAAACCAGGAATAATTTGTGGTTCTTAATAAGTAAACTTCATTTACAACTGTGTCAAACATTTCCTAGTTGAAAGAAAAAAAGATTCAACATGTCCCCTGTTTAGAATACAGTTCTCCATTGTAGCCCTGTGCGTAATTTATGGAAAAGACGAACAAGCCAGAAAGTCAAAACAACAGAACCCAGTAGGCCATAATTGGTGCAATTTATTCCCTAGATGAGCGATGGCTTCAGCACTTTATCAAAGAAAGGGCAGAATATTCCAACTCGCTGTGTCTTATGTGTGTCCTTTCCTTAATATTAGCCTGGCATAAAAAAATAAAAGCAATATGAAAGGTCAATACTAGATATAATTGAATACAAACTAAACAAAACTGTATTCTATATTATATTGATATATAATATTTAATGTTTTTATTTTGCATCTGTTGCATACATCAATAAGAAGAATATGTAAATGTTGTTACGATCAGGGACCTATAATGAACATAGTATCATTCAGCAGCAGATATAGGAGCAGATAGAAGAAAGTGGTAATAAGCACATCCCCAGTATACAGGAGGAGGCCGCACACAGCCCCCGGTGTATAGCAGGAGACCGCATACAGCCCCCAGTATACAGCAGGAGACAGAACACAGCCCCAGTATACAGCAGATGTCCACTCACAACTCCCAATATACCGCAGGAGGCCTCACACAGCTCCCAGTATACAGCAGGAGACCGCACACAGCCCCCAGTATACAGCATGAGGCCACACACAGCCCCCAGTATACAGCAGGAGACAGAACACAGCCCCAGTATACAGCAGTAGGCCACACACAGCTCCTAGTATGCAGCAGGAGGACACAGACAGACCCCAGTATACAGCAGATGTCCACTCACAACTCACAGTATACCGCAGGAGGCCTCACACAGCTCCCAGTATACAGGAGACCGCACACAGCCCCCAGTATACAGCAGGAGGCCACACACAGCTCCCAGTGTATAGCAGGATGCCGCACATAATCCCCAGTATACAGCAGAAGTCTGCACACAACTCCCTGTATACCGCAAGAGGTCACACACAGCTCCCAATATACAACAGGAGGCAACACACAGCCTTCAGTATGCAGCAGGATGCCACACACAGCCCCCAGTATACAACAAGAACTTCACACAGCCTCCACTATACAGCAGAAGACCGCAGACAGACCCCAATATACCGCAGAAGGGTACTCACCGCTCCCAGTGTACAGCAGGAGACCGCATACAGCCCCCAGTATACAGCAGGAGACCGCACATAGCCCCCAGTATACAGCAGGAGACAGAACACAGCCCCCAGTATACAGCAGTAGGCCACACACAGCTCCTAGTATGCAGCAGGAGGCCACACACAGCCCCCAGTATGCAGCAGGAGGCCACAGACAGACCCCAGTATACAGCAGGAGACAGAACACAGCCCCCAGTATACAGCAGTAGGCCACACACAGCTCCTAGTATGCAGCAGGAGGCCACACACAGCCCCCAGTATGCAGCAGGAGGCCACAGACAGACCCCAGTATACAGCAGATGTCCACTCACAACTCACAGTATACCGCAGGAGGCCTCACACAGCTCCCAGTATACAGGAGACCGCACACAGCCCCCAGTATACAGCAGGAGGCCACACACAGCCCCCTCTATGCAGCAAGAGGCCACACACAGCTCCCAGTGTATAGCAGGATGCCGCATATAATCCCCAGTATACAGCAGAAGTCTGCACACAACTCCCTGTATACCGCAAGAGGTCACACACAGCTCCCAATATACAACAGGAGGCAACACACAGCCTTCAGTAGGCAGCAGGATGCCACACACAGCCCCCAGTATACAACAGGAACTTCACACAGCCTCCACTATACAGCAGAAGACCGGAGACAGCCCCCAATATACCGCAGAAGGCTACACACCGCTCCCAGTATACTGCAGGAGGCCACACACAGTCCCCAGTATACAGCAGGAGGTCACCCACAGCTCCCAGTATACAGAAGGAGACCACACAGCCCCCAGTATACAGAAGGATGCTGCAGGTTACTAACCAGGCAATGCTGGGTTTTACAGCTAGTGCAAGAATATAATAAACAAACATAGTTACAATAATAACTAATGATGATATGAAACAGATTTCATGTGTTGAATCAGAAGGGGAGTTGTGGATAAGCGCTCCTACACTAAGAAAAAAAAAACTAGTTCACTGGGAGAGGCAAAGTCATTTGTATTATTTCCCCAGTACTGCCCTGTGCCCTGTTGCAGATTTCAGCTTTCAGTAGAATCAAGTCATAACTCAAATATTTGTTGGAAAATGGACTGTTTTACTTGGGACATGCAGCAACCGATATCTTCATCATCAACAACATGTAGGATTACAGGAGAGAAGTGACACAAACCAGAAAGGTCATACATGTAAAGTCTGGCTAAGGCTGTCAGTTTGAAAAGGCAACTTTGGACACACTTGGTGATAGCTACAATGTTTTTCAGGTCCCAGAGCAATCCCTGTGTTCATTATTTAAACCCTATACAGGAGCTTGGATTTACATTGGGACTCCCTGGGTTGCGTCCACAAAGTAGCTGCTGCTGGCAGAAGGAGTGAGCCTGAGGCGAGTCTGTCAGCTTGACAAGGCATCTTTGGATGGACTTAGTGGTAGCCACTACATTTAACGGGACCCAGGGGAAATGCATCATGGTACAGAGACACAATGGGTCCCTGCACTGCGATACAGGCTGCCTGTACCAGCACAGTGGCTGTGTGCCATTGGAGGTGCAGCGACAGGGGCATGAGAGTGACATCACTGTTATGCATAGGCCTCCTTGCCATGCACTCCAATGTCAGCTGCTGGGTCGGCCACTGTGCGCTGGCTGTGGGAGGACACCTGGCGAGGTGGGAGCGGAGGAAAGGTGAGTGCAATGTTGTTGTTCATTTATGAATTGGGGACAGAACGGGTATAGATATACCAGGATGGGGACATATATACAAGGAGGAGAACCATATATACCAGGAAGGGGACACAAGGAGGACCATATATACCAGGAAGGGAACATATATATAAGGAGGAGGGCCATATATACCAGGAAAGGGACACAAGGGGGACCATATATACCAGGAAGGGGACACAAGGAGGACCATATATACCAGGAAGGGGACACAAGGAGGACCATATATACCAGGAAGGGGACACAAGGAGGACCATATATACCAGGAAGGGGACATATACAAGGAAGAGGGCCATATATACCAGGAAAGGGACACAAGGAGGACCATATATGCCAGGAAGGGGACACAAGGAGAACCATATATACCAGGAAGGGGACATATATTCAAAAGGAGGACCATATATACAAGGAGGAGGACCATTTATAAAAGGAAGGGGATATATATACCAGGAGGAGGATCACATATATCAGCAGAAGGATCATATATACCAGAAAGTGGTTCATATATATCAGGAAATATACAAGGGCCCAAACACCTGACCAATGTGTGTGTGTTTGAGTGTGTGTGGGAGAGAGGAGGCCCAGGTCCAAATTTCGCATCGGGGCCCATCAGACTCTAGTTATGCCATTGTTTAGATGGCAGGTCAAGGTAAATGTAAGTATTTTTTGTTCTTTTGTACCAGCCTAAAAATGTGGGCTAAAATCAACCAGACAGAGTGCCAGGAGCGATGGCAGAAATGGGCAGCTGTCACAGGTAACATTTCCCAGAGACCTACAGCAGCAGATAGGAGAAGCTTTCCTGTGGGATATATTGTCATAGCTGCTGTAGATTTTGTTTTCCGGTGCATGAACAGCCAAATTTATTAAGTGTGTGCCTCTTAATAAATCTAATGCACGACCTTACTCCCTACTCCTATTCATATTCCTACATAAAATATATGGTCATGTTTAACTTTGTTAATTCCAACTTCCAGACTTGGCTTTGATGATCAGACCTAGAATAACTTGGTATCAAATCCCATCATGATGGAGTCATAGGAAGTGTTCCTTGACGACAAAAACAACAATTGTGTAACACAGAAATGCTTCTATCTTTCTGCAGTAGCCGTCTGGGAAATGTTACATGTGACAGCTGTCCATATCTACTATCGCTCCTGGCGCTCCCTCCGTCTGGCTAACTTAAAGGGCCAGTACATAAAAGTCAATCACTCCTGGACCATATGTGCAAACAAAATGTGGCTGCTTTGCTACAAACTCAGACTTAATGTGATGCTAGTCACCACACAGAGAAGAAGAAGTAGAATAGTCAAATACTCAGGTCAGGTACCAGGAGAGCATGTCAAGACAGAGGGGATAAACAGAGGCTTAGTAAATTCACGGTCCGAGGTCAGTTACCAGGAGAGGAGCAGATCACATCAGAGGGTCAAGACAAAAGAATGGTTAAACACAGGCAGGATCAGGCAGCAAAAACATAAACTCCCAGAGCACAGATTCAAGAGACCAACTTAGCACCTCAGAGCTGAAACTAAGACTGGCAGTCCTCTGGGAGAAACTGTACAGCGAAAAGGGTGAGCAATTACAGGAGACAAGGAAAACCTGCAGAATCTCAGCACAGCCTAGGAAGAGATTGGGTGACTGAGCTGTTAATCAGAACACCAACAGCCCAGGACATCCCAGCTCCAGATAGTATGACTAAGCTGTCAATCACCCAGCCCAGCACACTCTGAATGCAAAGTGGAGGAATTGTGAGACTTTAAAGTTTTAAAGGGAACCCATAACATTATACAAGCAAGCTAATCTATAGAGAGAACAGTATAGAGAAGGAGAAACTGAGCAAAATGATATACTGTAAATATTCAGCATAAGGCTGGTTTCACACTGCCATTTTTCATCATCAATGTGAGTACATCACAAACTGGATGCACCCACATCCATTTTGAGCCCCATTGACACTTGCCTGTGCATCCAGTTGTGTCCAGTTTGCCCTGGATCCATGTGGATGCAGGTGTTCACATATTTTTTTCAAAGACAAAATCCACATCTTGATTCAATTTTATTCTCCATGAAAAAGGGGCACCACATGTGAAATCACAATGGGGGCCTATGGAACACGAAATCAACTAGACTCAGTTCCCGTGGATCCAAACACCTGGTCCATGCTCTATGAACTGCACATGTGCAGGCATGTGCAGAACGCAGTTTTAAATGACATGCCCCTTACTGGGTATGTCATTTACCATCCTCCTGATTCCAGTAAAATTATGCAAATAGTTGCTTGCACACAGGGTGCAAGTGCATCCAGTTTGTTATTGTGGGGAAATCTGAGGGCATGCAGGCTTTTTCTGTATGCCCTCGCATTAAAAAATATGCCAGTGTGAAACCAGCTTAACTGGGATTTTATTCATTGAAATGCCTGTTGATTGACAGCTAACTCTACAGGCACAATCATACTAGTAAGGGTACCTTTACACGCCGCCACTATCCCTGGCAACCGGTATTAACCGTACTTGCACGCGCATATTTTTAACAGTTGCTAACGATCACCGATACCGCATGTACACGCCGCCATTGCGTTGTCAACTGAAGGTATCGTGGTTCCCCGGAAGTTCCCACAGATCCGGCGGATAACTTCCTGTTGATTCCCGTCGCCCCTTCACATGCCGCAAACAGTAGGGGAATGTGGGCGTACATGTTCTGCGGCGCAAAACATAGGCGTGACGGTGTTGTGTATTCCGTGACGCTAACACGCTGTTTGGACAACGCAATAGCGTCATGATTGGCCAGTCTGCGCAGGAAGGCTGGCAATGCATTGCTAATGCATTGGCCATCTGCGCAAGGCTGGCAATCATTGCAATGTGTAGTGTGAATGGACAGCTCTTTAAATATGGCGCACTGTGAAGGGACAGCCAATTGTAACACAGTAGCCCCCACCAATCATCGCTGATCGGGCGCGGTATCCATGAGGCTGTGGCACGCCCCTGGGAAATCACAAGGCGACGCTGATTCCACCCTGTCCCCCGTTTCACACGCCACTACCAGGGCAATTCTCCCTTTGTGGTGCCTTGGATTTTAGAACACGGCTTGGAAACAGCTACCCAAAGGAACTGCGAGAAACCCGATCTCTTTCCCAAATTATACGCCGCCACTTCGTAGCAATTTCAAGGCAACAGGCACAAAAATCCCAATTGCCAGGCAGTTGCTACCACGCAGTGGCGGCGTGTAAAGGTACCCTAAGACTGTCAATCACTGAATAACACCGCCCACTGGACTCAAATATATGAAAAACAAGGAACGTCAATGAATAAAATGCAGTTTTACTGAAACGTTTCCCACAAAAATATATATATCAATCTGTTCAGCTCCTCCTGCTCTATAACATCTACCTGCATGTTCCTTTTAAGTGTAGAGTCATCAGTGAACATGATTTATATAGACAGTAGATTACTTGCTTATATTGAAATACATTTCCAAATGCCTTGCATTACTATTTGCTCCTATGGCTCCTGAACTCCATTATCTATCATAGATTACACCTGCCGTCAGGTTTACTTGTTTCCCATGAAGGCAAATGTCAAGGCTGTCCACAGTATCTAATGTCTATAGCCAATATTAGCTTTTCCAGCAGAAAGTATCAAGTATTTGTAATAAAAAATAGAATTCCAAGATTTCCGATTTCCAAAGCAATCCTTGTGCAGACACAGAAAAAGCAGGGGATGTTAGGAAGCATGGGTTATCATATAGTAAATTAAAGGGAATCTGTCAGCAGGTTTTTAATAATGATGCAGGGACAGAGTCTGAGACCCTGGGTCCATCAATTTATCCCTTTAATTTACTGGGTTTGCAGCAGTTGGGACAGAATCACAGTTCTCTCTGCTACAGATCAAGCAGTTCTCTGAATACTGAACTCTGTATAAACACACCCCACACCACTGATTGGCAGCTTTCAATTTCAGTACAATTTATACTAATGTGGCGCCCCTATGGTGAGGCACCACAGGGAGGTACTGCGCCCCAAACAGAAGGTGTAGTGCCTCCGTAGCCGTAGATATGGAAAGGGCCCTACAGAGTCTGTACCCCAACACCTATACAGTAGGCCGTAGGCCACCTTAGTACAGGGGACCATATATTCAATAGGTGTCAGGGGGTGAAGCCTAGATGAGTGGGAGACAGGAGGGACAGCAAGCAGACGGTGTGAGACAGCAAGGAAGACGGACGCAGGGGACCCTGCGACCGTGACAGGAGGGCACCTTTTTAGGAGAGGGGTGACCCAGACATAGAAGGGGACCACTCCAGGACTGTTCGGAGCCAGCTCACCACCCGTACACCGGAATTGAGGCAGCTAGTTACCTTCTATCCCTATCCACAGACCAGCAGGCTGTGGGCCCGACCTAAGAGAGCCACACCACCCATCAAGTAGTCCAACATCAGTCCCGCAGCTGGGTTCACGACACCGACAAGTAAGGAGACTTTAGGTAACAGACCCTGAGGACTAGAGACTTGACTCATGAGAGGGAGCACAGAGAGAGGAACAGGACCAGGAACACCATGTTGAGTACATCTCTGCCAGACTCTTGAAAAACCTCCAAGATCCGCTGCTACAGCCCCTCGTTTACCCAGACTGTATCATGTACTGATTCCAACAGTGCAGTAAGAACTGTTTGAGCTGATCTGGTGTCTGTTCTCCTTTCGTCTGTCACCTGAGGGCCTCTACAGCATCACAGAGGTGAGGACTACGATTTCCCTCATCAACCGCTCTGCCCTGAGGTAAAGCTCCACCTGTGGGGAGCTGTACTACAAAAGCTGCATTCATCATTACCCCTATCCCCACCACTGAGGGTCCAGGGCACGGAACCGAGAACCGATCAGCCGTGATTCCCACCGAAGTAACCGATGTCCTGGTGTCCGAGTATCCCCTACCTGTCGACTGGCTCAGTTCTGGCGTCACGAACAGGATCCCGTGCCAGGTAAAAACGGGTGCTTTGTGCTTAAATTGAACTTTATTGACTGTTTTGTGAACTGAAAAGTTGGGCCGCCATTGCTGCGTCACAAAGCGGGAAGAGCGTCGCAGGTAGAAAAGAGGTGAAGATAAGTCCTGCCCCTCCACTCTGCCAAGGATTGATGAAGTGCAGTGGCTGATTCCGGAAAGACCCGAGGGCTGATTGACTGAACTTTTCCAATTAAGCGGGTCTGAATATGTAAAAGACTATGAGCTGGCCCAGGGGCGTGCTCGGCCCCTTAATGCAGTAGGGCCATGCAAGAGGTGCCAAATTGTCTCCCCAACCCCCTTGCCATCAAACAACCAAAGGGGGCGGGTCAAGAACCGGACCGTACCAGTTCAGGATTATAAAAATAAAACAGGGTGTGGCCGGGGGCAGAATGTGAGGCATTGGAAACTACCAAACCTGTTAACCGAGCACGGCTGGTTAAGGAAGCCACAACGATCTCCAAGTGGTCAGGGAAGTCAAGGAGAGAGTGAGAGCTGAATATGCTGCCCTGGGGTGCCTACCCTAGAAACTGAGGGTGGGGACGCCGAGTTCTTGGGAACAGCATTGCGGGAACTGCGAGCCCGACTTCAGAAGACCGTGGAGTGGACCGTTCGGTATTGGAGTGCTGAGATGATCCTAAAGCTGAGCCGCAGAGTGGAACAACAACAGGGCAGGAGCTAGACCCGGAGTCGGTGATATCGGTAGAACCAGAAGCCGAGCACCCGTAGCCAGTGAAGACTACATCCCCACAGAACCGGATTCCACTACCGGAGAGGTAGTCACCCCCAGGTTGCTTATTTTCGCCTGCCTTCCATAAGCATGCCGAAGTCTGAGGTATAGGAACTTATCCGTTCCAGAAATTGGAATTCCTCCCTCAGGGATTCAAAGGACCTTAGTGTCTTATTCTCTACCAGTTGCCACAGATATTTTATTCCCACACGCATCCAGGACTTTTGTTCCCCCAATTTATAAAATTCCACCAAATTTTTATTCATCCATACAGGGGTGTATTTTGTCACTTCATTGACTTCCCTTAACTTTTAATTCTAGAAATCTAGACCATATCTTCTGTACCAGACCCAGGGTGGGAAGCCCCCTCCCCCCAATCGTCCCAGATCTCCAGCCTCCAAACTCTGTACTAATGGGAATCTTTTTGTCATTTCCTCCATAATTGTCTGTAACGAACTCCCCTTCCCCCTTGAAGCCCATCCACTAACATGTTGCTCTGAGATGCTAAAAAATAGATCCACAGGTTTATTCATAAACCTTTGATAGTGATGAAGTCTCAAGACACATCCTGTATGGAGAAACTAGTGGCATGCATTGCTCAGGTATGATTTTGGTCCATTTTTCCACACAAACACCCTCAGTATATTATATTGTATGACCATTGTGAATTGGAAACTAATCATATGAACACAATTAAAATTGTACGTGCATATAAAAATTATTTTACAATTGTTTTAAGTGGCAAAGTACAGGTTAATTGTACAGGGTGGGCCATTTATATGGATGCACCTAAATAAAATGGGAATGGTTGATGATATCAACTTCCTGTTTGTGGCACATTAGAATATGGGAGAGGGAAAACGTTTCCAGATGGGTGGTGATCCATGGGCCATTTTGAAGTCGGTCATTTTGGATCCAACTTTATTTTTTTAATGGGAAGAGGGTCATGTACACAACAAACTTATTGAGAATTTCATAATAAAAACAATGTGTGCTTGGTTTTAACGTAACTTTATTCTTTCATGGTTATTTACATGTTTATGACCACTTATAAAATGTGTTCAAAGTGCTGCCCATTGTGTTGGATTGTCAATGCAACCCTCTTCTCCCACTCTTGACACAATGATGGCAAACCCCAAAAGCGGCACAGGCTTCCAGTATCCTTGTTTCAGATGTGCACATCTCGTATCTTCACAGCATAGACAATTGCCTTCAGATGAGTGGATGAGGAAACTTTTTTGTGAATGGTGAAGTTAACAAACAAAACCCCCGTATTGGTCTGACACTAACCCACAGTGGATAGGATCCTCCAAGACTGCTTGAAAACAAAAATTGATGGTATGGTGTGATATATGGTGTACAGAGATAGTGGGCCATTCTTCATCAATGAAGACCTCAATGCGCTGGATATCTGAATCACGTAGCAACTCTAGTTCAAACCTAGAGTTAGACAGATGGATGCAGACAAGCCAGGCCACAAATGAGAACTGGCAGAGTAGGTCACTGGGAGCAGGTGAAGTAAGGAATGGCCCAGACTTCAGGAGGAGCTGGAACAGCCAGATGGTCAGAAAGCAGCCTGGGGTTTGTAGCAGAAAAATCAGAGGAGCAGAGTCTGGAATGCTTTTTCTCATTGAAGTCCGGAATGTACCTAGGGAAGCCATAAAGCACACAAAATACTCAGACAAGGCATGGATGCAGAACTGGAACTCAAATAGAACAGACGAAGCTCCAGGTCATGATGAAGCAGCAGAAGCCATCTTGTATGAGGCAAAAAGACACAGACTATTGAATGGAAATCCTAACAGTATGATTGTGTTGCCCTTTCAAATATAATCCAGTTGATCAATTTAAAGAGCTTTCTGCGGTGAGAAATCATGTCTTGAAGTTGAGTCTAGTATAAAAATTGTATATAAAGGATATAGAGCTGCACTGCTGGGTATTTATAGGGTGCAACAACCTGCATGGGAAATGAATAACTAGAAAACCAAGAGAAAGACCATGCATACAATTATTGTGCACATCTTTAAAGTAGAAAACTGTAGATTTTATTATTAAAAATTCAAGGACTGCAAAGGCAAACCATATTAGAATCAATTAAAACCAAAGATAGGTCCCGAAAAACAGGTTTGCAGAGTATCAAGTGAGTACAAAATACAAAATACATAATACTGACAAATACATCAGTTATATATGGATATGGAGGTATCCTGGGACCCCTTGATCTGTAGCATTGTCCTATAATTATGGCTACATCCCCTGCAAATTGGAACTGCAATGATAACAATTATTTTCCCTCCAAAGGATCCCAGCTGGATGGGTCAGTTCATGAGATTCATATAATGTCACATAGATCTATCTGTAGGTGAAGGGGTGATACCCTGATCAACATCTCAGCTCACCTCATCCATCCACAATCATACCTCTCCTCGCTGCACCCTTAGTGTCCGGAAGTCCCACGTGTTACGCTGCCTATGGCAGCTTCCTCAGGGGAGTGAGAAGTCAGGCCTGCAAGCCGTCTTTTATATCACATTAATTAATATAATGTGGTGCAGGTGGTGGTAGTGCTCAGTGCGGTCACAGTGCATCAGTGAAGTCGCTGCCCCCGGGAATCTGTGGTGTTTAGAGGCTGTCCAGTTGCTAAGGCAACAGTATTCCACAACCCACGAATGGCCAGGAATCGGAAGTGACATCGCCGTCACATGTCCAGTGACGTCCAGGTCATGTGACTAATCCCCGCCCCCCGAAAGGTGAATCCCTGGATATGTATTAAAATTACCAGGGAAATAGTGTTGATTAACAATATAATGCCATCCTCAATTCACTGCCAAGCCAAACACCGGCTATGAATACAAATAAGCATAGGCCAGAGATGAATCCTGGAAGATGAAGACAGACCGGGGTCATATGTCAAGTCATGTAGATAGTGATAATAAAATCTACAGTTTTCTCCTTTAAAGGTGTGCACAATAATTGTATGCATGGCCTTTGTTTGCAGTTTGGCACTGCAGCGTATGCTGCGCATACCCATACGCAGTGCCGAACGCAAACACTTTCATGTGAACGCAGCGGAGATTGTCCGCATGCATTCACATGAAAATGTGATGTGAGCCGCCTGCCATACAATCAGCGGATGGGAGGCGGATATCAGCGGCTGAAATCCCGGCCGCTGCCGCTGATCTTTTCCTCACAGCCGCCACTGATCTTGCGGCCGCCGCCGCTGATGTTTTCATCCCTGCCACCGCTACCGCTGGTTAAAATAGCTGGCGGGAAAGCCAGCGCCGGTTTTCCCGCCCCGCTAATTCAAATGATCAGATCATTTGAATTAGCGGGGCAGGAAAACCGGCGCTGGCTTTCCCGTCGGCTATTTTAACCAGCGGCAGCGGCAGGGGGAAGAAAGAAGAGGAAAGAAGAAGAGGAAACAAGAAGAAGAAAGAAGAAGAAGAAAGAAGAGGAAAGAAGAAGAGGAAGAAAGTAGAAGAAAGAAGAAGAAGGGGAATGAAGAAGAGAACGCCAGGAGAAGATTTACTCTGGATGACCTCTTCATCCGCTTCATCTGTGCATTTGCCAGCAGATGACAATGTGCACAGATGCACTCTCATTCATTTCTTCTGCGCAGCTGTCTGCATGCTCATAAAGTAAGCACACAGCTACGCACAAAAAATGCAACATGTTGCATTCGGCATGTGCATAAATTAAGCCCAGCCGAACTCAAACGCCTCTGCGCAGTATACATTCATATGTTAAACAAAGGAGAGCATAGTGCCTGCGTCTAGCTGCACTCAGATACGCTGTGTTCACAGTGCACATTGTGTACAAATGTGAACCCAGCCTTATTGACAGTTCATTTTCTCTACTATACAGCAACTGATCTGTCAATCAGCCAAGGGAGGGTGCTGCTAGGTAGAAATTACCGATGGAGGCTGAGAAGCTGTAAGTGCATTGTTGCACCCCATTGCACCTCTTTCCAGACGCAACTTCAATCATTACTGAAACAGTTCTTTAGAGCTACAAAGGGATTGATTGGCTTATCTTTTAAAAGAGTATATAGTCATGATTTTATACTTTTTCAGTTTCTGACAGGTTCTCTTTTAGGAATACTGGCTGTCCGTATGGAGGCCAATTGTGTACAGAATCTTAGTTGTAATGCTCCTTGGGAAAAAAGCTTTCAGAGGACAATAATCTTATTGGAGGTAGCTGTCCTGCACGTCAATGCCAGATCATTAAACTGTCCCACTCAACTGTATTCCAACAAATATATAGACTTCATAAAGTGAGCACAGAACGATACCCTAGAACTTGCTTTTAAGATTACAGTGGAGTTTACAAAGAAATTTAAGACTTTTTTATAGAAATTCTCTCATTCATTTTTTATACGATTCCCTTTATTCTTTTATAGCATAAAATGGACAGTTTTCATATGTCCAATATACATTGATTATATTATAGAAGTTAGAAATAATAGTGCCTTTAGTAATTGGTCTACGATTACAATCCCGTCCAACACCGCAGTAATCAACATTTTCGGCTATTAGAGGGTGAATAATGTCAACATTAGCTGGTATAGGAATGTATCATGAATAGCTTTTAATCACGTTATAACCTGGAGGAGTAGCAATGTGCATTTAATGGAACCACAACACTACATTACAGTATAGCCGTCCTAATGAGTCTACATTAGGAAATAATCAGCCATACATGGGGTACGGCAAACAAAGTCAAACTCAAGACTTTATTTAAACTTTCAACCCCCATCACCACATTCTTCCCATCTCCGAAATCGGAGATCTGACCACAAATGCATAGCACTTATTGAGTAGCCTGATTAAAACCATTTACTCTCTACCTCTGAACATGGACAATACACAAGGTTTTTTGTCAGGAAATATACTATTGGCAAGCAGAGACTTACTGCAAGTTCTGTAAAAGTGAAATAAGATATGTTACCTATTTTAGTTGCCAGTTATACACTTATTACTTTTTATGGCTTTTGGAGTAAATTAAAAATACTCAACGTTCATTCAGTTTTAAAGCTTCATTCACATCACTTTTGGGCTCCAGTTTGTACATGTAATGTACCCTTACACTTATACTGCCCAGATTTAAGTAGAACCTATACCCAATCTGTATTTAATAAAAGATTGCTGATTTTACTACCGTATATATCATGTATTAAAAAAAAACTCCTCAGAAGAGTCCCTAATGTTCCTTATAGGGCCCAACTTTCTAAAAAAGTGAAGGAGTGAGATATCACAAGTAGTGATAAGTGAGCACTACCATGCTCAGGTGCACGGTACTCCCAACAAGCAGTTGGATGCTTGTATGGGTGCGACTGGTGTACCTGGTGTTATGCCTAAAGCTGCGGAATTGGTCTCCACGGGGCAGGGAGACCAGTGTCCACTATGTGGCTCCATGCAGTCTGCTCATCCTGCTATGGCTACAGTACCTGACTCCATGGGGCAGGTAGATCTGGATCCACGATGTGGCTCCATGTGGCCTTTCCATTCGTCAGCTGTGTATCCACAGCATACTCACCTTGCTAGCGGTCCTGCTCATCCCTCTTGCTCTCCTTCTGTGTCTTTTGGCTCCTGGGGTCTGCATCCTCCCAGCACATCTGCCAGGAGTGCCCTTAGGCAGCATGTGACACACACTGATATTTAAAGGGCAAGTACACCCTAACACAAAACTGCTTCTTTGCCTATGGCACTATGGTACTAAAAGCACTTTCCCTCATTGGGTGGTCCTGAGCAACGTCTCCTGTGCCTTACTGCCTTGCAAGTTATCATGTCCCTGTTACCTTGTGTCTTGTCCTATACGTAGATCCTGTGCCTGTATCCTATGTCCTGTTATGTTACAGCCTGCTTCTGCCTGCAACCACTGTGATTTTTCACCTGACGGCCTACCTGCTACACCAGAGACTGTTTCCTATCCATCCCTGCTCTGGGGGTTAGCTGTCACAGTTTACCCTGTGGTCCAGTGGGTCCACTGCCAAATGCTCACCCTACTGGTGACCACAATACTGGGGTATGATGGAAGTCAATGCGGAATACAAGCATTTTTCCAGAAGATTTCCTGGAAAAGTGCTCAAGTGCCCCATTGATTTCCATTATAATTAAGTACTTGAGTCGCACCCATCCGAGCATCCAACTCCTCTTTATGACTACCGAGCACCGGAGCACGGTAGTGCTCGCTCATCGCTAATCAAAAGATTTCACAAGATTTCACAATTTGCACTAAGTGCTGCTGTGTACTTTTACTAATCTGCTAGTGAACTTAGTAAAGTATGGGACAGTCAGGAGCACATCCCATAAGAAGAGGGCCTCTCTGAAAGAACACTACATGGGCCTTTGCAGACCAAAAAGTGTCTGTGACAGAAGGCAACTGGTGCTTTGGGGTAGAAGTGGCCCCTCTAACCTCTTGGGCCAATGTGCGGCTGCACAGGTTACACCAATGGTATGTCTGACCCTGGTTTACACATATGAGTGAAGAAAGAAAGTATCCAAAAAGGTTGTTTTATTAGATTATAATGATAATGTGTTAACATAAATTGATGTGTTTGACATTCCCATTGTACCCATAATGTACAGAGAAGGAGTTGTCCCATCAAAATCTGAATCAGGAGCTCAGTCTGCCAGCTTTATTTCTTGGTAAGGTTCAGTGCTCTGATGGTTCATTGACATTTCAGACCAGCGGCCTCATCACACTGCTGGCCCAAACCTACACTTTCTAGTCCTGCTATATGGGGCAACTTTGCCTCTGCAGCATTAGAGAAGCATGGGGCACTGACCTTGGCTAAGATTTAGGGCTAACAGTACACTCCAGCAATCCTGGCAATCTTCATAGCAGTAATTATAAACTCTATAAAAAGACGACTTGTAAACAGTACAAATGTTCGTCCATCGCTACTAGCCTCCAGTGGTGGTCTGTAAGCAATGCAACGAGCAGTAAACAACAAAAATGAAAACAACTCTGTTTAAAGAAAAGAAAATGAATATGTGCTTATTTTTACATGCACCAGGGAATAAAACTTGAAGCCTATTGATATGGAGTGAAAGCATTGTGTAACAGACAATCCATGTAACCAAAGAACCTTAGATGACTATAATCTGGCTCCTACTAACATTGACAGCAGCTGATGTTCTCTGTATGGCCATGGCCTGCTCATGTAATACATGGATGGACCACTTCGGCTAAAATGAGAGTCCACTGGACACTGCCCATTAATCTCACATCCGGCTGAGGCCGTTACTGCTGCTCACCGGGATTGGCTAAGTGTCCGGCATTTCCATTCCTGTTTCCCTGAAAATAAGGCAGTGTCTTATATTAATTTTTGCTTCCAAAGATGTGCTAGATCTTATTTTCAGGGAATGTCTTAACATCCCCATCATCCCCTTGTAGCCCCCAATATCCCCAACATCCCCTTGCAGCCCCAATCATCCCCTTGCAGCCCCCAATATCCCCATCATCCCCTCGTAGCCCCCAATATCCCCAACATCCTCTTGCAGCCCCCATCATCACTTTGCAGCCCCCAATACCCTGATTACAGTATCTGTAACGAAAAACCACACATACCACACACACACACACACACACACATCTTTTCTCACCGGTCCACCGCTGCGTGTATTTCAGGCGCCGCTCTGAGTTCTCTCCTGCTGTAAATGTACGGGAAGCCACCAGCTAATCAAAGGCGAGCAGCTAACAGTCAATTAGAGGCCCGCATGTAATGTCATTCGCCGTCGTTAGCTGCTGGCATCTGATTGGCTCGTGGCTGCTGGCTGTACATCTATGGCAGGAGAGAGCTCAGAACGATGCCCAAAATACCTGCAGCGGCAGTCACTGGGACAATGGAGCAGGCTACGGTGGTTACGATGGCAACAGTATGAATCACAGCTGCATGCTCTGTTAGCCGGGCATGCTTAAGAAATGCTGTGTCTTATTTTCAGGAGAGGCTCTATTGAGGAATCCAGCAAAACCTCTACTAGATCTTATTCTCAGGGAATGTCCTATTTTCAGGGAAACACGGTATGTGTTGAGACAAAGGCCGGCTTCACACCACAATTTTTACCTGTCAGGTTCTGTCCGGTGTTTTGCAGGATGCACCGGATTGAACCTGACAACCCTGGGCGCACAGAACCAGAGACCAAATATGTCCTCTGATCCTGTTTTGTGCTGGATTAGTTCCTGTGCGTTGCTGCTTCTCTCCAGTGCTGAAATTTCAGCATAGCGGCTGGAGGGGAGCTAGCCTCGGTGCTGAAATTTCAGCCGTGGAGCTTTCTATGTGCTGAACTACAGCGGTGGCTATTTCAGCTGCGCTGTCCAGGTGCTGAAGTAGCGCAGCTTGATTTCCAGAGTCGCCGCTCTTTCAGCACAAAGTGTAGGGGAACCAGACAGTATTTCTGCCGGATCCAGCGCGATTTGGCGCCCATAGACTCCCATGTCATGGGTGTCTGATCACCCCGCATCCGGGATGATCCGGTTTTGTTTGTTTTTTGCCCCGGACCAAAAAAAAATGCTGCATGCTCCGATTTTGGGGCAAAAAACAAACAGATCCTCCTGGACAGACACAAAACCGGATGGCAAATAAGTGCCATCCGGCCCCATAGTCATATATGGGGGCCAAAACCGGATCCGGTTCTGTCTGGTTCACACTGGACAGAGCCAGATCCAAAAAATCATGGTGTGTAGCCAGCCAAAGACTACAGAGTAGTGACCAACTATGAAACAGGAGCATCAGATTGGTTGTTGAGGTATTGCTTCTTTTCTTTTTAGCCAATATTGATTGAACAAGGGGCCATTTGAGCCCTGTAAGCTTGCACTCCTAGAACACTTTCGTCATTTTCTGAGCATAAGTATTTACATCGATTCTTTTCTTTTTAATACTTTCAAAATGTTGTTGAACAACTGAAAAAAACGGACAATCTTGAGAGCATTTTTAATGAAAAGTAAATGACAAAGTGGTTTGATTTTACAAGAGCTTTGCAATTTTACCTGTGGATAATGATGAAACAACCATGTAAAGAGAATGTGTTAGCAGAATATGACCAAGTGTTTTAATCAGTATTTTGCGCTACATATATTTTTCCTTTAAATTCTAGAATTTTTTTTTCATATCACGATGTTTGTATATGATGAAAATTAGCAATCTTTCAATTGGTCACTCGGGCTATTTTAGCCTCATGCTTGCTTTCCTTTTAGGAAGCGTTTTCAGCAGCCTCATATAACAGCATAAGGATTACACTAAGGCCTACTTCACATTATGATTTTGAGGCGTCCGAGTGTATCCGTGTTAAATCGGATACACTCGGATGCAACTTTGCCTCGCATGTATCCCTATGGGGCTCAGATTGTGCATAAATCGGATGGCAAAAAGGACACATCCGAGCACAATCCGTGCCCCACAGCAATACATGGGAGGCAAAATCGGATCCGAGTGTATCCGCTTTGACACGGATACACTCGGAAACTGCGAAATCATGGTGTGAAACCGGTCTTACATGTAACACCTTCATACACAGCTGATAACATAAGATCCAACAATCACTATCGGCAATGACGGCTGACTCTGCTCCCCTTTCCTTCATAATGACCTTTACACATGTTCATTAGATGCCTCAAAATCAAAAGATGGGATCAGAGTCAATTAATTGCTGCTAATGTTCATGTAGATCAAATTCAATCCAATTCAAACTACTAACACTGACTTACAAAGTCATCCACAATCTGTCCCCCCCATATATCTCTAAACTATTCTCCCGATATCATCCAACTCTTAATCTTCGATCCTCCCAAGACCTCGTTCTTTCCTCCACACTTGTACGTTTCTCATCTAACCGCCCGCAAGACTTCGCCCGAGCATCCCCCATCCTCTGGAATTCAGCACCTCAAAACGTCCGACTGTCCCCTACACTCAGAACCTTCAAGTGGAACCTGAAAACCCATCTCTTCAGAACAGCCTACAGCCTGCAATGACCACGGTGCCACCTCACCACCACTAGACCTGGCGCTCCACCACCACTGGACCTGGTGCTCCACCACCACTAGACCTGGCGCTCCACCACCACCCGAGCAGACCCAACCTACCATCTCCCTCCCCAATGTAAGACTGCAAGGGCAGGGTCCTCTCTCCCCTCTGTACCAGTCTGTCGCTGTTAGTTTGTTCATTGTATTTTCAACGTGTTTGTATGTAACCCTATGTATGTACAGCACCATGGATTCAATAGTGCTCTATAAATAAAATAATAATAATAATAATAATAATAAATAATAATGTAGATTTCCTGAATCAAGAGGAAGTTTGAGTCTAAAAAAGACCAGTGGTCGGTATGAAAATTGCAAGAGTTCTAATTTTTAGTTTTAAAATAAAAGTGATGTGGAAAATAAATATTGACAAAAACATAAAAAAATACATTTTGTCATGATTCCTCTGCTCTGCATTCAGAATGTGTTGGGCTGGGTGATTGACAGATTAGTCATCCTATCTGGAGCTGAGATGTGTTGGGCTGTTCGTTTTCTATTGACAGCTCACTCGTCCAATCTCTTTCTAGCTTGTGCTGAGATTCTGCAGCTGCTCCTTGTCTCCTGTAATTGCTCAGCCTTATAGCTCTGCAGTTTCTCCCTGAGGACTTCCAGTCTTAGTTTCAGCTCTGAGATGCTAAGTTGGTCTCTTGTATTTGTGCTCTGGGAATCGATCATTTGCTGCCCGATCTTGCCTGTGTTTGAGCATTCTTTTGACTTGTCCCTCTGTTCTGATCCGTTCCTCTCCAGGTAAATGACCTTGGACTGTGACTTAACTATGACCCTGTTTTAGCCCATTTGTCTTGATTTGCTTTCCTGATACCGGACCTGAATTTTTGACTATTCTACTTCTTCTTTTCCGTAAGGTGACTAGCGTCACACAAAAACCTTATTTTAAATAAATTGGTCGTAATGACATTTTACTTTGCTTTAAAGTAGAACATCCAAACTGTTCTTTGCAGAAAAGCGGCCCCTCTACTTATAAATTGTTTTCTTCTACTGGGCCATTCCTGACTTTGTGGAAGTGTCCGGAGCAGAAGCGATCTGCTGTACAAACAGAACATCATCATAGGTCTGTAAAATATTTAGTAATTATGGTCCATGAACTTTCCAAGGTATTTAGAAAATGTTGTGATAAGCGGAATCCCTTTGTCTCTGGAGATACTGTACTCTGCATTCTTTCATGTGTAGATTACACACTGGAGTCTCCTTGTTCTCCAGCCCTTATCTCCCCGTTCAGATGCCTTGTCCTTACTGATAATCCTCCTTTCACTCTGTAATTGGCTGAAGAGCAGACCTTCCAGCAACGACTTCAAATGGAAAATATCAGCTGATAAATTACTGTCTCTTTCCAAAGATTATTTTCTAATATACTGAATCACTTCAGAAATATGATTTTCTTCCAAAGACCTCACAATAGATAGAGCTCTTACTTTAATTGAAAGGATAAGCAAAAAGCTCCATGAAGTCTCAGTTTTAGATTTTACTCCTCAGTTTATTCCAATAGTTACTTCATAATGAAGATAAACTCTTCAAATCAAGGCTGAGAGGGGATTTATAGAAGTCTGGAGGAGAAAAGCTTCACTGAGGCTGCCTTCACACTTGCAGATGGATCTGCAGCGTTTTGCAGATGCATCTGCAAGTGTGAGCATGCTGACCGCGGCCCCTATGTTTATAATAGGGCGCACGCGGTGTGAAAGCTCTCATTCACTCCTATATGTGTACTGTCAGCAGGCGTATGCCTGCTTACAGATCACACTCTCCCGCCCGCAGCATGGACGCTACATCTCGCGTCCACAGTGCGGACGGGAGTGTGTGATCTGTCAGCAGGCATACGCCTGCTGACAGTACACATATAGGAGTGAATGAGAGCTTTCACACCGCGTGCGCCCTATTATAAACATAGGGGCCGCGGTCAGCATGCTCACACTTGCAGATGCATCTGCAAAACGCTGCAGATCCATCTGCAAGTGTGAAGCCAGCCTAAGCTTTACAAAATATATAAAAAGCAACTCACGAACCATCCCGTAAGAAAACGCACATCGGGGAGTAGCCCCTCTGCTACTTTAGTCATTAACTCCTTTGTGCCTACAATCTGCATATTGATTGCTGACTTGATGTCTTCTTGCTAAAATAGGTTAATAAGTATTTAGTCTATATTCTACTAGATGGGTGCCCGATGCTATCGCATCGGGAGGGCGGTGATGTCATGAAGGGGTGGGCTCTGTGATGCTATGTCATCTTTCCCCTCTTGTGCTCTCTCCCCTTGTTCTCTCTATCTCCCCCCAGTGCACTCTCTGTGTTTCTCTATGCACTCTCTCTCCCACATGTGCACTTACCCCCCTGCTCTCTCCCCCCTCTGCTGTCTTCTCCCTTCTGTGCTCTCTCCCTGGAACTGTTTCCCCCTCCTGTGTGATGCATCTCTATCCCCCTGTGTGCTGTCTCTCTATCCCTCTGTGCAGTCTCCTTTTCCCCTCATGTGGTCAGCTTCTTACCTTTTAGCCCAAGCATCCAAAGATGGCGGCGGCAAGAGTAAGTGCGCATACGTGTACCAGGTCACACCTTTGTCATCTTTGTGTACTCAAGTGTCTAAAGATGATGGCGGCGTGAGCAAGTGTGCATGCATCCACTTTCTGAGGCATGTGATTGTGTGATTGGAGGACATCCGGACGCAGAGCGATTATGTAAGTAGATCTTACTTCTTTGCCTGCCCAGGAGATATGGTATGATCAGACCATGTCACTGTATGGTCAGACACATCCATTACATAGTACATAGCAGGGACAAATATATAAGATTATCTCAGCACAGGAGATGTGGTATGAGCAGACCATGTCCCTGTACAGTCAGACACATCCATTACACAGTACATAGCAGGGACACATATATTTGATTATCTCAGCACAGGAGATGTGGTATGATCAGACCATGTCCCTGTACGGTCAGACACATCCATTACATAGTACATAGCAGGGACACATATATATTGATTATTCTCAGCACAGGAGATGTGGTATGATCAGACCATGTCCCTGTACGGTCAGACACATCCATTACACAGTACATAGCAGGGACACATATATATGATTATCTCAGCACAGGAGATGTGGTATGATCAGACCATGTCCCTGTACAGTCAGACACATCCATTACACAGTACATAGCAGGGACACATATATATGATTATCTCAGCACAGGAGATGTGGTATGATCAGACCATGTCCCTGTACAGTCAGACACATCCATTACACAGTACATAGCTGGGACACATATATAAGATTATCTCAGCACAGGAGATGTGATATGATCAGAACATGTCCCTGAATATCTCATCACAGAAACACTATTTTTATTCACATCCAATTGTGGAAATTATAATTATTCCAAGATCTATTGATTAACCCCATTACGACCAAGGGCCTAATAGTACGTCCTTGGCTACCTCCCACCCTGCACTGAGCATTGGTGGATCCATGAGGCGGTCTTGGGGCTTTGATGTGTTGCTATGACAGCCCAGGGTTAACTGATGGCCCTGGATGCTGTCATGAATCACTTTCTGCTGGCAATCCCTGAGAAAGTGATCATTTGTGCTGTGCAGAGGGATGGTGAAGCATCTCTAAATAACATAACCAATTGCACTGTGCAGTGCTGATGCGTCCTAAGGGGCCATGTAAAATAAAGACAAAGTAAAAAATTAAATGCCAATTCACTGATTGGTGGTCATGTAATGCTGTTGGCTGGTTAGTGTAAGCAAACCTTAACTTTTTTAACTGTTCTTTCTTATTTTTCAACGTTCAGTAATAGTTAAAATTTCAAAATTCTTGTAAAACCAAGCATCTTTGCCATATAGTTGTTGTTAATAATCCCTTCGATTCTCAAGAATAAAGGGAACAACTATAAGTCCTCCTGGAACAGGATGTCATCAGAGGGCAGCACTGCGGTCACTTACCATAGTTTAACTTATCGCTGCCCTCTGAAGATACCATGAATCCATGTCACTGATAGAAGCTGTGAGAGAGATGGTACTCGCACTCTGCTTCAGTATGCACCTCTCTACTTCAGAGATATTCAAACATTTTGCCTATGAAGTGCACTATGTGAAATCTCTGCTTTTCAGTCCAACTCGCCATTTCCTCATTTTTCTCTGGGAGCATATATCTTTACCCCCTCCTCCCATTAGTTGCCAATCACAGTAAGGCTAGCTTCACACCACAGTTTTCTGCTGTGAGGTTCTGTCCGGTGTTTTGCAGGACGCACCAGACAGAACCTGATAGCACCGGATGAGCAGAAACTGAGGGCAAATATGCTTTTTGCAGGATTCGTTTCTGCTCGTTGCTGCTGCTGTCCGCAGTGCTGAAATTTCAGCCTGCGTGTACAGGGGAGCTGCCCGCGGTGCTGCAATTTCAGGATTCTGTGCAGTGCAGCTCCCTATGGTGCTGAACGTTCAGCAGTGGCTCTGAAATGTTGCTGCTGTCCATGGTGGTGAATAAGTGCGGCTGCATTTCAGAGCTAGCGCTGTTCTGTAAATGGCCTTCGGGAATCAGTCTGATTTTTTTGCCGGATTCGGGGTGATTCGGTGGCCATAGACTCCCATATTATGGTCGCCGAATCGCCCCTGATTCAATTCTGTCCAGTTTTGTCTAATTTTGGAGCTGGAGCCAAAAAATGCTGCAGGCTCCAATTTTGTGCCCGGTTTCAAAACCGGACAGAAACGAATCCAGGACAGAATGTAACAAACCGGATGCCAAATAGGGCATCCGGCACCATAGAGATACATGGGGCAAAATCGGATCCGGTTCTACCCGGTTCAAACCGGACAGGCCCAGAATACAAAAATCGTGGTGTGAAGCCAGCCTAAGGCAACCTCTGAGACTGATAGACTGCTAGAAAAGATGCCAAGTAGGGATGGGCGAATCTACTCGCTAGGACTCGTTACTCGGCGAGTAGTAAGGGACTCGCAGGACTCGGTACTCTGCGAGTTTCCCAGCGTTTACTCGCATGAGTCCAATGCAAATCAATGGCAAACGCTGACAAAACTAGAATTGCCATTGTTTGCATTAGACTCGGCTACTGTGCCAGTGATAGCAGGAAAACTCGCAAAGTAACTGCTGTTTCTTTGCGAGCCGAGTCCAGCTGTCTTCTCTGTGCAGCTCCAGGGTCCTAGAGCCCGCCTGCTCACAGACATGATGTAGCAATGCTGAGATTGTTCTCAGTCTGCTCATTCCCTGTGCATAGACATCTATATCTATGCACAGGGGATGTAGCAGAGAGGACATCGCGTTTTGGACTACGTCGGACGGAAGAGGATTTTTTTAATTAAAGATGGAGTCCCTAATGGCTTTTTTTTTTATTTCAAATAAAAATTTTTCTCTGTGTTGTGTTTTTTTAACCCTTTATTGGAGATTCTTAGTGGCTGGGTCAAACGTGGCCTGACATTAAAAATCTCGGGCTTAATACCAGCTTGTATAACAAAGCTGGTATTAACCCCTTTATTACCAGCGTGCCACCGCCACCAGGGCCGCTGGAAGAGCGGGGTTCAGCGCCAGAGGATGGCGCTTCAATGAACGCGCCATCTTCTGGGGCGGCTGCGGGCTGCAATTTGCAGCGGGGGGTGCCCAGAAAGCTTGGGCATCCCTGCGCTGCGGATTCCAGCCCCCAGCTGCTTAGCTGTACCTGGCTAGACATAGAAATTGCGCGGAGCCCCACGCATTTTTTTTTTATTATTTCATGAATTTCAGAGTCAGAGTCTCAGAGTCAGAGTCTCAGAGTCTCAGAGTCTCAGAGTCTCAGAGTCTCAGAGTCTCAGAGTCTCAGAGTTAGAATCTCATGAAATAATTTAAAAAAAATGCGTGGGGCTCCGCGCAATTTCTATGTCTAGCCAGGTACAGCTAAGCAGCTGGGGGCTGGAATCCGCAGTGCAGGGATGCCCAATCTTTCTGGGCACCCCCCGCTGCAAATTGCAGCCCGCAGCCGCCCCAGAAGATGGCGCGTTCATTGAAGCGCCATCCTCTGGCGCTGAACCCCGCTCTTCCAGCGGCCCTGGTGGTGGTGGCACGCTGGGTAATAAAGAGGTTAGGGCCAGCTTTGTATTATCAGCTGGCCCTAAGCCCGAAATTTATGGCGATCACGCCAATATTAGACATGATCGCCATGAATTTCTATTAAATTGTTTTTAAAAAAAAACACAACACAGAGAAAAATTTTAATTAGAAATAAAAAAAAAAGCCATTAGGGACTCCATCTTTAATTAAAAAAATCTCTTCCGTCCGACGCAGTCCAAAACGCGATGTCCTCTCTGCTACATCCCCTGTGCATAGATATAGATGTCTATGCACAGGGAATGAGCAGACTGAGAACAATCTCAGCTCTGCTACATCAGGCAGCAGGCGGGCTCTAGGACCCTGGAGCTGCGGCAGCCAGCACACAGAGCAGACAGGACTCTTATCTGTGCGAGTTTCCTAGCGATTACTTACAAAGTAAACGAGTCCAATGCAAATAAATGGCAAAACTAGGATTGCTTCAGGCTGAAGCTTCCGAGACACATCTGCGATTTGTGAATCTCACACTACTCGCTATTACTCGCTTCCCCATTCATTAACATTGGATTCGCTAGACTCGCAACGAGTAGCGAGTCCTGTGCTCGGACTCGCTAGAGTCAAGCGATTCCGAGTAATTTAGGATTCGCCCATCACTAATGCCAAGCTGTAATTAACAGTAAATGGGAGGAGTTAAAGCACACATCCCAGGAGAAGACTCTGAAGAAACATCCAGTTGGACTGAAAAGCAGAGATTTCACATACCGTGCTGCAGAAAAAAAGTTGATATCTCTTTAAGACGCAGCACAAAATTGAAAACGGTGGCTAAAGAAGTGTAGCTTAGGGATTTGTATTGGGTATTTAACTAAATTTTTTTTTGACAAGTGATAGGTCCTTTTTAGAAAGGAACCAGTCAGTTCACGAAATGGTATTAGCTTGCATATATGGGGTTAATCTGCAGGTTAATAGTATTCTAAAAATGCCCAACTTAAAGCTTGGCTACGTGCAAGAAATAAACTCTCATTCTCCTGGAAGCCCTGGGCTTTCAGTCATAGAGGTGTGGCCAATTGTGGAATCAGAATATACAGGGAGTGTCAGCTGACTGACAGCCAGCTCTGTACTGATGCAATGCAGAGCTGGCTTTCAGTCACTGCCGCCACTCACTGTAGATACAGCTGCTGTTCCTATTATACTGAGCGGTGACAGAATCTATTAGTCCCTTATGACAAAGCCCGAGTCTGCCGAAAGGAACAAACTTAATTTCCAGTGCAGCCACTGGGTCATTTTAGAATTCTATTAACAATCAGATCTACCCAATATCTGCAGATTAATAGCTATTTTTCATAACACAAGTTTGCTTTTAAAGAAAAAAACAAAAAACCTTGATTTAAGCAATAAGTCATAGTCTGATGATACATTCCCTTTACGCTGTATCTGGTGCTAAACATGTTTTGAAGAGAACCATGGGCAGCATGTATCATATTCCAGCTTTATAATGTCCAGCATTCTCAGGTTAGTCACTCAGGCAGGTCCTTAGCGGCGTCTCCCCGGATTGACAGGTGTCTCCCTGCGTGGGCAAGTGTAGAGTGAAAGACCTGTCTCTTCAGGGCCGCGTGTGGATAGAAGCTGCGTGGAACCTGCTTGTCCGCTAGTCTCCAGTGCATCTTGTTCCCTGGCAGGGACATTTTTGTTAAACATTTCAATGTTTTAGAGTTGAACATATCTGGATGACATAATACAGCATGATACATTCTGCCCGTGGATCTGCTGTCAGATTCCCTTTACGCACTATACAGCACTGTCATTTTTGCACTGTAGGGCACTGTCAGCCTATGTTCACACAGTGCATTTTTGCTGTGTTTTTTTTTTTTTTCTGCAGCAAAACTTGACGTTTTGATATTAAACAAAGATTTCTTGCCAGTAGAAAACGTGCTGGTTTTTTTTACCGCAATATTTTAGTTTTGGTTCTAATTGAACATATAGTGATTTTCAAGCTGCGACATTACAAAACCAAGGCAAAAACGCAGCAGAGACTTGAGTGCTCGTTCTTGGAAAAACACAGCAAAAACCAAGCAGGTTTCAATTTCTGACAGTAAATAAATCCAATGTGTTAGCATGACTTTCCCTGGGAATGAGAGAGGCAGGTTTAGATCAGCATGGAGTTGCTTAAAGGGAACCAACCACCTAAAAATCCCTATCTAACCTATAAATATCCTTGACTGATGGGCGTTCCTCCAGGGTCTTTGTCAGATAGGCGGGTCTCCTCGCCGCGCTCGCTGCTGTCCATCTTCTTTCCAGGATTCAAATTACCCGCCCATCGCGTCCTCGCGTCCAATGAGTGGGTCACGTGCTGCAGGCCCTGCGTCACTTCCGCCCGCCGCGTCGCTGGGTCTATGAAGCGCCTGGGCCGGCTTCAGCATGCCATCTGCGCCTGGGTGTACCAGTGACGAGGCGGGCGGAAGTGACATAGGGCCTGCAGCACGTGACCCGCTCATTGCGAGGACGCGATGGGCAGGTAATTTGAATCCTGGAAAGAAGATGGACAGCAGCGAGGTGGGTGCGAGCGCAGCGAGGAGACCCGCCTATCTGACAAAGACCCTGGAGGAACGCCCATCAGTCAAGGATTTGGTAAGTATAAAAAGTGATTTATTGTGCATCTAGTTAGGTAGATTTAGTCAGTCAGGGATGGTTAGAATAGTAATTTAAGGCTCCAGGGACAGATATAGGTTAGATAGGGATTTTTAGGTGGTTAGTTCCCTTTAAAACGCAAGGTAAAGACGCGCCAAAACCACAGGAAAATTGCCTTGTATGAACATAGCCTTACAAGTCTGATTTTTTTTTCTTGGTCACTGTAAGGTCTGGTGTTAGAGGGTCTGTCACGCTCCTGGGAGTGTTCTGGCTCACTGTTGGGTCGCCCATCACCCATCACTGGACATGAGGGTCGGGGCATGGCCTTCGTTGGCGGGGCATGGGTGGGTGCCCGCTCTGACTAGGTACATTGTACTAATAGATGTACTCCAGATATCGTGGGAGGTGGGTGGGACGATGCTGCTCCCGGTGATGATGCCACTCAGGGGCTCTAGGACACCGGGTCCCCTGCCTGGCATTAGCTGCTGCCAGCGGATACCGGATGTTGTATCTGATGGGACAGTCAGATGGTGGGAGCTTCTCTCCTCCTCTCCTCCTGTAGTTCTGGGGCAGAAGGTGGGGAGTGGGCATTGCCTCAGTGGGTCACATGACTGCTGGGAGGCTATTTGTAACCTGCCATGTGCTGTGCTTGATTGCTGATTATTCAGTTGTGTTGGTTGGTTAGGACAGTGCTCTGAAGTTCGCTGCTGTTTTGCAGCTTTATCTTTACTTTACTGCTGTGTTTCTCTTTTTTGGTTACTGCTCTGGTTTCAGTTTTTGGTTTATTTTGCGGCTCCTTTTGTGCTATGCTTCATCTTTGCTTTGGTGTGTTTGACCTTCCTATTGCCGTGTGTCCAGTCACCAGCCACCGCTCAGTTCACTGCCTAGGAAGGACTCTGCCGAAGTCCCCCCTCACCAGGACCAGCAGGCGGGTGAGAGTTTCTACCGGCCTCAAGGGGGAGCCACAGTGTTACTTACATGCCGTTTTTGCTGGCATGCAGCAGGTAACACCACATCACCCAGCGTTACGCCACTCTCCAAGAAGGCGACCCCCATTAATGTTTTACCAGTGGACACCCCTAAATAATAATAGTGAGCCCTTGTTGAATTTTTTTCCCTATCCCTTACAAAGTAAACGAAATGAAAAAGCAACTGTGTAAGAACTGTTACAATTCCCAAACAGTCCCAGTAATCCTACGGATGAATGTCCAGTTTCCATAACTTATATCTATTGCCAAAAATAGCTGTTAATGAGATTTAGAAGAAAATGTTATTTTCCCAGGAAAAAAATCTCCTAATAAATAAAATCTCCAGATATGATCTATTTGAAGTTGTGCAGGGCTCTTTGCATTTTGCGTGGCAGGAACTTATCACGATAATTTGCAGAACTGACTGAGCTCGGTGTTTATTTTTGCAGGCACATCTGATGTCTGGCCAGCAGAACCTTTGAACCCTGTTTAATATTCAGATAAACAGAAGAATACTTTAAACACTGATATTTTTGGGAGTCGGTTAAATGAATTTCTAATGACGGGCGAGTGCGCTACTTTATTACAGCTTTCCGGTCTAAAGGAGTGAAAAATATACGATAAAATTAATCATTATCTTTGTCCTACTGACCTGTGCTACAAATATTATTTCCATGTAAGGGAAGGGATGCAATGTACTGAGGCTTATGTTCTATGCCTCCAGGTCATTTGCAAGTGGACAATCAGCCGGTGACTTAAAGGGAATCAGACCAATTGTTTAAAGGCTCATTTTTCAGTAAGATACTAATAGTACCCTTAAATAGTGCCTAGGCATATCTTTAAAAGCAAGTAAAAATGATTACTGTATTGTAGTTTTCTTGCTATAGGCATCTATACATCCTGCAGGCAGCTGGTGCACTAGTCCGGCTCAATACTTTCATTCACTAGTATTCCACAGTTTGTAAATTATTTAATTATTATTATTAATTATTATTAATTATTTAAATGTCCACACCCACCGAAGCTATTATTCTGTCCCTCTGCTCTGTGTTTCCTGCTGGTGTAGTGTAGTGTAGCTTTTATTTTCATTTCTGCCTGTTCTGCTTCTGAGAGGGAGAGGGAGCAATGGCAGGCACACATCTAGTTATCAGATAAGGCTGTCTTCTCCTGCTCTAAGCACAAGCTGTGCTGTCTGTGAGAGATTCTGTGTGTTTATTTGAACATATGTTTTGCTGCAGACAGGAGGATAATACAGCCCCCTGTGCGTGATTTCCACTAAACATTGCTTATCGATGAGGACATTGCAGCGCATTCAGTGATGTCACTACATGAATATTCATTCCCTGGGGAGTATGCAGCAGCAGAGAATTAAGTGATCACTCACTGTGATTGACAGATGGAATGAATCTCATTATTGAAGTTTACAGAGGTTAGAGGGTGACTATAAATAAAAGAAGTACATGAGTAGAAAGGGCTTATACCAGTTACATATGGATTCTTAATCTGACAGATTTCCTTTGAATCATGTTTTTCTGTAACATTTTGGACAATGTTTATTTTTTCCATTTTATGATCTGTATTAAAAACATGATTAAAAAAAACTTTGCAATTTTGCACACTGTGCACTGATGCTATTTTAGACTCTCTGTTTGTTTCAGATTGTCAGTTCAGTGAGGAAGTGAGAAACTCTAATGCCACCCAATAAGGGTAGCCATCTTTGAAGTCATAATCAACCCTTTAACAAGCCTTTTAATATGACTTAGGACTTGTGCCAGATCAGAGCCCCAAGCTGCAGACACTGCATTTCGGGTGGCTGCCCCTCATCAGTGCAGTGTGTGGGAATTCTGATCTGGCTGTATGAGAGGCTGAGACAAGGTCTGGGGAACTAGCTTTCTACCTTATGGAAAGGAATCTGCCTGCCACCATAAGGAGAGAGATAAGCTGATAAGAAGTCTTATAGCCGCAATGCTCCTCTGGGAAATATGCAAATTGTCACTTTAGTGAGAAAGTGAGAAATTCTAATGCCACCCAATAAGGGTAGCAATCCTTGAAGTCACAGTCGACTCTTTAACAAGCCTTTAAATATGATTTAGGACAGGGGTCTCAAACTCCAGGCCTTGAGGGCCGCACACAGTCCAGGTTTTCAGGATTTCCTTGGAATTTGACAGTTCGTCATTTGATTACCAACAGTCAAATACTATGGAAATCCTGAAAACCTTGACTGTGTGCGGCCCTCGAGGCCTGGAGTTTGAGACCCCTGATTTAGGATTTGTGCCAGATCAGAACCCGAACTGTAGACGCTGCATTTCGGGGTGATTGCCCCTCATCAGTGCAATGTGTGGGAGTTCTGATCTGGCTGTATGACCTTATTTGGTGGCATTAGAGTTTTTCACTTCCTCACTGAAGTGACATTTTGCATATTTCCCAGAGGAGCATTGTGGCTTAGGGATGGGCGAATCTACTCGCTAGGACTCGTTACTCGGCGAGTAGTAAGGGACTCGCAGGACTCGGTACTCTGCGAGTTTCCCAGTGATTACTCGCACGAGTCCAATGCAAATCAATATCAATCCTAGTTTTGTCAGAAACGCTGACAAAACTAGGATTGCCATTGTTTGCATTAGACTCCTGCGAGTAATCACTGGCTACTGTGCCAGTGATAGCAGGGAAACTCGCAGATAACTGCTGTTTCTTTGCGCGAGTCCAGCTGTCTTCTCTGTGCAGCTCCAGGGTCCTAGAGCCCGCCTGCTCACAGACATTATGTAGCAGTGCTGAGATTGTTCTCAGTCTGCTTATTCCCTGTGTACAGACATGAATGTCTGTGCACAGAGATGATGTAGCAGAGCTGAGATTGTTCTCAGTCTGCTCATTCCCTGTGTACAGACATGAATGTCTGTGCACAGAGATGATGTAGCAGAGCTGAGATTGTTCTCAGTCTGCTCATTCCCTGTGTACAGACATGAATGTCTGTGCACAGAGATGATGTAGCAGAGCTGAGATTGTTCTCAGTCTGCTCATTCCCTGTGTACAGACATGAATGTCTGTGCACAGAGATGATGTAGCAGAGCTGAGATTGTTCTCAGTCTGCTTATTCCCTGTGCATAGACATCTATATTTATGCACAGGGATGTAGCAGAGAGGACATCGCGTTTTGGACTGCGTCGGACGGAAGAGGATTTTTTTAATTAAAGATGGAGTCCCTAATGGCTTTTTTTTTTATTTCTAATAAAACATTTTCCTTGTGTTGTGTTTTTTTTAAAACAATTTAATAGAAATTCATGGCGGTCATGTCTAATATTGGCGTGACCGCCATAAATTTCGGGCTTAGGGCCAGCTGATAATACAAAGCTGGCCCTAACCTCTTTATTACCCAGCGTGCCACCGCTACCAGGGCCGCTGGAAGAGCGGGGTTCAGCGCCAGAGGATGGCGCTTCAATGAACGCGCCATCTTCTGGGGCGGCTGCGGGCTGCAATTTGCAGCGGGGGGGCCAGAAAGCTTTGGTCATCTTGCGCTGCGGAATTGCTCAAGCCCCATTTTTGCTGTACTGGGCAAATAAAAAAAACCGGAATAGCCAACGCATGCAAGTTTTTGTCCATATGATTCATGAGGTTTCACAGTCAGAGTCCAAGTCAAATCTTGTGAAACCAGCCTTAGTGTTAGGGTCATTATGTAGGCAAGATATATCTTGTGTCTCAGTATTACAGAGCTGTAGGGACTCTGTAGACATTCAAGCTCCGCACAGCTCTTTACAGAGGGTACTAACAGTCCATTTCACCTGTTAACATTTCATTTTGGAATTTAAAATTCTGTGCTTTTTAATTTTCTTAGTATATGTTTCTATGTGCAAATAGCCTCTATGAGAGGAGGAGGATATGAGCTCTACGCCACTATTGGAAGTAGCAATCCTATAAGTCAATATATACAGTATAAAATAAAGTTGACTCACCCAGGCAGGGGTACTCAGATCTTGGACATTGTTTGAGGGAGTTGTCACTGGTGGTCGATGCCCGAGTCTGTGGCCCTGTTGTCACGGAAAATGTCGAACTAAAATAATAAAATGGATTGTTCGTGACGGCACATGCAGTATTGTGATAACACCAGCACGCTGTCGACTTGGAGATATGATTGCAGCCAGTTGTCTTTCCTTGCAGTGAGTGGATCCGGGCAGATTGCTGCTGAGCTGGTTCGTGGTACTGTACTGAGTTTACAAGAATAATAAAGAAGCTTCTTTGCTCTGCACTGGATTATGTACTGAAATAAGTTCAATAACAGATTCAGTCACACACAGTCACGGGTAGTGGCCTGGGTAGTGACCAATGAATGGGTGTCTAATGTGGCTTACGAGCGGGGTCCTCTAACCAGTAGGTCTCAAACTCAGCTCAGAGGCCGCACAAGCCAGGTTTTCAGATTTCCATTGCATTTGACAGTTGCAATCAATACCAACTGTCAAACTGTAAGAAATCCTGGAAAACCTGGACTGTGTGCGGCCTGAGGCTGGGTTTGAGGCCCCTGCTCTAAACTGTCCTTTCTCTGTCCTGTTGTGGTGAAGCCTGGCTGGCTTGAAACCTGGCCTGGTCTCCTTGTTCCTTTCCTGCTGTCTTAACGTGGGTAAGAACCCTCTCCGGATTACCACTGCCTCTGTGGTTTTACGCGGGTCCTGGCTCTTAGCGTTAGTGAGTTTTGTTGTTGCAGGTGGCCCAGAGGTTAATCTCTCCTGGGTCCGACCAGTCTTGGCGGCCGGAGTTGAACTTGCCCGTACCGCTCCCAGAGCCGGTTCTCCGCTGTAGACTAGGATTCCCCCAGACCTGTTACCATACAGTTGGACTGGTCTCCTCCTCCTTCCTGGGTCACCACTCTTTCTGGGTGCCCTTTTTGTGCATCCCCCTGAAAGGGTACTCCTCATCTGCTCTCCTCCGATGTTCTACTATAACTGTTCTGACTTCCCGCCTTCCACTTCCACTCTTATAACCTCCCCCTGGGACCGGTTACCTAGGTTCCCTGAAGCTAAGAGTGTGTGGATGCAGGGTGAAAAAGCCACATAATAACCTCCCCTTTCACTGGCCACAGGGATACTGTACACACAGGTCAGGGTGCAGTACCCCTTAGTGGCGCACCGTCCAGTGGGGACCACAAATAGTTATTCACTTATACTAAATGGGGGTGATTCTATCACATCTTGCGATTCTAGAGTGTGTGAATCATATCGGCGTCCCCAAATCCAGGCCTCAAGGGCCATCAACAGTGCAGGTTTTCAGGATTTCCTTAGTATTGCACAGGGGTTGGAATCATTACCTGTGCAGATGATCACATTAGCACCTGTGCAATACTAAGGAAATCCTGAAAACCTGCACTGTTGGCGGCCCTTGAGGCCTGGAGTTGGGACCTCTGGTTTATATATTGGATGCACTATGTTGATAATGTTTAAAGCTTGGTCAAAGCGATGGTCTCTTTGTTCAGTTGTCCATTTGTGTGGCGTTGCCTTTTTCATTATGCTGTTTCTTTCCTTCCCATATCATCTGTGTACTTTTTGGGACAGCCCATATTGGCATAGAACACGCATGAGTTCTGTGTAGTTGTGGCGCCCCACATGGCCAGGCGTCACAGTGGGGTATTGCACTCGTAAAAAGTGGTGTAATTTTTGCCAACTGCAAGTGGATACTAGGCTGTTGGGTGGGACCCATTTCTGCACTCCCACACTAGACTAGTGGTGGGAGGTTACCTGGGAGGGATCTAGCACCTCTTGGGAGAGTGAGGAGAAGGGAGTTGGAGAGGAGTCGAGAAGGAGTGTGGAGCGAGGTGGAAGATCTAACAGGACAGCTCCAGGCTGGTCCTGAGGGAAGATGAAAGGGGATCCTGAGAGAGGGTGCCTGACGCATGTGTCTGGGCCCGAGAGAGAAAGGGGGAACCCCAGCGTGGAGCAGACATACTCCAGGGAAATCCCCAGTCCACCACGGGAACGCAGGACTAGAGGAAACAGCCAGAGTCTACCTCTGAAGTCGTCAACCGGCTGCTGCGGTCTGTTGACCGGCTGCGGCACCCTGCCAGACGGAGCGGTCTGCCTGCTTCTTCACTTCAAGAGAGGGGAGCCCCAAGACTACCTTCAAGGAGTAATTGGGTATAGACTCATCCTAGGCGGGGAAGAAAGGACAAGGGTTCATCAACGAAGGCATAGCACGGGTACCACCATACCACCTGGCATCCACTTGCAGCCACCCATAGAGCTACCTGTTTCTTTAACAACTTTTTGCTGAACTGTGGACTTGTGTGCTGATGACTGTAAAGTACCAGGGAGAGTGACTTTGCCTCTGTGTCTTTGGGCTACAGAATTAAACCTTTTTGCTTACAGCAACGCTGCCCCGGAGGACCAGCTCCATCTGTAGGGAGCTTTGCCATTCTTGCCGCGATACCATCGCCCTCCGGAGGACTGTAGCGGAGCTGGTGATCCCTACCAGGTACTACAGGTGGCGTCACGTGACAATAACTCTTATCCCCTGTGCATAACCCCCCCTATTGAAGTGTCATCCAGGCCACGGGCTCAGGCACCGCCACCCATGACATCCCCATGAACCCCTTCGAGCCTGATACTCGAGTACCCCAGGGCCTGAGGCTCGACATAGTGGCTTGGTCAAGGCGATGCTCTCTTTGTTCAGTAGTCTTGTTTGCGTGGTGTTGCCTTACCATATTATCTATGTACTTTTTTGGGTCGGCCCATCTTGGCGTAGATTGTGACTGATCAACCAAACTTAGTTTAAATTCTGACATTCCAGTTTAACTGCCTTTTGTAATGTACACGATTTCATATAGTTGTATCACCTTATATAAACAGAGGAGACACAAAGAAACAAGAAGCGCAGAGGTCTAAGTGTAGCGATCTTGGTGCAGTCAGTGCAAGGAATTTGTAGACGCACTCACCTTCCCGTATCTTATTCTTAGCATATTGATCCATAGCGATCGCTTTATAATTCTTCCACTGGTCTCTGTCTGCCGCACTTCACTGGCTGCTGCAGGCCTTCCTTCAGAGCTGCCATAGGTGAATGTTCGGTAGGATTAGTATTCAGGTTTAATCCACTCCAAAGGATCTGTGGTCCAGATGGTATTTTATCCAAATCGTTTTTATTTCAGCAAACGCAAACACAAGTACAACGTGTTTTGACCTTTGAGTAGTCTTCATCAGGTGTTATTTCTCTATATGGTCTTAGTTACAGCTCTTATTTATAGCAAGCCAAAACCCCATCTTTTTAGGGTCAATGATCTGATCCCCACTTAGGGTCACACCCATTATAGAAAGGAAAAAACCAACTCTTCATTAAGCAGTCTTAAACTATAAAATCACACCCTTACCTTTCCACTATATCTGCAAATAAAATTAACACACTCATGTTCCATAGTTTTAAAAGAGAATTAAATATATTAAGCTGCTGTTTTTTTTTTATTTATTATTATTTATTTATAGAGCACTATTGATTCCATGGTGCTGTATATGAGAGGGTTATATACAAACAAGTTAAAAATACAATGAACAAACAGTGACAGACTGATACAGAGGGGAGAGAGGACCCTGCCCTTGTGGGCTTACATTCTACAGGGCAATGGGGAGAGAGGCAGTAGGTTGGGTCTACTCTGGTGGCGGTGGAGCGCCTGGTCCAATGGTGTTGGAGCACCAGGTCCAGTGGTGGTGAGGTGGCATTGTGGTCATTGCAGGCTGTAGGCTGTTCTGAAGAGATGGGTTTTCAGGTTCTGCTTGAAGGTTTTGTGTGTAGGGGACAGTTGGACGTTTTGGGGTGCAGAATTCCAGAGAATAGGGGATTCCCGGGGCAAAGTCTTGTAGGCGGTTAGATGAGGAACGTACAAGTGTGGAGGAAAGGAGGAGGTCTTGGGAGGATCGAAGATTACGAGTTGGATGATATCGGGATATTAGTTCAGAGATATATGAGGGGGGACAGATTGTGGACGGCTTTGTAAGTCAGTGTTAGTAGTTTGAATTGGATTTGTTGGTGAATTAGGAGCCAGTGGAGGGATTGTCAGAGGGGAGAAGTGGAGGAATAGGGAGGAGAGAGGTGGATTAGTCGAGCAGCAGAGTTAAGGTCAGATTGGAGAGGTGCAAGAGTGTTAGCAGGGAGGCTGCAGAGGAGGAGGTTGCAGTAGTTGAGACAGGAGATGATAAGGGTATGCACTAGTAGTTTAGTAGATTTAGGGTTGAGGAAGGGACGGATTCTGGAAATATTTTTGAGTTGGAGGTGGCAAGGGCTTGAATGTGCGGTGTGGAGGACAGGGCAGAGTCATGGGCAGCGGACTTCAGGTACAGGGCAAAGTGTGATGTCACTTATTGTGATAGATAGATCTGGTAAGGTAGGTGTGTGAGATGGAGGGAAGATGATGAGTTCAGTTTTGTCTATATTAAGTTTTAGGAAGCGAGACGAGAAGGAGGATATGGCTGATAGACACTCTGGGATTCTAGATAGGAGAGAGGTGACATCTGGACCAGAGAGATAGATCTGAGTGTCATCAGCGTACAGGTGATACTGGAAGCCATGGGACTTTATGAGTTGTCCCAGATGAAAGGTATAGATTGAAAAAAGGAGGGATCCCAGGACAGAGCCTTGAGGGACCCCAACAGAGAGGGGATGAGGCAAGGAGGTCTTGAGGGAGTGGGAGGTGCTAAATATGCAGTTGGAAAGGAAGGAGGAGATCCAGAAGAGGGCAAGGTCAGTGATGCCAATGGAAGAGAGGATCTGTAATGGGAGATTTACCCATCTGCCGCCTAACCGTCACACTTGCAGTTCACCTGCGGCAAGCCCCATGCAATGTCTATGGAGCTTGCAGCAGGTGCGGCAAGTGCGGTATAGTTGCGGTTCCGGTACTTGCGGCAGCTGCATCCGCAAAAAAAATGCTGCTTACCGCGTTTTTTTCATGGCCGCAGCTGCCGCAAGTGCCGAAACCGCAACTATACCGCACTTGCCACACCTGCCCAAGCCCCATAGACATTGCATGGGGTTTGCCGCAGGTGAACCCCATGCAATGTCTATGGGGCTTGCGGCAGGTGCGGCAAGTGCGGTATATTGCGGTTTCGGCACTTGCGGCAGCCGCCGCAAGCCCCATAGTCATTGCATGGGGTTTGCCGCAGGTGAACCCAAGTGTGACGGTTAGGCGCAGATGCGGTTAATCCAGATGGGCAGATGGGCTGGGAAAATAAAGGCAAAATTCTAAGTTTCTAAGGTAAGAGGAACAGATTATATTATTGTGCTATGATTATATATATATAAATATTTATACTCAAATTTGTGTGTATATAATATATATATATATATATATATATAAAAAGAGAAAGAGAGAGAGAGAGAGATGCCTGTTTTTTCTTTATTGTTTATCTAAAGGTTTGGACACTATCTTTGCAGGTTTGCGGGTAATATATAATGCAGGAGGATTTCTTATTATTTATTTATCCCGACAATATTGTATTTTGGTTTGCAAACTTGTAATATGCCACTAATGGGTTACACAAGATTTGTAGGAGCCTTCTAGTATTTAAAGTGGGTAATGTAATTATCTACCTTGTGATGGCTTACCCATTGTTCCTGGAGTCTTTTAGATGCTTGGTGATATTGACCGTGTGTAATGTAATCATCTTGCCTCATTTGCATTGTACGTTATTTCCTACCTTGTGATTAGCAACTCATTGTAAATACAAGTCTTGTAGATGTTTGGTGATGTGAACTTATGTAATGCAATTATCTCTCTTCTGTAAAGTCAAAGGAATTTAATCCTGTTAGAATCCATTGTATTACCATGTGGATTGTTGACTCTATGTAAATGACCTCAGTACCATTGTTTAATGTCATGGATTGCAAACTAAATGTATCCTGCTAGGTGTTATGTCAATCAGTATGTGGCTCTCCCTTGCCTGCAATACAAAACTGGAGGTAGTGTTATAAAAGTTTGGGATCCAGCCAATGAGAAGACTGTTTTATTTCCACCAATCGTGAAGTCCCCAATATCCTGCAATGAGGGCTGATGGTATATAAGGAGACCTGTTGATTAACCAGGGTGATTTTGATTCTGTCTAGTGACCTCAGTCTAGGGATTTCGGTCCCGGCTAGAGGTGCACTGGATTGGCTACAGGCAGCTAATCTAGGATCTACAGACCCATAACCCCAGGCCTAGGCATTACGGTGTTGACCGAGGGGATCAGAACCTGGATTATAATTCTACAAGGAATTCAGCATCGAAAGTTTGGATTCAGCTGGGATGACAAAGACAGCATAAGGATGCAACCCAGGTTGGGACGATCCAGTCACCTGGCTACAGACTTTGCTGTGCTATATTCTAAACCCTGGTGAGCCAGCGGAAGGGTGAGACTTTGTTGCCTGTTACATTTTGTGTTTTGTGGTTATGTGTTATATGCTGTTGACTGTTTGGAGAACCAATAAAGCCTTAAAATTGTGGTTTTCTCACCCTGTGTTGTCTGAGTAGTGTTCTGGCGTTCAGTTTGGGGATGAGCCCTGGTCCAGGCTGTCTTGCTAAAGGCGGCTGGGCCAGCAGACGAGAGCACCCACTGACCCCCGTGTCTCCACAGCAATAAAATAATATTATTATATACCATTATTCCATGGTGCTGTTTATGAGAAGGGACTACATACAAAATTATAGATATAGATTACAGTAATCAAATTAACAATGACAGAGTGGTACAAAGGGGAGAGAACCCTGCCCTTGTGGGCTTACATTCTACAGGATATTGGGGAGAGAGGACAGCTCCAGTGGCGGTGGGGCAGCAGCTCAGTCATTGCAGGCTGTAAGCTTTCCTGAAGAGATGGGTTTTTTAGGTTCCGTCTGAAGGATCTGAGTGTGGTGGATAATTGTAGTTGTTGGGGCATAGAATTCCAGAGGATGGGGGATATTCAGGAGAAATCTTGAAGGTGGTTGTGTGAGGAATGAATAAGTGTGGAGGAGGAGATCTTGAGAGGATCGAAGATTACATGAGGAAAGAATTAACGGGCGAGTGAATTAGATCAGTAGAGTTATAGCGATGTGGTGGACAGGTTTTAAGGATGGATATTGGGGTAGGATCAGTGTTAGTAGCATGCCACAGATGGAATTCGTGTTGAGAAATTGGGAGCCAGACAAGACAGAGATTGAGAGGAAGGAAAACAGGTGGAGGTGACAGGAGGGCGAGAGGTGGGTTAGTGGCATGAGGTTGAGGAAGACTGGAGAGGTGTAAGAGAGTTAGTAGGCAGGCCCCAGAGGAGGATTTGCAGTAGTTGAGGGGGAGAGATGAGGGCATGTCAGACTTTTAGTAGATTGAGGTAGGAAGGAAGTATTTGAAAATTTTGAGCTGGAGGTGAAAGGAGTGGTGAGTTTTGATGTTGGTTTGAAGGACAGGGCAGGTGAGAGTAACCGAGCAGCGAATTTCAGGGTGGGAGAGAGCATGACCATTTCATAATCAGGTGTGAAATGAAGATGGAGAGGAAGATGATGAATTCGTTTGCCTACATTGAGTTTTAGAAAGGAGGTGACGAAGAGGATATGGACGACCTAGGATTCTGGTCAATGGGACAGGAGTGACATCTGAGCAGAGAGGTAGAGTGTACTGGAGCATGGCTATGATTGTCCTGCAAAGGATAGATAGGAAAAGTAGGGCCCGACGAGCCTTGAGGGACTCTAAGGGTACCGTCACACCTGGAGATATCGCCGGCAATTTCTATGGTGACGCACTGTGCTCGCGCACGTTTTTGCGTGTCACCCAACGTCGCCGTCGCCTCTTTACACGTGGCAACAACTCAGGCGACGACTCGGCGATGAGCCTGACCGGAAGTTACGGGAGCGTCACCCAAGGCCCACGGGGGATCAAGTCGGTGGTGGAAACGCATCCGCGTCACACAGAGCAACCACATTAGCGATGTGGGCGTTGTTTTGTCCCGCGTCTCAGAGATATGCATTAACATTATGTTGTGTGACGCCTCGAAGAAGTGTGATTGGTTGCAAACAAACACCAATTACTGTGTCCTTGTTCACAGCGCCACATCGTAAAATGTAAGCATGCATGTGCGTATTGGCTCGGTGCTCAGTCAACTCTCGTGTAATGTGTCGCGGAATTATTGCTATAGGCATTGGTGTGGGCAACAAGGCAAAACACGGCGCTCGCGTGTCGAGTAATTTATAGTGAAGCCATATGGCGCTTTGATGTAATGTGTGTTGTGCTACTACGTTGGCTAATAAAATCACTCTTGCTTTGTTGGTCAGGATAATATTGGAGCCTTGACCAAGTATGTGTGTGCACATATATTTGTGTATTTGCAGTTAGGTGGGCCATATGTATTGTTCACCTAACATTTCCTTGTCCATGTGCATCCAGGCATCTTATATTTCAGATCTGCAATTTTCTTGTAGATCTGCTTTGGGCTGCGCAAAACACCCAACCTCCTCTCCAGCCGCCTCTGCACCTTCAGCAGGACAGCCTGCTTGTGGAGGCGTGGATGGGTGTGCTGCTGGTTACACCAGTAATCCCTGGTGTCACAATAATCCACAAGGATAAGGAGCTCAGGCACCCCCCACACTGCAGCTCGCCTGGGTGCCGCCATTTTAGTATTCTGCAGGGGAAGGGAAAGCACCAGGAAGGCGGTGCCAAAAGATTGACAATGTTATGGCGAATGAACGCACGGGAGAGATGTCACATGTTGACGGGGGCCCAGAGGCGCAAAAGCCACAGGATACACTGTATGCTTTTGCGTCATATACTTTAAACAGGAAGGCTGCCACAACAGCGCTCTGATGCACACATTAGTTGACATGTAATGACAATTGTGTTGGTGTTAACACACATTTTTGCCCGTCGCACATCTCTGCACTTTTGAACACAGCTGTAAACACAGAGGCCACATCAATGTGCTACTTTATATTATGTACGCTCCTGGGTAATACACCTTTGGACGCACACATCATCAACTATGGCGCCGAGGAACAAGATGACCAATCGGAACGCTCGAGCTGCCACCAATTCACGCAGACTGGCAGAGGTAGTAAATACGCCCAGAAACGCCTACCGGAATGGTTTAGGCGATGTGTGCTGTCGCTCTTGACATCGCTCTTGAGACGTTACACACGGCGATCAACAAACATCACCCAAAAATAGTCGCCTGGTTTCAGAACTGTGATGTGAAACCAGGCGACCACTCAGATGTGTCGCCCTCGCCATTTACATTAGGCGACGCTTTGGCGATGTTGCCGGCGACAGGCCACGCCTTAGCGTTACCATAGAAATTGCCGGCGATATCTCCAGGTGTGACGGTACCCTAACAGAGAGAGGGAAGGATGAGGAGGTCATGTGGCAGTGGGAAATGCTAAATGTGTGGTTGGAAAGGTATGAGGCGATCCAGGACAGGCAAGGTCTTTGATAACAAGGGAAGAGAGGATCTGTAGCAGTAAACAGTGGTGACTGTGTCGAAGGCGGAGGACAGGTCTAGAAGGAGGAGGATGGAGAAACGTCTGTTAGCTTTGGCTGTGAGTAAGTCATTAGTAATTTTGGTCAGGGCCGTTTTGGTGGAGTGGTGGGGGTGGAAGCCAGATTGGAGGTTGTCAAGGAGAGAGTTAGATGAGAAGCAGGAGGAAAGTTGAGCATGGACCCTGCTGCTCAAGGAGTTTGGAAGCAAACGGGGGCAATGATATGGGGTGATAGCTGGGCATAGCAGTCGGGTCAAGGTTTGAGGATGAGTGTAATGGTGGCAAGTTTGAAGGCAGAGGGGAAGGTACCAGAAGTTAGCGATAGATTGAAGAGGTAGGTTAGGGCTGGGATAAGCGCCTGGACGCTTGTTGAAGTTCTTTGGTGAGATTGGTGTGTAGGTTGCCTATTGATTCGTCGCACTTTGCCATGTACGAAAGGGTCGATCGAGTCTATGGCTGATGTGAGGGTGGCATTATAGAAAGCATTGCCACTGTCCATCTCGTGGAGTGAAGATATGGAAGACAGAGGTAGAAGAGAGTCTGACAGTCTGTGAATGTCTAAATGTGAAAGGTTTATGAGAGGATGGGCTAATGGCTTGACATGGAGGGCAGGTGAGAAGGACAAGGATGAGAAGGTGAGTAGATGTTGGTCAGATAGGGGGAAGGGAGAGGTTGTGAGATTAAATAGGGAACAGAGGTGGGTGAAGGTGAGGTCTAGTGTATGTCCATCTGTGTGGGTGGCTGTGGAGAACCACTAAGTAAGCCCAAAGGATGAATTAAGTGACAGGAATTTGGACTTTGCTGGCTGGCGGTATCAGTAGGGATATTAAATTCACCCATGATGATGGTGGGGATGTCGTCAGACAGAAAGTGAAGAAGCCAGGTGGAGAATTGGTCAATGAAGGCAGTGGCTGAGCCCGGTGGTCGGTATATGATAGCCATTTGGATACTGGATGGGGAGTAGATACAGACAGAGTGAACCTCGAAAGCAGGCAGGATTAAGGGGGTGGGGGTTGGATAGGGTTGAAGGAGCAGTTTTTAGAAGGAAGGAAAACCACTCCTTCGCCATGTCTGTTGCCAGAGCGAGGAGTGCTGGTAAGGTGGAGGCTGCCATAACTCAGGGGAGGTTGTGTCAGAGGGCAACAGTGAGGTCTGAGTGAGAGCCAGGAAGGAAAGGTTGCGGGAGGTAAAGAGGTCGTGGATCACATGAATCTTGTTGCAGACAGAGCGGGCATTCCAAAGTGCTCCAGAGAGAGGAAGCAGGTGGGGGTCAGTGGCACAGGTTTTACATGTGAGGGATTGTTGTATTTTCTTAGTGTGAGAAAGATAGGGGTGAGGATTAGTGGGATATTTGAGGCAGGGGGCCTGGATTGGGGGATAGAAGAGAAGAAGCATTGAAAGGGAAAGCAGGTGGGTGAAGGAGAGTGACCAGCTTGTATTATGTTTTAGTAGAAGACATCTGAAGTTAAGTTAAGGAGCAGGTCTGCAGGTGAAGCAAGGTAGGGGGTAAGAGAGAGGCGGAGATAGTTATTTGGTTCGAGGCTGCAGGTGTTTGTGGATAGCAAAGGAGAGTGAGGATTATTGGGGCAAAAAGAGTGAGGGCAAATGTGAGCATAGTTAAAGATCAGGGTAAAGAAAAAAAAGGCAAGGAAAATTAGAAGACAGTGATTATTTCCTTCTGTCCGATTTCTGGTCTATTTCTGGTATATTTCTGATGTTACACTTCAAATAATGTCACATCTGACCAAGGTCATATCTGACCTGCTCCACATTCAAATGTCCATGAAATGAATCCAGGTGAGAGAGAGGGGAGGAGGAGGGAGCAGAAGAACAGTTCACAGCAGGGAGCAATTAACAGATTGTAGTTAATAGAACATTTGGTTAGCATCAAAGCTAAAGAAAGACACAGAATGAGATGGAAGGATAGGGCTAGGTGTGAGGAGCGTACACATATCAATATGTATTCAGTAAATTTGAAGTATGATACGTGGAATTATAGTCAGGGAAGATGCAACATCTTACCAGTTAAAACAGACGAAGAGGAGTACATGGAGTTCTGGGGTTCAGTGGGTATTCTGGATTAAGGTATAGTTCAGACATACCTGCTCCATTCAATTTATACCATTCCGTTTTGTGCACCCGTGTTATTTTGGTGGTGCTACCAATATTTGTTTTTGATATACATATGTCTATATGTCAAAAAATAATGAACGCAGCACTCCAGGAATATGCGTTTCAGTTTGAAAAACTATTTTTCAAGTAGTCTTGAAAAAGGTTTTTCAAACCGATACGTTGTGGCAATATAAATAAATAGGGAGGACAAGGAGGACAGGGATGTCAGCTTAGGACTCATCAGACCTGGGGTCACCGTGTCGCGGTTGATGAGCAAACGGACATTGGCCAATGTGTTTACCAAGAACCCAGAAAATAAAAAAATAAGAATATTGAGTTTTTTGAAAAAAAACGTACGTTTTTAAAAAGTTTCCTCATATTTCGCTTGTTAGCATGTGTGCATTTTTGTCAGTAGCTGAGTGCTGCAGTGAATTTTTTTCTAGTTGTTTGGTCCAGTGTCACAGCTAGCACCAGTTCACATTATGTCTTGAGTGCTGTGCAGTTTTATTTCTGTTTTCTATCTATCTATCTATCTATCTATCTATCTATCTATCTATCTATCTATCTACACATCTCAAAACTGTTGTGAAATTGCACTTTTTTTTTTGCAATATCAATATATGTAGAATTTGTTTCCACCTTTTCCAGTGCATTACCTGATAACATGGAAAGCATCACTGAAAAGTACAACTCGTCCTGTAAACAACAAGTCCTATCTGAATGTAAAAATAAAAAAGTTCTGGCTCTTGGATGAAGTTGAGGAAAAACAAAAGCAGAAAAATGGAAAATAGCCTGGTCGTGAAGGGGTTAATGAATGTCCAAAATAAGTAATGCAACTTACTTGTTCAATTATTTAACTTTTCTGAAGTATGCATAAACTATAGCAATACTGAAAAAAGAAAATAAAAAGATGTTTAGACTAATTTTAGTCTGTTCTGATCAATTTAAAATATTCCGATGACTTATTGATGATTTCTAAATAAAGTAATACATCAGCTAATAGCAGCATATGGTCAGCGCTATGAAGATGTTGCCCCCACCCCTATGGATTGGACAATTAGAATATGATACTTTGATAAATTACACACAAATGTTTGTCTTCACATTTCTTATCAGATTACATTCATGAAGCACAATGGTTTATTCGTCTGCACTTGGCAGAGAGGTTTATAGTCATTTTGTTCAAGGAATTTTATCTTCTTATTACGCCAAAACGTAAAATTCTTCTATGAATTATAATTAGAGAGTAAAATGTCAAGATATTAGAAAGAGAAGATAATGGGTGATGTTAATGTGGCTAAAGATGTGCTACAGTTGTGCTCATACGTTTACATAGCCGGACGGATTTTTTTTCTTTCTTGGCCTTTTTTCAGAGAATATAAACGACACAAACTTTTTTCCACTCATGGTTAGTGGTTGGGTGAAGCCATTTATTGTCAAACTATTGTATTTTGGCTTGCTAAATTATAATGACAACCAAAAACATCTAAATGACCCTGATCAAAAGTTCACATTCCCCAGTTCTCAATATCGTATATTGCCCTCTCTAACATCAATGACAGGTTGAAGTCTCTTGTGGTAGTTGTGGATGAGGCTCTTCAACGCTGCCCATTCTCCTTAGCAAAAAGCCTCCAGTTCCTGTAAATTCCTGGGCTTTCTTGCATGATCTCTGCTTTTGAGTTCTCCACAGAGTGGCGCAATGATATTGAGGTCAGGAGACTGAGATGGCCACTCCAGAACCTTCATTTTGTTCTGCTGTAGTCAATGACAGGTCGACTTAGCCTTGTGTTTTCTTTCACTGTTATATTGGAACATTCAAGTACATCGAATGCTCAGCTTCCAGGCCGATGAGATCAAATTTGCCTCCAGTGTTTGCTGATAACATGCTGCATTCATCCTTACTTCAAATCTTACCAAGTTTCCTGAGCCTTTGAAGCTCACACACCTTCACATTATCAGTGATCCACCTCCATGCTTTACATTAGGAATGGTGTTCCTTTCATCATAGGTCTTGATGACACCTCTCCAAATGTAACATTTATGGTTGTTTATGGTTGTAGCCAAAAAGTTTGATTTTGGTCCCATCACTACAAATGACCTTGTTCCAAAAGTTTGGAGGCTTGTCTCTGTGGTGTTTGGTGTATAATAAGCGAGATGCTTTGTGGCGACTCAACCATGCAGCCCATCTTGAAATCGCCTCACCACTAGTTTTCAGTGAGTTCTATATTCCAGCTGATGTTATTTGTGGATTTTTCTTTGTATCCCAAACAATTTTCCTGGCAATTCTGGCAGACATTTTTGTTGGTCTACCTGATCATGGTTTTGTTTTTACAGAGCCCCTGGTTTTCCATGTGTTAGGCTGTGGTCACAGTTTTTTTAGTGCCTTTTAAAAACGCATGCTTTTTTACATGCGTTTTTCATGTCAGCATGAGTTTTTTAAGGTCTCTGATGGCTCCCTGCGTTTTTGGCTGCGTTTTTGAATCTGCACATAAAAATAGTGCTTGTAGTATTTTTTTGTGCGTTTTGAAAAACGCATGCGTTTTTGTAGAAAACGCATGTGTTTTTATAACATGGGTACCTATGGGAAACGCATACGTTTTTGAATGGCACTAATTGTACATGCGTTTTTGCATGCGTTTTCCATAAGGCCCCTTATTAAAAAACGCATGCGTTTTTGGATATGCTCCAAAAACGCATGGGACAGTCACACATGCTTTTTGGCTATTAGGGCATGCGTTTTTTAACATGGGGGCCAATGGGTGCATTTTTTACATGCGTTTTTGAAAACGCAGGTCTCCAAAAATGCATGTGAAAAATGGTACTGTGACCACAGCCTTAATCACAGTTTGAACACTGCTGACTGGTATTATGGACGGACATATACATTACATAGGGGCACCTTTATAAGAATATCCCGGAACAGGAACATTTTTTTTTAACACATTTAATTTTGGAACTTATTTTTATTCTAAGATCTAATAATTAAAATGTACAATTGTTTGTGGCACACCCTCTTTAAGTGGTGTAAATTATTTCATATTAGCCTAGTACTAATGGCAGTCCTAGGTCTGCTCGAGCTCCACTTGCACTTTTCAAAATGTTTGCAGAGCTGGTCAAGATTGGTGTACAAACACCAAAATTCACTAACTATTTCTGTGACTCTGACATATGAAGTGTCACTGCTATGAACGGTTAAAAGCACGTTATCACTTTAAGACACAGTGCTCCCCTGCATGCTGTGTTGTGAATTAGTCTGCTCTCCCCTTCCTAAACTGTGCAGATGGGCGGACCAAGACTACAAAAGTAAAAGAAATGTCTGTACAGGGAGGAGAACTGAGTGCTGGAAACTGCAGCTTGTTTTTGTGTGTGAAAGGTCACACTGCCTGAAGGAATCCATGGACTGAAGCTTTTGTCTAGGCATGGTGCTGGCTGCAAGGTGGAACGTGAGAGAGCCCAGGTGACTGCCTAGTACTGGTTCTGCATAGGACCAGGGACGGGACTTACACGATCCAAGGGGATACAGAGGACCGTGGAGCAAGAAGAAGAGGATTTACCACCTGCCCTGCAAAGGAGAAGTGTGCACCACCGAGCTACACAGCATCGGGCCCTGGGACTGGACTTGTGTCTCCAACGTCATCGTGAGCCTTTTCCAGTGTATGCACACTTCAGGGCAGAGCATAGGCCTTAGTAGCCAGAGCACGGCGGCCATGTAGTCCGACCAGCAGAGGCTAGTGAGGTTTTAAGTGTACTGTAATATTGTAGTCTTCTGTGTGCTCAAAGTTGTCTGTTTGATATCTGTCTTGCAATAGTTGGGGTGACCTGTTACTGAGTGGCCCAGCTAGAAGTACTGCAATAACTGTTAATTGCACTATGCTACAGCATACTCCCTGCTGTACTCTTGCCATTCCCTGCCTGTTAATAAATTCACCCTTTGCTATCTGCCACCTCGTGTTGTGTATCGTATTCGTACTCTGCCCCGCGGTGGTCCCTCAGCCATCGCTTCACTGAGTTGTGCAAAAATTGTGTGAGATTTTAATTTTTTTTACATAAGAATACCGACCATGAATACCGTATTTTTATAAATGCCCTTTTTTGTTGACATTCAGATGCTTCTTTGAACATGTATTTGTTCCACATTAGTGTTTGTACTGCAAACATTTGACCTCCCCGAGTTTATTTATTTGGTCCTGTAATTATGTGGTACCAGCAATGGCAGGAAAAAGGAAGAAGGAAAGGAAACAGCTTCGTAGGGGCACACAATGGCTAGATGGCTTGACAATTTCTGTTATTGCTGTAAGGAAGAGCACAGAGGAAGTTGGCTACATGACGGATGTAGGACCTCAATACAGGATGCATGACCCAGGTGCACTTGTATTTTCAGAAGTGAAGAAATGTCCCCTTATCAGCGACTAACATGTGGAAATAAAAGGACAAACACACTTAGTTGTGAAATGTAATAACAATACCCCTTCAAAACAGATAATAATCTGAAGATAAAAATAGTAAAACTGCTACAATTAAAACCAGAAGTTTACATACACTATATAAAGACACGTATGTCTGTTTTTCTCACTACCTGACATGAAGTCAGAATAAACATTTCCAGTTTAGGTTAATTAGGATTACCATAATTATTTATATTTGCCACATGCAGAATAATGAGAGACAGAGAATGTTTTATGGCATTTTTATTACTTTTTGCAGTCACAAGTTTACATACATTTCATTAGTATTTGGTACCATTGCACTTAAACTTTATGACTTGGGTCTATTGTTTTGGATATCCTTCCACAAGCTTCTCACAATAGTTGATAGGTATTTGGACCTAGTCATCTCTGCTGGAACTGGTGGAGCTAAGCGACGTTTGTAGGTCGTCTTGCTTGAAACCTTTTCAGCTTTCCCCAAAAATTTGAGATTGAGATCAGGACTTTGTGATGGCCATTCCAAAACATTGACTTTGTTATCTTTAGGTCACTTTATAACCAGTTTGACAGTATTCTTTGGATCATTGCCCATTTGGATGACCCATTTCAGCCCAAGCTTTAACTCCCTGGCTGATGTCTTGAGGTATTGCTTCAGTATTGCACATCATCTGCTTTCCTCATGATGCCATCTATTTTGTGAAGTGCACCAGTCTCTCCTGCAACAAAACAACTCCACAACATGATGCTGCCACCACCGTGTTTCACAGTTGGGATGGTATTCTTATGCTTCCAAGCTTCTCCCTTTTTCCTCCAAAGTTAATGATGGTCATTATGACTAAATAGTTCAATTTTAGTTTTGTCAGACCACAGGAAATGTCTCAAAAAATGTAAGTCTTTGTTCCTGTGTGCATTTGCAAACATTAATCTGGCTTTTTATGTTTCTTTTGTAGTAATAGCTTATTCCTGGCAGAGTGGCCTTTCAGCCCATGTTGATACAGTACTTATTTCACTGTGCATAATGACACAATCTTACCAGCTTCCGTCATTATCTTCTCAAAGTCTTTTGGTTTTGTTCTTGGTTTGATATGCACATGACGGACCAAAGCACATTCATCTCTAGGACACAGAACCCATCACCTTCCTGAGCAGTATGATGGCTGGACATTCCCATCTTGTTTGTATTTGTGTATAATTTTTGTACAGATGAGCAAGGCACCTTCAGGTATCTGGAAATTGCACCCAAGGATGAACCAGACTTGGCTGGTTTGTTTAGGCTTTCCTATGATGTAAATCTAACCCAAGAGTGCACTTTCTTAAAATGTAACTTTTAATAAATATTTGTTAAATTAACAATTGTGTGTTCTCCCACACCTTGTGTCTATAAAACACGCAAATCATGCAGGGGGAGGGGTTATATCCCTACTATATCCCTGTTCTTTTCACTACCTAACAACAGAGTTTTCAACACCTAACTTATATGGTGTCCCCGTTCCGTGACGGCTTACCCTGGTATCTTGCTTCCTATACTCAGGATATGGTCATCATTCATGCACCTGCATTCCCTCTTTAGGTCCTATCAGGATACGGGTCAATCCCCATTATCCCCTTCAAATAGATCCCTTAGAGCAAAAGGGGGCCTATGTTCATCAGGTTAAAGGAGGGGTGTGTATATATCTCTACCTGGATGGTGTTATAATGGGTAACAGTGTCCCTGTGTATCATGTACCAGTACCCTCACAGTATGTAAGGATGGCTGGTAATTGAGCATATATACTATGATGTTTCAAGGGGTTAACAAATCGTACTTTACCCTCTTTTTTTATATATACCTCCACATATCACCTATACGGCTTTATAGCATATAGTGCCCCCCTGTATGCTTCGGTGACCACTCATATTGTGTTAACATTAAGGAATGATCACATTAACCTTTCCAAGGGACAATTTACAGATGGTATGAATGGCAGTTTCTCATACAATTAATGTCACTTATCTGTGCACGGTGTCTCATGAACTGTTGCCATGTGGGTTTCATCAGGAGTGACAGTCCTGTGCCAAAGAGATGCCAAGGAGTGTTTCTTCAGCCCTGGGGGCGCTGTTAGGGGTGTTAGTTAGCACCTCCTTCATATTGATATCAGCGTCGTTTGAATGGGGACACCATATAAGTTAGGTGTTGAAAACTCTGTTGTTAGGTAGTGAAAGAACAGGGATATAGTAGGGATATAACCCCTCCCCCTGCATGATTTGCATGTTTTATAGACACAAGGTGTGGGAGAACACACGATTGTTAATTTAACAAATATTTATTAAAAGTTACATTTTAAGAAAGTGCACTCTTGGGTTAGATTTATGATAAGTTGGGAGTCACAATTATCTTATTATTTGATCAAAAGCTTTCCCATGATGCTACACAAAGAAGCAGCGTGTTCTAGGTGTGCATTAAAAAATATCAACAGGTATGTCTCTAATTAACTCAAATGTTGCCAATAAACCTATCAGAAGCTTCCAAACACATAATATCATCTTATGGGCTGTCCGAAATTGTAAAGGCATAGTAATCTTAGTGTATGTAAACTTGTGTCTTTGCAGAAAGTTATAAAAATGCCTTAAAACATTCTCTAGACAGAAAAGAGACAAGAGAGAGCTCCCTGTGAAAAGACCTTCCAGGAATACGAATTAGAGGGGCTGTAAGGCCGCTCACCTTGGGTGGTTGTGCGCCCTCGCACAACCCCGGATAAAGCCTCCTGTGGAATTTATGTCCTCTGGTACATAAAGTTCTATGCATACTCAGCATGTAGCCCCAGGAGAATATATGGATGAGAAATATCTATGTGGAGTATATCCTGGTATCCCCTTGTACCACCTGAGGAAGACAATAGAGTACTGTTGAAACATGTGGCAGCACAAGGGACCAATAAAGGTCTGATTTTATTTGTTGCTCTGCTTGTGATTCATTTAGCGCTCCACAAGCCGATAAAAAAAAAACCTATTTTTTCCTTAAAACATTCTCTTTCTCTCATTATTCTGGCATTTGTCAAATATTAATAATTATGGTTGACCTAAAAAGGAAAAGGTTTATTCTGATTTCATGTTAGATAATGAGAATGTGGCGCCCCTGTGGTGTGGTCGCCACAAAGGGGTACTGCACCCATCCCACCGGTGTGGTATTCCTGTCCTTAGTAAATGGATGGTAAGTCTAAGACACCCACAAAAACACCCAACATACCCGGTCTCAGAAACGGCGGGCAGACCCCACAGAGGGATGGCCAAAGTAGTCAGTGGGACAGTGGGGAGAAAGGTGGAGGGTGGGAAGTTAGTTGGAGGCAGTCAGAAAGGAGCAGTAGGAGAGTCGAGAGGAAGCAGTGGAAGGAGGAGGATCCAGAGGACTTTAACAGCGAGGAGCTCGTCCTGAGTCCTGGAACAGCGGACTGCAGATGGAGCCCTAGGAGCACAGGTAGTGAGTGATCCACCCGTGCACCTGAATCTGAAGTGAAGCGGAAGGGCAGGTTGGGAACCATGGAATCGGTCCTGAAGGTGGCAAGGAGACTCTACGGTAAAAAGACGGAACCTGAGGCCACTAGATCTAGAGGAGCTTTGGCCAACTTGTGGCGCCCCGGTAGATCCAGTCACCACAGAGGTACTGCACACCACTTAAGAGTTGTAGTACCCCACTCTTGGGTACTGGAGAGGGGCACTGTCAGGTATCCAAGCACCCAGACACCACACCCTGCTCCTGGTCGGGGTCAGGGCGAGATTGCTGCTATGGGAGAGCACAGTCCCTGAAACTGTCTGGAAGGAAGGAACCAGGGTAGCGGTGTTGGGTGGAGAGTAGAGTTTAGGGGAGCACCCAGGACCAAGTGAAGTCAGACACACGTAGATAATGTGGGACACGTGACCGACAGCATAAAAGGGATGATAGAAACATCTAGAGCCAGTTCGTAGTTGGTGGAGAGTAGCCGGCAGGAGCCTGTGAGGGCCAGAGTGTCTGTCAAGTAGAAGGGTAACATCTGGAGAGAGATGTCCAGAGGACTGGAGCCAGTGGGAGCTTATCCTAAGACCTGAGAGAGAAAATGAGGGTACTCCAGAAGTCAGAGGGGGTCCCAGGGGACCGGGTAGTAAGCAATCCACTTGGGGGCACCCGCATCCACAGTGATTATAATCGTGTGGAGGGACCAGGCTGCAGAGAAGGGGTACCAGCCCCAGACTAGTGGAGAACAACGAGGCTCTGCTAGCAACTCGGAGGATGCGGTATCTCTAAGTGCTGCAGCCGAGACCGTGTATATCCGCTGAAAAGGTGGCTGCATAGGGTTCAGGGACAGACGACGTAGTAACCCTAAGAAGGACCCGCAGTCACCGGCTCGTGGCACTGTGTGAGTGAGGCGCAGAGCAGGAGGGTGAAGTAAGCACAGAAGAAGAGTCGACCATGAAAAGACAGTAGCAAGGGGTACCGGTTTGTGCCACCATCTTACTCGGGAGTTAGTTGGATCCAATACTTCATCTCCAGAGACTCAGCACTCTGTGGGTTGTTACAACAGTGATGACTGCTGTAACTGGGAACGACAAAGCTCTGAGTAAACTTCTTGAGACTGCATCCCGCTGTGTCTGTGAATTTCTTGTGGTGCCCCTGTGCTGAATCACCAGTAGCAATTCATTAATAACATCTGCTGCCCTGGGGGGTGGCCCTGCCCATGGAGGGCTCACTATCAAGCTACCTTATTACCAACCCCCTCAGAGGAACTGTAAAGTAGCGGTGGCCATTAATAGTCAACAACCTGCGAGTGGCATCACGTAAATTAGAATCCCCAAGTCTGGTAACCCGATTTCAAGAAGAACCTTTCCTAGACTCCCATCCCTGAAAGAGTTCACCTTATTATTTCTTGATTCTTGACTGCTTCAGAGCCACGGGTCTGGTCACGACACCGTGACATCCTCAGCAATGACATCGAACAGGGCCCAGTCCCGAGTACCCGACGGCCCCCACGAGGTGAGTCAAAACTCCTGACACATACAAGAAGATAGCCGTACTAGGGTCAAGGCATTTGGCCGGCCACCCGAGAAGACCTGTGGCTGCTGGATAGGTGCGAGCAGGAGAGAGGTGGACAGGCAGCGCTGAGAGAGAAAGCAACCCGAGAAGGAAGGAACATAAAGGGGGTGTCTTGGACAATCTATCCCGATTGCTGAGGATTATCTGGACTGAGATTGTGCGAGGACTGTACCCTGTAACACCGCCAAGTGAGAAGTTTAGTAAACTGGGTTTAGAACTCGGAACTGTGTGTGAGACTGTTCATGTCCCGTCTGCGGAGCGGTAGGCTGATAAGACACGCAGGCTGCAGAAGTCCTGCCAGAGAATCGTTTCAATTTCCCTGTCCCATCTGAAACAACCCTGCTGGCCCTCCATCACCCAACATCACTCTGGTTGTACCGGGGAACCGCTCCACCCATGGGGAGCGATATCACTTTTGCTGCACTCCCATCATCCCCGGAGGTCTCACACCGCAGCGTCGGCCCTCAATAGCCGAACACCACTGGGTCTCGACCCCTGACTCCCCCAGCCGAACCGTTAGCCCAAGTACCATTAGCCAAGTACCCTACAGCCCTGGGGCTTGTCAAGAAAAACATGCATATATGTCATTTTATATAGTGAATGTATACTTCTGGTTTCAACTGTATATATTTTAGGCCTTCTTCACACAACTAATGTTTCCAGTATGTGTGGTATTCATTTTTTTCACGGATACCCATTATGATTTATGGGGTCCCTCACATTATTTTACACTGACTGTGTGTCCATGCAAACCACAGGGAGCCATGTCCATTTTTTTACTGGCAGCATGGATGACAGGGACCAATGCAAGTCTATAGGTCTGTGAAAAAGATGTACAGCACATGGATGGCATTAGCCACCTGTATGATGTATGTACTAGCATTGCAAAGTAAAGGAGAAGCTTTGTCATTTAATTCTTTTTTTTATCCATACTGGAAAAACACTGATTACTTGATGGTGGAAACAGATACATGGACGACACACTGATGACACTTTGACCCAAAACACTGATGACACGTTAACATTTTTTTCACGTACCTTATATGTATTAGGCTAGGGTCACACTTCAGGTTTTTTTTTCAAAACCTGATCCGGTTTTGTGCTTTTAAAAAGCTCAAAACCGGATCAGGAAACGCTCCTCATAGGAGCTTATTATAAAAACCGGATTGCTTCACAAGCATCCGGTTACCGCCTCCGACTCTGCAGCATGCGTGAAAAATCATGCAGGCTGCAGTTTTCGGAGCGGTTGTAACATCCGCAATGCGGGAATTGGATTGCTCAGGATGTGTAATCCTGCGCAATGCGGTTACCGCATATACTTTGCTTATCCCGGCTACAGCTGGGATAAGCAAAGTGTTCTCTGTTTTTTCAAACTCGTAGACTTATTAAAAAATGTGGCTATACCCCCCCTAGAGACCTACCACCCACTCAGGTGGGCATATAATGATTTAATCTCTTATGTACAGTAGCCGGCTCCTGTCAGCTGCTGTACATTTTTATGAATGAAGGCGCCGGCTCCTTTGAGAGTAGCACGCATACTATAGCTATTGTAGGTATAGTGTGTACGCTGTCCGAGGTCCTGAAGCCTTATACAGTAAGATCTATGGGCAACGCTGCTTTAGCTACTCCATCTTTATTAGCCCCTTGATCCTTATACCCTTCCATGATCCTCTGCGATGTCTTGTTGAATGGAGGCTGCAATGAAGAATACAGCATCCTCATCGCAGCCTCCAGCTTTTGAACAACTTTGAAGGTGTTTTCTGTGCATTTGATGTCGCCTGATGTTGATTTTAATGGAGTTTGGGGAGTTCGGCGAATTGTTTGACAAACAATTCGGCGAACACTGCACATTAGGCAAATGAAGCCGAATTCGAACACTCAGGTGTTTTGTCATCTTTCATACAGTACACCAACTCTTAGATCATTGCTGATGTCTCTCCTCTTTGACATTTTATTTCCACATGCCTATCTGTTTCAGACCAGGAAACTGCTAAAACTTCTGCTTTTATAAAGTTGATTCCACTTAGTGATCAACAATTAATCAAAGTAATTTTATTAACAGCAACTGGCTTCTATTTACCTCTAAATTTCAATGGAACCATTAAGGGTATGCTTAATTTTTTCACAAACTGCTTCTACATTTTGGCTTAGTTTGTTAAATAAACAATGACGTGGTGTAATTTGTCATGTGTTCTTCTTCATCTGAGGATAAATTTATCTAATTATAAGACCTTCTAAGGACTAGATGTTTTTTAATGTTCTGATACGTAAGATCATAGAACTCAATGAAGGTGTACTTTGTTTTTCTAATATATATATTCGGGATGTGGGACCAATTTGCTAAGCATCAATGTAAAATATAAATGACTTCCCTCTGCCAGACTCAAGTTCCACTCTCGACTCAACTCATTAATGATTTTTTTCCACCCACACGCGATTATATACTTTTTATAGAAGCTGATACAAGGTAATTTTTCAGGCTTTCTTGATAACGTTGAGAGGCCAGGCGCAGGATTGCAGCCCTCACCCTATCATTTCATGATTTCCTTCCCTGTTATCTTCAAACATTCTAAGAAAGTGCATAGCTGTCGGAAACAGGAACGCTGTGGCAAGAGTTTGGCAAGGCTTTGTTTTACTTAGCCCTAAATACACTTCCCAGCACCCATACAGACCATTAATGTGCAGTCAGAGGAGAAGCGGGTCCCTGCCCCGAAGTAGCTTCAGAATAGCTCCTCTCATTCAGTGGAGGAGCCTGTAAGAGGCCTGCAATCAGCTCACTGTCAGCCGACTTCCTTAGATCATCTTAAATGAGACCACTTTAGGATCACTCCTGCCAAAGTCTTTGCTTGGATAAGAAACATAGGGGCATTTGAGAGGTATTCTTAGCTCGGCTCAAGATTATTTTGGAGCCAGAAATCTGAGCACTAAAAAGAGAACAGTTCATTTATCAAGAACCCAAAGTAATTAACTTGTTCTGAAGTCTATGAATAGCTGAGAATTGTACCGGGGAGCATGAAGTGCTATTCTGGCCTCTACACGTTTATCAAGTGTTATAATAAGTTTTCATCATTGCTGGGACAGCACGTGAAAGCTCCGATGAGGCGCAGCTTAATAGACGTTTATTTTCTTAAATAATAAGTGTCATTTTTACTTTACTTCCTTCTAAACATTTACCTTGTCAAACCCAAAAAGGCACGAGGATGACAGAATGACACGCTACGGGAATATAATATATGTATTTCTCATACAGAATACACCACCACGTAAATACTTTACCTGTTATACCGCAGGCACTGGCATATGATGAGCCCAGGGGAAGGGGTACTCGGATACCGGACCTGGGTTTGATGGTATTAACTGGGGAGTCACGGGTGGTCCGGTTCCCGGTTCCGTGCCCTGGCTGTCATTTGTTAGATGAGGAATATTTACAGGGGATAAAGAGAGTACGTGACGCCACCTTTGGATCCCGGTAATTTGGATACCAGCGCTGCAAGCCGGCTGCTGAGGTGATGATGGGTGCAGCACAGTGTGGTCCAGCTCCCCACAGGAGGAGCTTTTACCTCAGGGCAGCGGTGATAGAGGATGATGAAAGGATGAGGGGAGTAGTAGTTCTTACCCCTCCGGTGAAATGCTGGCGATGCTGAGGCCCTCCGGGCACCAGCAAAATAAAATGACAGAGACCAGTTCAACTCCAACTCCACTTTACTGGGTACCGGCAGATGTTAAGGTGAAACACCGTACAGTCTGGTGTAACGGGTGATTGTTGCTGGTTCCGGGTTTCCCTATGGAGTCCCTAGATGTTCCCTTCTTTAGTCTTTCGGGGTCTATTCTGTTCTTATTTCTCTTTACCACACTTGCAGAGCTCTCCCACCAGTCTCACGGTCTGTAGCTAGTAGGTAAGGTTTGTTCCTTACCGGTACAGACAAGAGTTCACCTGTTCTTCTCCTACCACCAGAATTTGGCCCATTACCTCTAGTGTCCTGAACCTGTTTCGGTACTAAGGGGCGAAGTACCTGCTTGTGGCGCTAACGGCAACCCGGTGATTATGGGCCCGCTGCTCGTCGATTTGCGGCCACAGATAAACTGCTGACCGCCTCGGCTTTCCGTGTTGCCGGTGTTCCCCAAACGTTACCAGCCGGCTCCAACCGGTTCTGGTCCATTTCTTTCTGTCCTGGGCCCCTCTTAGAGATGGGGATCCCTCCCGTTTCAGAGCTGTCAGGCCCATCCTCTCTGATTGCCTTCCCAGCACTAACTAACTGTCACTAAACTTTTTCTGCTCTAACCTAAGCTCCACCCCCTTTTGGACCTACTGAATAATCAGTCCCTTTACTGTAAAGTGGCCTAGTGTTGTGCGTAAACTGAGACTCCACAAGTTAACCCCAAACCCACAACTTACAGAGATTCCACATATATTTACTAGATGCAATACTTCTCTGTGGTGCCTAGCCAGAGGAGTGCCACACATAACTTGAAGATCATTGGTCCCAGTGCAAAAGCTCCAATGGGACCCACAATTATTTCTAATCTTTATTATCATTAGTCTTTTTCTATAGGGCAAACGGACTTTTGGTGATCCCTAGGCTCCGGGGTCCGGGTACGATCACAATCCCGGCGCCCTTTGTAGTTACGCCCCTTGGGTTTCATAAAGTTCATTGAAATACTTGATTTAAAAAAACATCATTAGTAAGTCAATTGTCACGTATTGACTGCCTTTGCAGTCCTGGAGTTCCGCTGCTGTTTAAACCAGAGGATTTTTTTTTCCCTTTGACTCAGTCTGGGTTGATAGTGAAGCTGGAGGGGTGTGTCTGAGCTTTCCGCTCTCCATCCCTCAGCCTTAAATACTTCTGCTTCCCTCCACCAGATGTCACTGATTAAGATCATTTCTCATCTAGGACCTGTGATGTGCAGACATGCTGCGGGAGAAGCTGATTTCCTTTAACTTGGAGAGGTTTCCTTTTCATGGTCCATGGGTGGAGGCAGGGGCTCATAGTTGAGGGCTATTTGAAGATGTGAGGGATAGGGTGGTGGGCCAAACCTTCTCACCTTTAGGTTCCTTCGGGAACAGGGCTAGTCAGGGACCCCAAGTCTGACCTCCCAATCACCCCTGCTTACTATCCATCCATTCCCCTCATCTGCTGAAAGCGTGACACCAATAAATTACAGTTTTTTACATCATGGACATAATAGATGGGTGTCCTCTCCTTTAGACCTTCATCTATGAGTCATGTCAGAAAGCTATTAAAGTGTTTGTTCCTATCTTAAAGTGATGGCATATTGCTGGGACCCCAATAGTCTAGTAAATGAAAGGGGTTGCTCTTCCTTGGCTACAGATTGTTAAAACATAGCTAACTGCATTGTACTCACCTTCCTTGGGTGCACCGGCATGTCTTCACTGCTCCTCCTGGCTTCTGGTATTGGTACCCGTTTACATGGGTAGTGCCACTGAGTTGATTGATTTGCTGCAGTGCTGTCAACATGATGCCAGCGCTGCAGCCAATGCCAGGCACAACATTAGTGACACACCGAGGAACCCAGGGAATGTGATTATGTAAGGAGGTGGACAGACTGTTGCATCCCCCCTGAAGACACTAATCATGTCTATGTATTGTACTGTGAATAGTGTCCTGCATAGTGATACGGTATTAGATTGTTATATAGGAAATAAGATAAAATATATAGGATAAGCAATGTTAATGTGAGGCATAATGTATTGCACTATTTGTAGGCATAATAAGGTGTAATGTATTGTATAGATGTAGCAGTGTTGGTAATGGGTAAGGTGTTATAGTTCATAGTAATGTAATGTTTAGGTAGGAAAGTAATGCAAGCTGTGTAGAAATAAATATGTGTGAAAGGTTAGGTTTTGCCCAGCAACAGACTGTAGGTGCATACAGAGTTAATGTTGGAATTGGCCTACAAGGATAGGACTAGCATAACCCACCATACCCCGGCCGGACAATAACCACGGGCACCAGGTTAACCTTTTTTAACTTTTATTGAGGGTCTCCAACAACCATGTCAAAACTTTTAACTCTTAAATGGGAAATTTAATATATATAAATTGGCCGCAGCTTCATGAAGGCTCAAAACCGCCTTGAAACCTGTGACTGTAAGCATTCTGTTGCTGGCCATCCAGCACTGGTAACTTACACCTTCGTCACTCACTCCGCCACGGAGAAGCGAGGGCCAAAACCCGAGCTGCGACCCCCCCATAAAGGAATTAAGGGCATGCTCGATACCATCCTGCAAACCTGATAAGAAGATATCAAGCCCTATATTATTTAAATGGACCCCGTCCCTGAGCATTAAACGGCTGGTATCCATCTCCAGCTGGTGGTGACGTATAGAAAATCCACCCTTCGAAGCTACAAACTGTGACATCCTATTGTTGAGCGCCCGACGGGACCTCTCTAGGGCCGCTCCGTCTCTTGCTCCCTGCCAAACCACCCGGGGAATTAATTCTGACCAAACCAGGTTCAATTCTGTAACGAAGCTGTGAAATTTATCCAAATCTGCCCTCATAAGTGTGCAAAGCTCTCCCAACCTAAAGTTGGCCAAATCGTTTCCTCCCGCATGAATGATCAAAATCACGGGGCCGGGGTCAAACCTGGAGATTCTGACTACCTCGGGAAGCACTTGTGCCCAGACCAGCCCCCTGGTGCCCCTCCATTTTACGCTGACGTCGTGGAATCCCAACGCCCGTCCTCCGGGACGAGTTTCAGCATGACGTGCAGCCCAATAGACGTAAGAGTGGCCTAGGATCCACACGTTCGGCCGAAATCCATCTACAAGAAAACTAAATTAATATCACTTCTCACACTTCAGAAGAATACAGTACTGCAAGAATGACAACATCGCCTGGGAATTTTTGGCGAGGGGACAATCATCACATCAAATCAGGTCGTATATATCTGCGAAAACATTCAGACTTCCAACGGCCCACCCTCCTAATCATCTCATCCGGGAGCCCTGTGCGCGACGCCTCTGTCACAGCGCCTATACGGAACGAGTGCGTACCATATTCCTCCGGGCAGCAGCCCGAGTGTCGAAGCGCGTCGTTCAATATAAACTTAAACTGGGATGCAGTAACCGAGGACCCGTCCTCGTGTGAAAAATAATGCCGGCCGTGAACCATTACCGACGCGTAGCGACTAATTAACGTGAACGGGAACACCGGACCTGAAATGGCAAAAAAGGGGGAACCACACTCCCCGGCCAGCCTGGTCCGTTTTCGACCGACGCAACCGTATTCGCAGGCCTTGTTGACAAAAAACGACATCGCCGGCGTAAAGGCCCCCGACACCATTTGAAGATTTCGGAACCAGTTCGCTCAGGCGCATAGCCCCGAAAAATGCCAAGCCAAAAATCGCAGAAAACAGGCTTGCTTCGTAATCCGACGCACAAACCGAGGGCAATGCCCCTAGCAGGCGTTGCAGTAAAGCAAAAGAAATCGGGCGCCGCGCGTCCGGAGCACGACGTTCGCGCTTCCAGCCCTTCATCACCTGAGAAACCTCTCAAAAAATGTTTCGCAACGTCTGGCAAACCTCTCAATTTAAGATGGAAAGCCAAACCGGACAAGCGGTGTTGAGCCGCAGTCCCGGCCATGCCGATCGATCCCAAGGTGAACAAGTACTGCAGTACGTTCTCGACGGTGCAATGGCAACTGGCTTGGGCGCACGCACCCCCCAGCAGGTCCACCCATTTCTCCCAGGCCTTACCGTAAGCTCTCCAAGTCGAAGGGGCAAGCGAAGCCCTCACCAGAGGCATCAAGGGCCCGAAGGAATTTGCCAAACCGATTCCGGGAACTCCGAACATTTCTTGTCCGCCGTTGGAAGCAGCTCCCTGAACTTCTGGAATTGAAAGCGAGACAAAGCATCAGCAACCGAATTATCGACACCCGGTACATGGCTGGCTCTAAACCATATGTTTAACTGCAAACAGCGGAGGACCATATGCCGCAACAGATTTATTACCGGCGCGGAAGACGAAGACAAATTATTGACAGCGTGTACAACACTCTCGTTATCAGTCCAAAAACGCATTTTTCGGTTCTTGAACGAGTCGGGCCAAGCGTCTATGGCCACTACAATCGGGAATAGCTCCAACAACGTCAATTTCTTCGTCCAGCCGTTCAACTTCCATTCATCAGGCCATGGCCCTGCGCACCAACTAGAACCGAAAACAACACTGAAACCCGAAGAGCCAGCGGCATCAGAGAAAAGGGAAATGTCGTTAGATGACACCTCAGCCGTCTGAAAACAAGTATGGTCGTTATACGCCGCCAAGAAAATTTCCCATACCTGTAGGTCATCCCTCAGCGGACACGTTATTCTTATCCAATGGTTGGCAGATTTGACACCCCTGGTTGCCATGCTCAAGCGCCATGAAAAAATTCTACCCATTGGCATTACCCTACACGCGAAAGCCAGCATTCCCAGCAGGGATTGGATTCGCACAAGGGTGACTTTCCTCACGGATCGGAATTTCACAATGAGTGCAGATAATTTGCTGATTTTTTCTGCAGGAAGATGGAAAACCATTGCCTCGGTGTCAATTTCAATGCCCAGAAAAGAAATCTTCGTGACCGGGCCAACTGTTTTACCCGGGGACAAGGGTACGCCGAAATCGCCGCACAACTCCTGAAAGGAGCGAAGAGCGAGAGAGCAGGATTCGGACGAAGCTGGGCCTACAAAAAGGAAATCATCCAGATAATGTGTAATGGACCTGACTCTCGAATGGCGACAAGCAGCCCATTCCAAAAAGGAGCTAAACATTTCGAAAAACCGGCACGAAATCGAACAGCCCATAGGAAGGCACGTGTCGTAATAGTACCCGCCGTCGAAAAAAACAGCCCAGCAGGTGGTAACAATCAGGGTGCACGGGAAGTAAACGGAAAGCAGAAGCCACATCCGATTTTTCCAATTTAGCGCCCGGGCCCGCCTTGCGCACTAGTGATACAGCCCGGTCGAAAGGAGCGTAACTCACTGACGAGTATTCCAGAGGAATGCCGTCATTCACCGACGACCCGGGGGGGTGGGACAGATGTTGAATCAGACGGAACTCACCTGGGTCTTTTTTGGGCACGATACCCAGCGGGGAGACCCTTAAATTATAGAAGGGGGGAATCGAATGGGCCGCACATGCGGCCTAACTCAGTTTCTTTTAGCAGTTTTTCTGCCAAAACATGTGGCAAATCTCTTGCTAACCTCAGGTTTGGCGCAAAAGAGTCCTCTCTAGAAAACGTGAAAGGGATGAAAAAACCAACCGTGAAACCTTCCCGCAAAGTGGCAGTCGCCTCCTTATTGGGGTACAGAGTTAACCATGGATCCATCGTGGCCATGCTCACCGGTGTCCTTTGGGACCCACTTCTAGGCTGCTGCTTCTGGCATTTTGAAGCAACATGTCCTCCGCCACAGATAGAGCATTCATGCTTGTATTTGCATGATGCCTGGTATCGGCAATGCCCGTCATTAAAGAGCCAACAACAACCCGGTCTACGCATGGCCACCACCCCTGGTGCAGAACCTGCGGAGGTGGCCTGGCCTGAACAGGGCTGTGACGCCTTTTGGGACATCATAAGGCGCAGCCATGAATCGGTGGCCTTCACACCCCAACCCAGCTGGGGATTGAGCGCCAAACGTCGGCGGAAGTCCTCGTCGTACTTCTACCAAGCCGTACCACCATGTGATTTATAAGAATTATAAATCGTATCGGCGTACGTGAACAACTCAGAGCATCGCTCCGGGTGTCTTTGGCCCATTACACTCCCGAGCACACAGAAGGCCTGTATCCAGGCTTACGCTCAAAAGGCCGGTCTGCTGTTTTTCGCTCCCTATCGACGGAGCTCTGTTCGGTGGAGACCAAGGACCATATGTCCACGTATTCATTTGCCCAGATCTTCTGGGCTACCTCAGGGTCCAAATGGGACCCTAATGACGGGACCCCACAAAAAAAGGTGTCTTTATGCAAGTCCGGTCGCACTGGCTCAGCGCGCCGCTCCGCCGATTGGAGCGCCTTTGGATTAATCAGTATCTTGTTAGCTAATATATTTTTTAATACATCAATCACTCCCGCCCGCTGTACCGCCCCGTCCCATGCCCCGATATAAGCATACTCACCGGCTCCTGTAGCCGCGGGCGATGCAACTTGAGCCGCTGGCTGTTGCTGCGGGTCGATCGAACGAACTGTACTGGTCCTGGTGGCGGAAAGCCCATCCGGAGTGCAACTGCGCCTGGAGGCGGCCCGTGAACCACGAGGCGGATCTTCTGTGGATGAACGGGAATAGCTGCGGCGTGATCTCGACCCTCTCCGCCTGCTTGGTGACCTAGAACGGCTCCGGCTGCTGCGATACCTGGAGCGACGTCGGTGACGCGAGTGCTGGGAAGCCCGGTTCCCACAGCTGTGGCAGCTACGCCCCCGAGCGCGGGAACGAGATCTAGACTTTCTAACCCTGCTATCGCTCCGTCTATTGGTGACACGGGCCTCGTGTACCGGCACTACAAGGTCTGCCCCGTAGCCCTGATCCGAAGGTGCCCGGCGGGATGTGTCTGTGTCCACCGGCGCCAGAGAAGACTGGCCCTGCAGGACCGACACTGTCGTCTCCCGACCCCTTGCAGCTTGCAAAGGGTTCAATAGTCTCTCCGCTTCCAAGCCTACTGTCTGCTGAGATGATGGAGGTGTGAGGAGTTGACCCGGGGGCAATTGTGGCTGCATTATGGCCCTGATGATGTCCTCTTGGCTCATCCCGGCTAGTCCTTCCAAGCCCGCTGCCTGGTCCCCCGGTGTGCCTTCCGTGCCCATAGCACCACCCATGGCCTGACCCGTGCTATTCCTACCTACACTAATTGGAGAGGAAGCGGAGGCAACCTGTGTGGGACCCACCGGGCCAGGCAGAAGAGAGCCTGAAGCGGGTTGGAACGTGGGCACCTGTGGTTCCGGACCGGGATGCCGGAGTAAGGCTGCCGACGTAGGTGGGAACGATTCTGGGGGTGGAAACCTGCCCTGAGCGCGTGCAGACCCACTGCGCATGCTCTGGGAGAAATACAAACTAGGACTAAGGCGTCTCGGCGGGCGGGAAAGCCTGCCAGACCTCCGCCCGCCTGAGACTGCGGGTGTAACACTCGCTGAGTTGACGCCGGCACCGACCAGTAATTCGGTTATCCATGCGGCCCCCTCGCGAGCGATTCTTTCCCTCACTGTGTCCATAAGCGGGTCCATCTCGGTCCGGCAGCAGCGTTTGCGCTCCGGGATTCAGATGCAGAAGAGGAAATATGGCCGCCACTCCCTGCTTATATCCCATGGGGGCGGAGCCGGGATCCAATGAAAGGGAAGCGAGTTGTGATAGGATCGTTTAACCCTGGTGGTCTAAGTGTCCGGCAACATTAACCCCTTCTATGGGCCTGCTAGTCAAGGAGCAGTGGTACAGCCACTCCACAGAGTGTTAGGACCAGACAGCGAGGGATTTCCTGGTTTAAGTTCACTTGTGTAATGGAAGCAAGAGAAAGAGGTCAAGCAAAGAAGGTGGAAGAGTAGACCAGACTCAGATTGCAGATGTAACTCTCCAGAGATGGATAGAGCAAAGGGGAACCAGGCAAGCTTTTATAAAAAATATGGAAACCTTGTCAGGTCAACAGGAAAAGGGACCTTAGTGAAGAAGGGAAGACCTGCTGAAGGACAGTGGCATGTGGACGACTATAAGAGGAGTCTTTGGAAAGTAGCATAGCAGAGCTGGGGTATTATAACTGCAGTCAAACACATGTACCCGTGTGGTAGTATATTTGTAGAATGCAGACAAAACCAGCCTTCTCAAAGCTCTGTGTGTAGTAGAGAGTAAGATCATGTCTGTAACCCTCCCGGGAGAGCCAGGTTATGTTACAGTGAAAAATGGATGCTGTATTACTCGCTATATCCTGTACTTGAGTTAACTTCAATAAAAAGTAAAAGGTTTTTATCTGGTTTGGACCCTTTATTGTGAATACAAGACGCAGCGGTACTACACTATGTGCAGCAGAGGACAAGATGGAGGTCTTCAACATAGAGGTACTAGCACTTATGAGTTGTGCTCCCTCACACACATCACCCTTTTTTTAGTGTATCAGGAGCAGAAAATGTAGTGCCCATCCATGGCTACCGCCCCGAGCACATTCACATTTACAGCACAGTTTGGTATGCGGTAATATACTGCAGCCAGGAAAGAACATTGTCTGGAAGTGAACAACCCCTTTAAAGGGCTGCAGCATTGATTTCGAGTCATATCACCTTCTAATCTTCTTTGCATATCCACAGTGCTCAGGGATGTAGCAATTTGGGCCACCAATGCACTTTTCCCTATTGCAATTAAGTAGAGTTCTAGGGGGGTGAAGGAATTGGTGTATCTCTGAAAGACCTGCTTCCCCTTCCTCTACAGTCTGTCTGTATTGCTGTAAGTTACTATAGCCAATCAGAAATTACTTCTGGCTGTTGTAACCTGAGACATGTAGCAGTTCTGTTAGAGCAGATAAAGGGAGGAGAAGCTAATACAAAAGGAAACTCAGGTAGGAAGGAGGACAGACATCCTAATGCTCCACTCCCACTAATACTATGTTACTGCAAAACTGTAAGGCTAGGGTTACACATTTTTCAAACTAGGAAATACCAACTTATAAATGTTAAAAAATCTCTTTATTTGTATCAAAGATTAAAATGTGATAGACTATCACATTTTAATCTTTGATACAAATAAAGAGATTTTTTAACATTTATAAGTTGGTATTTCCTAGTTTGAAAAATATAATAATTGGTACCTCCTAATATAACAAGTCAATCGACTGATAATAGGGTTACACATTGCATTTTTTTGCCTTAGCAAAAATGCAGCAAAACCTTAGTGGTTTCTTAGTAAACCCTGATTTCTTGGCAGGAGAAAACCTGTGCTTTTTGCTGTAAGTTTGCTGTATTTTTACCGCATGTTTGCTGCATTTTTGCCCATAGACTTCTGCAAAGAAATAAAACCACCTGAATTCATTGACAGCGGGGAAGCCCTCAGTGATGTCACCACTCCCCACAGCTGTCAGTCTGATCCAAGAGAGTGCAGCCAGAGGACACTTGTTCCATTGCTGCAGTCTTTGGATCTAACAAAGCCAGGACTATCGTGGGACGCCGTATGTTGGACTGCTTTGGACCTGGGTTATTTTAATAAATAATAAACTTGCGAAACAGGAATGTGCATTTTTTATTTCAAATAAAGGATTTTTCTCTGTGTCTATTTTTAACTATTTACTCACTGGATTGAAAATGAGTGGGTCTCCTAGAAGCCTGAACATTATCAATCTAGGGCTTGATAACAACGTCAATTCCCAGCTGTCATTAACCCCTTTTATCACCCCGATACCACAACATCAGAAAGAGTCGGGTAAAGCGCCAGGAATTGGCGTTTCTAATGAAAGCACCAATTTCTGGGGCGGCATTGGGCTGCTATTCTTGCCTGGGTAGACCCAATAACTATGGGCCGCACTATGCTGAGAATACCAGCCCCTAGCTGCCTGGTTTTACCTTGGCTGGCAATCTAAAAAAGGACAAAGCCAACACATTTTTTTAAATAATTTATTTAAATAATTACAGAAAAAAATAATGAGCTCCCTTGTATTTTGATTACAACCAAATCCAGGCAGCTGGGGGTGGCAACCTGCAGCTTGCTGCTTTATCTGTGTTTTTAAGTGTTTCCTCATTAATTGGAGGGTTTCCTGAGGACGAAGTGATGATACACTTCAAATTGCATTGAAATAAACCACCTGCATTGCATAATGCCATATGTTGGACCTTCATCTGTTCTACACCGGCACAGAATTTTATCCACAGTTTTATCCAGGTTCCTGCGTATTTGTTGGCCTTTGTGGATTCTACAGCAGCTGTTCTGTGCGTTTAATACTAGTTTTGTGTCATACAATAAGGTGAGCGGCAGATCTGATCACTTGATTTCTGTTTATTTGGGTAATACCATATTGTGCTATATTTGTTCACAGCATTTTATTATGACCTGGACAGCCTGGAAACCCTGGACTGGAGCTAACAGAGTGGTCAGTCTAACTCTGGCACTTCTGGATGCTCCTAAAACCCGGACTCAAAAATCTGGACCCTTTTAAAAAAAACCTCTCAGCACTATATGTAATGAAGCCTGCTTTTCCAGATTTTACATCACCGAGGCTAGCCACCTCAGTGACACATATCTCCCGTCCAGAACCTGTATGGCTGCAACTTTGCACTAGATAAAAGTTAAGTTGCCATTGCGAAGCTAGGAAAGCAGGATAACACTTAAAGTGTAAATGTCATTTCATTGAAAAAAAACACAATACTGCATTGGTTGTTAATGAAGGGTCACATAGCAGCTAAGCTAATGCTCTTTTGTGCCATATGACTTATTTTCTCTTTCTCTTTTAAAAATTGAATTTTATGGCTGTGTGTGCGTAGCCAGCAGCTGATAGGGAGCAGTGCAATGTGACAGCAGAGAAGCGGTTTACACAGATCGTGACTTAGCTGTGTGGAGCCAGATGACAGATCAGAAGCTTGTGCCAAGGAAAGCAGTTTTCACTGATCCTGACATTCTGACATTGCTCAGCAACTGTGCTGTAGCCTGATGTAATCTGATACATTGTCACCTCCTCAGCTGCAGTCAGCAGTTTGCACATTGTGTAAGCCCCTCCCCCTTTATTCCTATATGGTTACATGCCCTGTATTCAGTGTGAGAAGCTTGAAGACAGATCTGACTTATAGTAAACATATGTCGGCTTCACACACAGTCTACTGGGGACACCTTGTGGAAGGTTTATGGATGGTTTAAACCAGAATTCTCTTATAAAGTATATTTGAAAGTCCATTAAAATAATTTGCTTTACATTATGATTAAATATAAATTTAAATGGCGGTTGCAATTTAAATGTCACCCAGCTTTCCACAACCAGAAGAAAAGTTAGTGATAATTTTTAACCTTGAGACATTTCACTGTTGATTTTTTTTTTACTTTTAGGGAAAAATGCTGTTTAAGCTGCAAATGTCTTGAAAATGAAGCTGTCTATTCATCCCTAAAACTGAATAACTATATTGTAAAAATATTTTTCTAGCAAGGAAAAAAAAAACTATTTTGCACTTTTACAAATTTTGAAGCATTTAAAAGGAAAATATAAATTATTCATAAGCAAAACTTAAAAAAAAGATGATGACAAGGTAGATTAGATTCTGTTAAGCATAGTGCAGGGGCAATTTCAGGGTAATTTACAGTGCAGGATTGATCCAAGTATCTTATTATTAAGTAAAGGCTTACTATGCTATGGTAAAGAATATAAGGATATCACCTGGAGGGAGGAGAGGGGACATTGGACTCTCATTGTGCCTAATATTATGACACATCTTAGTGATATGTCTAAACACTAAGTAGTGGATTACTCTATGAATACTGGAGTAATTATGTCATAAATGTATCTACAAATATGAATCTTCTAGTAGTTACAAGATCCCCTTAATAGTACACTAAAATATGAAAGAATATAGGGATCTGGAGGAACACTTAGGCTCCACCCAATATAGGGATCTGGAGGAACACTTAGGCTCCAATCAATATATGGGATATGGGATGATATGGGTTATATCGACCCACAATACTGCATCCGTCACATTATGTTCCTTAGAGTTTATATGGAAGCCCACAGAGGAAGCCATATTAGTAAGACAATGACACCTTATTTTATGTCCATAGGTCAGTAATAAGTGCTACAACATGGGCCTTACCTAAGAAATACAGAGAATGGCAAATCTCTCCACATCACTCTTAAAACATACTTGACTAACCTGTAATATCTAATAAAAGAAAGGGAAGGGGAACAAGAGGCGCAATAGTGCCCTATCACACAGACACTACAAATGTAGGTGGTATAAAGGGAACCACTCACCTATTTCAGTTGTGATACCCACAACTGGTATGAAGGCATATAGTGTTGTATCCTGTTGGCTGCTGCTGGACTCCCACCGACCACTAGCACGTGGAATCACACAGTAATACGGGAAAAACGGTGTCCTATGGTCCGCGCTGCCAAATCCACTTGTTCCAAGGAAGCACATGAGTAGATGAAGTATATCCAAAAACCTTTATTACATCCTATGCGTTTCGGTGCCTTCTTGGCACCTTCCTCAGTGATCCCTGAGGAAGGTGCCAAGAAGGCACCGAAACGCGTAGGATGTAATAAAGGTTTTTGGATATACTTCATCTACTCGTGTGCTTCCTTGGAACAAGTGGATTTGGCAGCGCGGACCATAGGACACCGTTTTTCCCGTATTACAACCTGTAATATCTGGAAGATTTACAGAATAAAGGAAGAGCTCTGAACTATACCTGCCTTAAACCTCCTTGAAACCAGCTATCCAGGGAGGTTTCTGCATTTAGGGTCTTGGAGAATGAGTTCTGTCGAGACTAGAGCAGATGTAGGGCGGTTGGACATCAGAAAAGGGTCATGGATACATTACAATTATACTCTCCTCCCATCAACTACTCCCATGTAACTTGAAGGTCATAGGCTCGATGCGAAAGCTCCATCGGGGCCCCAGTTATTGCAAATATTTCATAGCATTCATTTTATAGGCAAAAGGGACTTTTGAGGCCCCTAGACTCCAGGGCCCCAGTGCGATTGCAACCCCTGCACCTGTTATAGTTACGCCCCTGCCTCCCATACTGTATATATGCCAAATATAACTTAAAACTGTATATGTTGTGAATTAACCTGACTTGAACAGGTAGACTATTCCAGACAACTGGTGTAGATTAAGCAAAATGTGAAGCTCGAGGTTTGGAAGATGTAGTATACTCATCATTGGCAGGATGGAAACCGGGAGTATGGTGATAGAGATGAAGAAAGCATTGTAGGGTGTTACTGAGCCGTTGAGAACTTTGTGGGTGAGAAAGATACGTTTATATTGTATTGTCTAGAAGATGAGCAACTAGTGCAGTGACTGGAACAGGGAGGAGACACTGGTTTAGGGGTTGGAAAGAAAAATGATCCTGGATGTTGTATCCATGATGAATTAAAGAGAAGAGAATCTGGAGAGGAGAAGATCAATAATAATGTTTATATTATTATACATATACAACAGTTACAGCAAATAAGATCCCTATGCTGGATTTGTACTATTATTATTATTAGTAGAAGTTGTAGTAATTACTAGTGATCATAGTGTTATAACTAGAATAATTCAAAGCAAAGCTATAGTCATTTCCACAGAAAGATAAGAGTACATACTAGAAGTTTTCTTGAGGCTCAAATGGCATAAGTGTTCAAGTTTTTGGATATAGGGAGTGAAAACAATGTCCGATTAAAATTGAACTTTAGGTGTGGCCTACCTTTGAGCTGGACATGATATAATGTGTGGCATCTCATGGCACGGTGTTCTCTGTTGGGGCTCAGTTCTGCTTGATCCTGTCTTTGTCAATTCACGTCGCTGACACATGGCAAGATACTAGTATTAATATTAGGCAGGACTGTCCCGATAGGATCACCTTGTCGCTGGTGGGAGAGCTTACACATTTATATGATCATATCTATGTAATTAAGTACCCGAATTATGTGTTTTTGCATTACAGCATTTTTACTTTTTTTTATCTTTGGAGTATTTGCTCATTTGTTGTTTTTTTGTTGTGTTTTCTATTTTGAGGCCAGTGTGAACCCGCGCAACAAGCAAGCAGTCAGGGTTTTGGAGTTGTTGAATCTTTTGGCCACAATGGACGAGTCTAAGTGAAAGCAACAGCTTTTTCTTCTATCAATTAAATAACTTATGCAGATGAAGTCCATGGAGCTTCGGTTAAGAGTCTACAACATGGACACCAGCCAGTTATCCCACCAGGGAAGGACCTAGCCCAGAATATTAGTAGCCCTTAAGTCACTATCCAGCCCTTGCGAGCTTGACGATATGGCCAGGGGTTTACCATGGACTAGGTATCCAACTACAGACAGCTGTTTCGGGGTTGTTGCTCCTCATCAGTGTGGCGCAGGATGCTGGGTGGGAGCAATGCTTGATAGACAGACATTACAAAGCAACCACTGACCTTGTGGAGACCAGTGGAGGACAACACTGCGGGCACCAGTTAAAGCACTCAAACACAGTGAAACCCAAGGTGCATTGCTCCCTAGAATTTGAATATGCAGATCTGCATATTCAAATTCTAGGGAGCAATGCACCTTGGGTTTCACTGTGCTTGAGTGCTTTATCTGGTGCCCGCAGTGTTATCCTCCGCTGGTCTCCACAAGGTCAGTGGTTGCTTTGTGATGTCAATTAAATAACTTAGTCAGAGTTTGCTCCATATCTTATATGCAAATTGCCTCTTTAAAGAGGACATGAACACTAGCGCCACCTATTGGTAGTAGCAATCCTAAAAGTCAATATTGTTCCTTTAAGAAGCCTTATCATATGACAAAGAATATAAGCCAAATCATATTCTCAATTTTCAGACACAGTGTTTCGAAGTGTTTGCCCCTCATCAGTGCAAAGTATGAGATCTGATTTGGCTAGGGAAGAGGCTATAGGTACCGTTACACGCTTCAATGTTGAAACGATCTCACTAACGATCTCATGAATGCCCGGTCGTTAGGACATCGTTGGTGAGATGTCACACGCCTAGATATCGTGGACGATGCACCAACGATCCAGCGAGCAGGTATCGTTCGCACAACCCAGCGAACGATACTTGTTCATTGATGTGAATGGGCGAAGTCGTAAACGACATCGTTACCACGGTGTCACACTGAACGATGCAGCAGGTTGGCTGATCGTGGATCATCTGATTTGAGAACATGTTCTCAAATCTGCGATCAACGATCCAACGATTTATCGTAGTCGTATCTCAGTGTTACACGCAACGACGTCCTAACAATGTCATTTCAATGCCTCCAAACCCGTGACAATTGAGCGGTATCGTTCACGATCTCGTATCGTGTAACGGTACCTTAAGACTGGAAATCTAAGCAAGAACATTTCTCCTTATGGAGAGATGACATGTCTGGTCTGGCATGTCAGTATATGAGGAGACTTGGGTGCCTTTCATGCTCCTCTGGGAAATTTTATATGCAAGTTGCCTCTATAAAGAGGACTTGAACTCTAGAAGCACCTATTGGAAGTAGCCATCCTAAAAGTCAAGTCCTTCTCTTAAAGATATTTATGATGCAAGGAGTGTGATCATCATGATGAATTCAGGCAGAAGTCAAAAAGATAGAAACAATAGAACATTTTTCCTATGTTTCAGTCTTCACCTACAATATATTCAACATTTTTACATCAATATTTTTAATTATTATTTTTTTTGGCAGAGTCTCCTCGGTGATTTAAGGTTGGCTATCTTTTTTCATTAATATGAATCCATAGCAGACTGTCTCACATAGTCAGATATGTGTGTAACAAAGCTTGTTTGTCTAATATGAATGCTTTGAGGATATTATTATCTGATCTGGCTGCTTCCTTTGCTGGTATTCATTTGTAGAGAAGACAGTTTCTTTATTAACGTCTCATACGATAGCCATGAAGCCATTTCTGTCAATTTAGAAGACGGGCACATATAATTACGGAATGCTCTACATTTAAACATAGTTTAATACATCCAAACTTAAAAAACACAAAGGTTAAAAGTCCTAACTTTCATTACTGACTGCAGCAAACAGTAACTACAAAGGAAAAAATAGAAAAATTAGTGCCGTGGTGTAAAAGAAGAGTTTTCCAAAGTCACCAAGTTGACTAATTTAGATTTTAGTTTTCATTTTATGAATCTATTTGGAAAATGAAGTGAGTGATCTGAGCAGTCTATCCGTAACCTCTTCACTGTTTAATTGAATCATGAAATTTGAAAATTTGTCAGCATAGTTTAAAATCCTTGTAAGGCTGGCTTCACACTACGGTGTGATCCGGTCCGGGGCTGTCCGGTGTAAACCAGACAGCCCTGGACCGGTTTTTGGCCCCATAGTAGCCTATGGGGCCGGATGGAGCCGGATGGCAGAGAGCTGCCATCCGGTTTCATCACTGCGGTGGAATCCGGGAGAATACGGATTATTCTCTCCGGACATAAAAATGTTGCTTGCAACATTTTTATATCCGGGGAGAAAAATCTCCCCAAATAGCCGGATCCCGGATCTGCCCGGATTGCCTCGGATTCTCCCGGATCCGGGGCAATCCGGTTCTCCCTAACATGGGAGCCTATGGGGCCGGATTGCCCCGGTCTGAGCGAATCCGGGAATCGGATACCGGCGGCTGCACGCCGCTGTTGTTTAAGGACCGCAGCTAGCTCCATGCTAGCCGCGGTCTTCAAAAGTCAGCAGCTGTGGCTGTAATTACAGTCATCCGGCTGCACACAGAACCGGAGGGCACATTTCGCCCTCTGGTTCTGTGTGCCGATCCGGTCTGGGGCTGTCAGGTTCATGCTTGACAGCCCCGGACCGGATCACACCGTGGTGTGAAGCCAGCCTAAGAGAGGAATGCAGGGATCTTGTTTGCATATGTTCTAAGGTACTGTCACACGCGTCAATATTGCATGCAATTTCATTGACAATTTGCTGGTTGCAGTGAAATCATGGACACATTGTTACATTTGTACACAGCAACAAAATAGAACAATGTGTCCATGATTTCACTGCAACCAGCAAATTGCCAGTGAAATTGCATGCAATATTGGTGCGTATGATGGTACCTTTATGGGAATTACCACTGAAGATTGGGCAAAGAGGACAGGTAATCTTTTTGTGATCTAGTCCCTTAATCCATTATCTCTGTGCTTTAACATAACCGCATGCATTATTCTTGTGCGGTGAAAGCCTTGTATATGTTTTGACCATTCAGACTCAGTAAGAGAAAACATCTACCGTATATACTCGCGTATAAGCCGAGTTTTTCAGCCCAAAAATTGGGCTGAAAAGTCCCCCCTCGGCTTATAAGCGAGTATACCAACGGCAGGCCGCCCGCCCGCCTTCCCCATCAGTATATAGGCGCCCCCCCATCAGTATCCAGAGCCCCCCGCCATGCTCCGCAAGCCTGTAAAGTGAAATCATTATACTTATCACTGTCCTGTCGCCGCCGTCCCCGCCGCTGCCGACATCTCGCTCCTCCGGCTTTATCCGTCTTCTTCCGGCTTCCTTTGGTTGGCGCAGGCAATGATGTCATTGTCTGTGCCAGAGGAGGAAGCTGGAAGACGCTGGATGAAGCCGGAGGAGCGCGATGTCGGCAGCGGCGGGGACGGCGGCGACAGGACAGTGATAAGTATAATGATTTTACTTTACAGATTTGCGGAGCAAGGCGGGGGGCCCTGGATACTGATGGGGGGGCGCCTATATACTGATAGGGGTGGCGGGCGGGCGGCCTGCCGTATATACCTCTGGGGCTGCTGTATACTACTACTGGGGCTGCTGTATATACCTCTGGGGCTTCTGTATACTACCACTGGGGCTGCTGTATATACCTCTGGGGCTGCTGTATACTACCACTGGGGCTGCTGTATATACCTCTGGGGCTGCTGTATACTACCACTGGGGCTGCAGTATATACCTCTGGGGCTGCTGTATACTACTGGGGCTGCTGCTGTAAATACCACTGGGAAGGCTGCTGTAACACTGCTGGGACCTGTATATACCACTGGGGAGGCTGCTGTATACCACACTGCTGGGGGCTGTATACTACCACTGCGGAGACCTGTATACCACTGGGGGGGCCTGTATACCATACAGCTGGGGGCTGTATACCTGTGCTGGGGTCCACCCTCGGCTTATACATGATGTCAATAGGTTTTCCCAGATTTTGGGGGCAAAAGTAGGGGGGTCAACTTATACACGGGTCGGCTTATACACGAGTATATACGGTAGTTTGACATTGGTTACAATTTGTGAGATATTATATATTATCTTGTTATGGTGTTTAAATATGTTTAGTATTCCTGCATATCTAGGTCCCTTCCCCCTTAAGAAAACAGTGCTTCGTAGGATGCCCTGTATGTCTGGGGAAGATGTAGCCATTTTCAGATCAGTACCAGTCTGGATTTGTGCTGGTAACCACGTGTTCTCTTGCTGCTGTGGACTTTTTTGTCCTGTGAACTACCAACATTCTTTGCAAAGCCAATCTGGTGAGGGTTATATATCTGTCCCTGTGCCTTATATTTTAGAGCCTGATAGGATTGTACTGCAATCGCTTTATACAGGGATCATCTGTGGGGATGTACAGTTGTGACCAAAAGTACTACAGATTGAGAGAGCTCATGAGTGTATTCAGTCTGGCCAACCCAGCCTGACAGCTCCAAGGTGCATCTGCAGATATATCTACAAATACTTGGTTATCTACAATTGTGGCCAAAAGTATTGACACCCCTGCAATTCTGTCAGATAATACTCAGTTTCTTCCTGAAAATGATTGCAATCACAAATTCTTTGGTATTATTAACTATTTGTCTTCAATGAAAAAACACAAAAGAGAATGAAGCAAAAAGCAAAACATTGATCATTTCACACAAAACTCCAAAATTGGGCCGGAAAAAAGTATTGGCACCCTCAACCTAATACTTGGTTGCACAACCCATAGCCAAAATAACTGCGATCAACCGCTTCCGGTAACCATCAATGAGTTTCTTACAATGCTCTGCTGGAATTTTAGACCATTCTTCTTTGGCAAACTGCTCCAGGTCCCTGATATTTGAAGGGTGCCTTCTCCAAACTGCCATTTTTAGATCTCTCCACAGGTGTTCTATGGGATTCAGGTCTGGACTCATTGCTGGCCACCTTAGAAGTCTCCAGTGCTTTCTCTCAAACCATTTTCTAGTGCTTTTTGAAGTGTGCTTTGGGTCATTGTCCTGTTGGAAGACCCATGACCTCTGAGGGAGACCAAGCATTCTCACACTGGGCCCTACATTATGCTGCAAAATTTGTTGGTAGTCTTCAGACTTCATAATGCCATGCACACGGTCAAGCAGTCCAGTGCCAGAGGTAGCAAAGCAACCCCAAAACATCAGGGAACCGCCACCATGTTTGACTGTAGGGACCGTGTTCTTTTCTTTGAATGCCTCTTTTTTTCTCCTGTAAGCTCTATGTTGATGCCTTTGCCCAAAAAGCTCTACTTTTGTCTCATCTAACCATAGAACATTCTTTCAAAACGTTTTAGGCTTTCTCAGGTAAGTTTTGGCAAACTACAGCCTGGCTTTTTTATGTCTCAGGGTAAGAAGTGGGGTCTTCCTGGGTATCCTACCATACAGTCCCATTTCATTCAGACGCCGATGGATAGTCGAGGTTCTTTATCCACCATCCGCACAATCTTGCGTTGAAATCTCTCGTCAATTTTTCTTTTCCGTCCACATCTAGGGAGGTTAGCCACAGTGCCATGGGCTTTAAACCTCTGCTGATGACACTGTGCACAGTAGACACAGGAACATTCAGGTCTTTGGAGATGGACTTGTAGCCTTGAGATTGCTCATGATTCCTCACAATTTGGTTTCTCAAGTCCTCAGACAGTTCTTTGGTCTTCTTTCTTTTCTCCATGCTCAATGTGGTACACACAAGGACACAGGACAGAGGTTGAGTCAACTTTAATCTATGTCAACTGGCTGCAAGTGTGATTTAGTTATTGCCAACACCTGTTAGGTGCCACAGGTAAGTTACAGGTGCTGTTAATTACACAAATTAGAGAAGCATCAAATGATTATTCTAACAGTGCCAATACTTTTGTCCATCCCCTTATTTATGTTTGGTGTGGAATTATATCCAATTTGGCTTTAGGACAATTCTTTTTGTGTTTTTTCATTGAAACAAATTAAATGAAGATAATAATACCAAAGAATTTGTGATTGCAATCATTTTCAGGAAGAAACTGAGTATTATCTGACAGAATTGCAGGGGTGTCAATACTTTTGGCCACAACTGTATGTGTATTCTTTGATCTTCCATATTTAGTGTTCTGACTCTCTGTACTGTACTCTGTCAGGACTGTTTTGAGAAGTGTATCCTCCATTTATTTATGTTTTCTATACTGTACACTGTCATAGCTTTGAAGTGATATACGTATGCATTGTTCTTGAATTCTCTCTGCTGTGTATTATTACTACTGTTGTTTACGTAATATGGTTAGCACTGATTTGTTTAATCTGTATTCTTAGAGTTTTACCATCACACAATTGATTGATGAACCATCATCATACGTCACATGATTGACTCACACATCATTACTCTCCGTTGAACAATAAACAATCAACTACAGAACCAACAGTTTTGTTGGGATACCGAGAAGGTTTAGCTGTATGCTGGAACTCACATATAACACGAACAAAGGCAGAACAGTATACCTTTTTTCTTAATTGTGTCATCATTCTGTGTACAAGGGGTCTCAAACTGCAGGCCTCGAGTGTCGCACACAGTGCAGGTTTTCAGGATTTCCTAAGTATTTGACAGTTGGTCATCAAATAACCAACTGTCAAAGTAAGGAAATCCTGAAAACCTGGATTGCGCATGGCCCTCGAGGCCTGGAGTTTGAGACCCCTGTATACTATCTCTGTACTGTGATCTCACTGTTTCTCTTATCTCTGTAATGTGACATTACAATGTGAGGGTGTACAAGTAACGCAACCTTCAGTATCTTCTCATGGACACCAGGGGAGCTCTGGTATGGACAGGCTATTTAAGCCTCTCTGTATAAATGGACAGTTTAAAATTATGAAAGAAGTAAAATAACTCAAATGTTCAAATCACTCCTCTTTTGCCTCAATGAAAATAAAACAATTAAAGAAGAAAACACATAGTATGTAAAAACATCAGCTCAGGGCACAAAAAACAGCCATCACACAGCCCCAGATCCTAAAAAATAAAGTGTCACGGTTCTCAGAAAATTTCTCCACGTTTTTATTTTTTTTTGTTTGTTAAACTTCTGAATGTTTTCACTGCTTAAATTGAAAGAAAATGATGCATGTTTGGTCTGTATGTGCTCGTACTGAGCTAGAGAATCATATTCCCAGGTCAGTTACCATATAGTAGACATAGTAAATAAAACTTCAAGCAGAAAATTCCATATGGTATATTTTACAAGTAGTTGAGCCAGAGGGAATAAATGTTTTACCAAACATAGCTCATAGCAACGCTAACTAAATACCAGCTATCAAAGAAGGAGAAACGGCAAGTGGAGTAGATTTGCTCATAACCAAAGTGATTGTAGATTTATTACAAGGTGCAACACATATAATTAAAATATGATGCAAAATGTTTACAGATGACCGATTAGTACCAAATAGCACCACAAAGTTTACATAAAGCACATTAAAGTATTACAATCGTTTCCATATACAACCTCTGGCAAAAAGTATGGAATCACCAGGCTCGGAGGATGTCCATTCAGTTGTTTAATTTTGTAGAAAAAAAGCAGATCACAGACATGGCACAAAACTAAAGTCATTTCAAATGGCAACTCTCTGCCTTGAAGAAACACTCAAAGAAATCTTGAAAGAAAAATGTCCTAGCCAGTAACGGTTACTTTTGTAGACCAAGCAGGGGGGAAAAATCATGGAATCACTGAATTCTGAAGAAAAAATGATGGAATCATGACAAACAAACAAAACAACAGTCAAATACATTTCTAGTATTTTGTTGCACCACCTCTGGCTTTTATAACAGCTTGCAGTCTCTGAGGCATGGACTTAATGAGTGACAAACAGTACTCATCATCAATCTGGCTCCAACTTTCTCTGAATGCTGTTGCCAGATCAACTTTGCAGGTTGGAGCCTTGTCATGGACTATTTTCTTCAACTTTCACCAAAGATTTTCAATTGGATTGAGAACCGGACTACTTGCAGGCCATGACATTGACCTTTTGTGTCTTCTTTCAAGGAATGTTTTCACAGTTTTTGCTCTATGGCTGGATGCATTATCATCTTGATAAATTATTTCATCATACCCAAACATCCTTTCAATTGATGGGATAAGAAAAGTGTCCAAAACATCAATGTAAACGTGGGCATTTATTGAAGATGTAATGACAGCCATCTACCCAGTGCCTTTACCTGACATGCAGCCCCATATCATCAATGACTGTGGAAATTTGCATGTTCTCTTCTGGCAGTCATCTTTTTAAATCTCATTGGAACAACACCAAACAAAAGTTCCAGCATCATCACCTTGCCAAATGCAGATTCGCTATTCATCATGAAACTGTTTGCTTGTTTTCATCCAGTCATCCACAGTCCATGATTGCTTTTCCTTAGACCAGTGTAACCTTGTTTTTTTCTGTTTAGATGTTAATGATGGCTTATGTTTAGCTTTTTTGTATGTAAATCCCATTTCCTTTAGGCGGTTTCTTACAGTTCGGTCACAGACATTGACTGCAGTTTCCTCCCATTCGTTCCTCATTTGTTTTGTTGTGCATTTCCTGTTTTGGAGACATATTGCTTTAAGTTTCGGGTCTTGACACTTTGATGTCTTCCTTGGTCTACCAGTATGTTTCCCTTTAACAACCTTCCTATGTTATTTGTATTTGGACCAGATTTTAGACACAGCTGCCTGTGTCTAAACCAACATCTTTTGCAATATTGCGTGTTGATTTACCCTCTTTTAAGAGTTTGATAATCCTCTCCTTTGTTTCAATTGACATCTCTCGTGTTGGAGCCATGATTCATATCAGTCCGTTTGGTGCAACAGCTCTCCAAGGTGTGATCACTCCTTTTTAGATGCAGACTAATGAACAGATCTAATTTGATGCAGGTGTTAGTTCTGGGAATGAAAATTTACAGGGTGTATCCATAATTTTTTCCTCAGAATTGAGTGATTCCATAATTTTCCCCCTGCTTGGTCAATAAAAGTAACCGTTACTGGCTACCTTATTTTTTTTATCTTGATTTCTTTCAGAGAGTTGCCATTGAAATGAATTTAATTTTGCATAAGAAAAGCAGATCACAGACATGGCACAAAACGAAACAAATGAATGGACATCCTCCGAGCCAGGTGATTCCATCATTTTTGCCAGGGGTTGTATATGATCAAACACTTCATACATAGTTACAAACATAATAGTCACATGATAAAACATAAAAAATGAAGTACAGATCAATACAGTACAAGGAGGGTACAATTGCCATCATACCTACTGTGCAGGTGCTAGTGGGATGAGGATAAGGAAGGCAAGCGCTCCAGAATCAACCCCCAACACACGTTTCGCATTTTATTTCCTTTGCTTACTCACAGGGAGATACCAAGCACTGTGCACACAGGACCTTAAATCGTGATGTAACTTAATCACATGATATGTTTTCCACCAATCAGTGTGAATTATTCAGCGCTTGTGCACACGCCGGACATATCCACACGCCCCTGGAAGGCGTAAGCAATGTCTGCACATCCGGTAAGCCAGGTGGTAATGCGGCAACCGGCATTGCACAGCGTCACTAAAGAGGCCTTGAGGGACGCATGAGATGAGCGTACATGAACAGAAGCACACTTCACTCCCATAATACTACCAAGTGTCGATACAATTTACAGTTGATCAGAAAGTGTCTAACATTTTGTAGTCATGGCTAGCGATGGGTGAACCCGAGCTGTAAAATTCAGGACCCGTACCGAATACATATTACTCCGTGACAAGGTCCCAAACACAGGTTTCCATGGGAAACCTGTGTTACAGTTCGGGCCAGTTTGGGGGCAGGGGCTGTAAAATAATAAAATAATAAACATAATCACACCTGAAGTGGAGGGGTTAATAAAGATGCAGTCCCCAAATGTGTTTTCTTTTCTATTTTTAATGGATTTTCAAAAAATATTTGACGTGGGCTTCAGCATATTTTTGTATGCCAGCTAGGTACAGCAACCAGGAATGGGCTGCGCCCAACTCCTAGTTACCTATTTGGCTGGACACAACAATATAGGGAAGCCCTATTTTTATTATTTCATGAATTTCATGGAATAATAATAAAAAAAAATATGTGGGGCTTTGCGCTATTTTGGTGTCCAGCCAGGTACAACTAGGCAGCTGGGAGTTTGAATCCTCAGCGCAGGGTGGCCCAAGCTTTCTGTTGGAAATGCAGTTCACAGCCGCCCCAGAAAATGGCGCGTTCACAGAAGTCCTATTTTCTGGCGCTGTACCTGAATCATCCAGGGCCCTGGTGCAGTGGCTCACTGGGTAATAAAGAGGTTAGGGACAGCTTTGTATTACTGTACTGGTACTGACTGCTATAAAAGGAGGGAAACTAAATGTTTCATTAAGACCTTTGGGCGCTAAATTCTCTAACATGGTTATCCACCTTGCTCCTTTCTGTGCAAAGACTTTCCTCCGATGCCACAATGGACAATATCAATGCAACGTATTTTCAGTGTTTGATTACTGCTGTTACAATGTAATTTATGATGTGGTAGCGTCTTCAAATTTGCCACATCGTCACAGTCCTTTGGCCCCTCTTTGTCCTTCACATGTTCTGTATTTCTAGTGCGCAACTCGCGTGAGGTCAAACCAACATACTTTTATATATCTTTGGGCAGCCGCACGTGGCATAAAATACTACATGTATGCTGCCATAAGAGATATAGTGGTTAATGGTGTAATGATAAATAACAAAAAAAAAGCTAAAATAATGGAATTGTCCTTTTTTTTTGCAATTTCACCTCACTTAGATTTTTTTGTTCCCATTCTCCAGTACACTACATGGTAAAATTAATGGTTTTATTCAAAAGTACAACTCACCCTGTGGAAAACAAGCCCTGATATGTTTATATTGATGGAGAAATAAGAGTTATGGCTCTTGGACGAAGTGGAGGAAAAACTGAAAGGGTCAAAAAATGGAAAGTTGCCAGGTGGTGAAGGGGTTAAAGAATGTTGTCCTACTAAATTGTATTTTTTGCAACTAGAGATGAATCCAAAATGATTGTTCATCTACAATATGATCTATTTTACTCTCTATTAAACTTATTACATATCTGTACAAGAAAAAACATAAATTGAGACAGCAAATTACTGATTACTGACCTGGAGGACACATTCGGCATTCTGCACAAGCCATAATTCTCTTTTAAGAGCATTATTTTTACTACGTGTGTAAAAAGTGTCTTGTGGATTGAGTTCGCTTTTAATGCCAACTTTAATACTTTGCCCAGACTATTTGCATTCTTCTGGATGACATCATATCAATACAACAGGCTGGCTTGTCACTTTACACGACTGCTGAAGTCAGTCAGTCTCCGGCAAACAGATATATCGAGCCAGGAGGAAAATTTCCCCAATGCTCTCAGCCAAATGGAAGCTCTCTCATCAGTTTTGGCCTTCGGAGCTTGAACCAATTAATTCCCCAGATTGGGGTATGATGTAATTGATTAAAGTATTAAAAGTGGAGAAGCTGGAGCGCAGCGGAAAAGATGTTTATCATCAGATTGTTAGTGCCGGAGTTTGTTGAACATGCACTTGCTAGAGCTTAAAATTCTCCGGAGACATCACTCACAGTCAGTAAATAGAAAACAATCATCTCTTTATCTTAAACTTCTCTTTAAGTGTAGGAAGGAAATGTGCCCTGAAAAGAAGAACATGGTTACATGTAGATATGTTCATAGGTGAAAGTATTATGTCGTGTTCGAGCAGCTCCTTACAGGACAATATTTTGCCCCTCTCCCTAATATATAAATACACCTCTGATTCATCATGTCAGATTAACGTATCTTTCGCTTTATGAGACGCATCGGGTTATAAGACGCACCCCCAAATTTGGTGAAGGAAAATAGAAAAAAAAATGTGAATGTTAAATGGGGTCCGTCTTATAATGCCAGTGTCCGTCTTACAATTAGCATACATGTCCCCCATTCTAGTATATATGTTCCATATCCTTGTAGATGACCCCCCCATCCTGGTATATATATCCCCCATCCTGATACATGGCCCCCCCATCCTTGTACATGGCCCACCCATCCTAGTACATATGTCCCTCATCTTTGTACATGATTCCCCCCATTCGATATATATATATCCCCCATCCTGGTACACGACCCCTCCATCCTGAACCCAACATGGCTTATTGAGGGGGATGCAGTGGAGAAGCAGAGGTGCAGGAGGCAGGTTTGCAGGATCCACAGAGGGTGGGGCAATGCTGTGGGCCTGGAGCTGCAGGGGTGTGGCATCGGTGTGTGGTGGGGGGACCGCCATTTTCCATGTTCCTGCTTGAATTGCCAAGCTGTAATTTGGCCTCTGGCATCCAGATTTCCAGAAAATGGCCACGGAAGCAGCGCATGTGCAGATCAAGATCCACAACCATTCTTTAGAAGCCAGTATGCCAGAGGCCAAATTACAGCTTGGCAATGCAAGCAGGAACATGGAAAATGGCTGCCTCCATTGCACACCGATGCCACACACCTGCAGTTCCAGGCCTGCAGCTTTGTCCCCACCCTCCATGCTTTCTGCACCTCTGCTTCACCACCACAACCTTCCCCCTCAGTAAGTTTTTTAAGAAAAAAACACAAAATTTGGATTATAAAATGCACCCCTATTCACCCTCAATTTTGGGGGTAAAAAAGTGCATTTTACAATCCAAAAAATACGTAAGTGTTCTGTTCCCTTCTGATGACTGCAAATCCCAAACGCTCTCATTACCATTCCTTAGATAATTGTATGCTTGTACTTACACCATCAGGGGATACAGACAGCTTTGAACTCGGCTAGAATGATGACTTTTAGTAAGACGGGAGAAACGCTGTAGTTTTCTTCCAGAATCTTGTATTAAATTCAACGTAACAGCAGGTGAAAAGGAATAATCTATACATGGGTTGCAGACAAGCGTGTTCAGCAATGGCTTTTCTAGACTAAACTGAGGAAGAAGGGAGGACCACTCTCTACAGAGGCAAACTAAGGGAGGGACATTGAGACAATCTTAATACACAGTCCCTTGGGGGCGGGGCTAAATGGACTTTCTGTGAGAGAAAAAAAAAAACTCTGTTTAAATGCTGCTGAAGAGGGAGAGAATGCGGTGGGCAGATTAAACATGCAGGGGGTGTGAATCTGCCCTTGGCTGCAGCCTCTAGCCACCTCCATAGTGGCTGGAGCATGTAAGTTTTCTAAGTGTATTATCTTGGGGTACAGGGCTGCTCAAGTGCTGGGTGACCCCTTGCCTGCATGCCGCAGACATGATGCATCCAGTGCTGTAATTAGATCACCATGTATGGTTTGGTGACAGGTCCTCTTTAAGGGTATTTCCTAACTATAACTTTAATGATTATTTAAAATTGAAATTAAACATTACAAAGACATTTTATTCTCTAATGCTTAAGTGCCCTCACCTCAGTTTCCTCTGCTAGTCCATATTTACTTTCTTGCAGTTCATTATGTGATGTCTAAGCATATGACCACTGCAGCCAGTCACTGGTCTCATCAGTGCTGTCTGTAGGAAAGTGAATGGTGGCAGCGGTCACAATGATAGCCATCACAGGAAAGTAAACAAAAACAGTGAGGGGGGTAGTGATCTGGGTTGCCAACTATCCACTAAAGACATATACATAACCTGCTAATTAATTGCCAACTATCCTGAAATTCCAGGACAGGCTGAAAAAATAGGGTACTTTTTTGCTCTGCCCATAAAAAATTTAATGTGTAAAACAAAAAGGAAAAGGGGCGCTAATGTGTAGGATCCCCTTATTAAAAACGTCTATGTGGCGTGGGTAGGTGGCCACTCACCTTAACGGGTTGTGCAATTCCTGCACAACCCGGTTTAACAGCCTCCGCCGCCGGCGGTATATGCAATGCCTCTCCGCTCTCCTCTCTCCTGTTCAAGGCAGATTGTTTGTGCTGTTCCTGAGCTGCTCCAGCCGCCAGTCCCTCAAAAAGGGAGTAGTTTTCATGCAAAAAATAGTAATGGCGGTCTGATTAGGAGCGCTCTAAGGAACAAGCAGACATGTAAGATGTTTTCATAAATGTCAAACCTTTATTAACTTCTTAGCTCCCCTCACAGCTCCACTACGCGTTTCAACTGCATACAAACAGTCTTCATCAGGTGGTGACACCACCTGATGAAGACTGTTTGTATGCAGTTGAAACGTGTAGTGGAGCTGTGAGGGGAGCTAAGAAGTTAATAAAGGTTTGACATTTATGAAAACATCTTACATGTCTGCTTGTTCCTTAGAGCGCTCCTAATCAGACCGCCATTACTATTTTTTGCATAAAAAATTTAAGGCATCAGTGTTTTTTTTTTTACGTCCTTGAACCTTACACAGATTATTTTGACTGTATCATCATTTTGCAGTTTACAGCAAATGCAGCTGATGTCTTCTGATCAGAACTATGGGCTGTAGACATGAATCACTTATAATCATATTGTTTTATTATGGTTTTCCAATGTGTACATGAAAGTTATTGTGCTTGTGATTTTTTGATACACTGGTGAGAAAAAATAAAGTCAAGTTGGCAACCTTGGATTGTAGATCGGGCAAAAGCAGTTCTATGAAAAATGGCAACAAGGAAAAATACCCACAGACAACCCTAAGCCCTAACCCTAATGGTAACTTTACACGCCGCTACAGGATGGTGGAAACAACCGGGTAGATGAGAGAAATGTATCTTGCACCGCCAAATCAAACTGAGGTAGCGGCGTGTAAAGACGGTTGTTTCCACCCGTCACTTGCGGCACCTGTTTCAGAGCAGTGCTCTAAAACAGGTTGATTTCAAGGCGATGGTAGCGGCCTGTATCGGCGTGTAAATAAGGAACAAGAGGGTTGTTTCGACACCTTGCTATCTACCTGGGGCATGACACAGGCTCCGGGAAACCGCCCCCCTTCAGCGATCATTGGAGGAAGCTCCTGCGTGACGATAGGTAGTCGCTGCATAGGGCGGCATATTTAAGGAGCTGACCAGTCACACTACACAATTGTTCGTGCGTCATGTATTAGTCAGCCTCCTGCGCTGGCTGGCCAATCATGATGTTATTGCGTTGTCCTATCAGCGTACGAAATTCTCGTAATCCACAATTCTGGCATGCCTATGTGTTGTTCCAGCTGCACCAGGTCCTCCCATATTACCCTCTGTAGTGGCGTGTAAATGAGGTAAGGTGAGCTTGTGGCACCCGGCAGTGTATCCAGAGATAGATGTAACCTACTGTAGCGCACCTTGTAGCGGCGTGTAAAGGTGGTGCGGGTACCGTTTTCAACCGTTTGTGCGTGCTTGTGCACGTGAAGCACCCGGTTGTTTCCACCATCCTGTAGCGGCATGTAAAGGTACCATAACTGTTAACCCCTAACCCTAACTCTAACCGCTAACCCAAACCCCTATCCTAACCCTAACTGCTAACCCTAACACTAACCCTATTCCTAACCCTGATCCTAACCCTAACCCCAGTCCTGGGGCAATATCCCTTGTGGGCATTTTTCTGGTTACCTAAGAGCTATAGCTAAGTATTTCTTTAACCAAAGTGCAGATTTACTGTGGAGCTCCCCACCAAAACCCCTAACTGCTATCCCGTAACTTTAACTTTATCCCTAACCCTAACCCCCATCCTTACCCTAACCACTAACACTTACCCCTAACTCTAACCCTAATCCTAACCCTAACCCCAGTCCTGGGGGCAATATCCCTTGTGGGCATTTTTCTGGTTACCTAAGAGCTATAGCTAAGTATTTCTTTAACCAAAATGCAGATTTCCTGTGGAGCGCCCCACCAAAACCCCTAACTGCTATCCCCTAACCCTAACTTTATCCGTTAACCTGAAACCCTATCCTTACCCTAACCACTAACACTTACCCCTAACTCTAACCCTAATCCTAACCCTAACCCTAGCCTTGGGGGCAATTTTCCTTGTGGGCATTTTTCTGGTCACCGGCAAAAGCTATAGCTAAGTATTTATTTAACCAAAGTACAGATTTAGTGTGGAGCTCCCCACCAAAACTATAAAGCATAAAACTGTATCATATACGTACATAGTAATGCTATATGATATGATATTAGTCCAAAATTCATAACACTGCACACTCAAAACGGATGCAATTAATCAGTCTTTAATGAAGCAAATGAATCAAAGGAAGGCAAAGCGAGGTTATTAACATTTGGACCCGTAGGTTTTGATCACAAGAGTCGCAAGAATAAAATAAAACATACAACATATGAATATTTATAATATAATGACAATATATTCAGTTCTTACAATAATGTTAACATGGCATCAAATTGCAAATGAGCCCGATAACTGCGACAAAGTGCATCTCATGTATCGGGACCCTAACCTGAAATGCCTCTATGTGCGATTAAAATCAGCCTGTATGGGAAAGTAGGATCCTGGATATAAAGGAAGGTGATTCTACTAAGACAAATGGGCGGGGGTGCATAGACAGAAAATATTACTACAAATTACAAAAAGACTGACTGGCACACAAAGTGTGTGTGAACAAGGCTATTCTGCTGTACAGGGGAACACTAAGAATTGCACATAGAGACATTTCAGGTTAGGGTCATGCTACATGAGATGCACCTTGTCGCGGGTATCGGTCTAATTTGCATTGACCAATACATTTGCTAAGCATCTCCTTTTGAAGGGAACCAGTCACCCCCTTTGGGCATTTTAAACTGTGCCCACCAGCTTACACATAATGTAAATTGGGTCCTAGTAACCCCTGTATGTGCCCAGACTGACCGCTCATACCAGTGAAAACAACTTTTATTGTGTCCAGTGGTGGCCTATCAGTGACGCGGTCTCGCGAGATTAGTGAAGTCTCGCGAGACATTTGCACTATGTTCTATGGAGCGCGGACACCTGCTCCACTGCGTGGGCGCGAGTGCGGCTGTCACTCAAGCACCGGCCAGAAGAGGGGCAGGTAGTTTAAAACATGCTTGGCGGGCTCGTTTAGCAGCCTTGATGGCGGCGAGGGGTTTAGCCACCATGATCATATAGCAGCCTCCGTGACTCAATAGGAGGCCACCGCTGGACACAATAAATGCTGTTTTCACAGGTATTAAGGGCCAGTCTGGGCACATACAGGGGTTACTAGGACCCCTTTTACATTATGTGTAAGCTGCTGGGCACAGTTTATAATGCCCGAAGGGGGTGACAGATTCCCTTTAATCTTAGTGGCCTAGTGTGCAGTGGAATAACCTTTCTAGTCATGTGTTTTTTTTCTGCTAGCACCTTGTTCACACACATCAGTCTTTTTGTAATTAGTATCACATTACAGTCACCAACAAAATGTTCTGCTCTGTGATCCTAAGCTTCATCCTCCCTTATTTTTTTGCATACTACCAGAAGGGAAGGGGAGGGGAGAAGACATTACACTCCGCCCACTTTTACTTCAGCAGTAATTTGAGCTAGCTCTACACTAGGTTTTCATTGCAAATTTCAACTGCTGCTTCCCCTAGTGTTTAAAAGTGGAATATAACAGAATGTTTTAAATTAGTATTTAGATTTTATACCATTAAAATAAAATAGAAAAAGCATTCCCTTTAAAATACCTAGGGTGAAGATGTCAGAGACATTTACCTGGTTACTTTGCACCCCTGACAAGGTCAGATGGAAAGGGTGATGGCAATAGGAAAAGGGAGGCAGGCCCTGCAATTGTTCAGGTATCAATAAGAGCAGAGTTTCTGAACAGATACAATCATTGCAATGGTTAGTGAATAACAGCAAACAGTTCTCAATGGGTGACATCATTTTTTTGTGAAAAGACAACTTTTTACTAGAAGACTGAATGTCAGAGTATTTCCATCAGATACGAAAGTAAAACCCCTGTGGCTCCAGCTGTGAACAGAGAGACGGAGAAATGATCTGGATTGCTATTCCACTGAGAAAGCATGTAATAGGTTTTTTTCTTGAATAATTAGTACCGTATATACTCGTGTATAAGCCGACCCATGTATAAGCCAACCCCCCTACTTTTGCCCCAAAAATCTGGAAAAACCTATTGACTCGTGTATAAGCCGAGGGTGGACCCCAGCACAGGTATACAGCCCCCAGCAGTGTGGTATACAGGCCCCCCCCAGTGGTATATAGGCCTCCCAGTGGTAGTATACAGCAGCCCAGTGGTAGTATACAGCAGCCCCAGTGGTAGTATATAGCAGCCCCAGTGGTAGTATATAGCAGCCCCAGTGGTAGTATACAGCAGCCCCAGTGGTAGTATATAGCCCCAGTGGTAGTATACAGCAGCCCCAGTGGTAGTATATAGCAGCCCCAGTGGTAGTATACAGCAGCCCCAGTGGTAGTATATAGCCCCAGTGGTAGTATACAGCAGCCCCAGTGGTAGTATATAGCAGCCCCAGTGGTAGTATACAGCAGCCCCAGTGGTAGTATACAGCAGCCCCAGTGGTAGTATACAGCAGCCCCAGTGGTAGTATACAGCAGCCCCAGTGGTAGTATACAGCAGCCCCAGTGGTAGAATATAGCAGCCCCAGTGGTAGTATACAGCAGCCCCAGTGGTAGTATACAGCAGCCCCAGTGGTAGTATATAGCAGCCCCAGTGGTAGTATACAGCAGCCCCAGTGGTAGTATACAGCAGCCCCAGTGGTAGTATACAGCAGCCCCAGTGGTAGTATATAGCAGCCCCAGTGGTAGTATACAGCAGCCCCAGTGGTAGTATATAGCAGCCCCAGTGGTAGTATATAGCAACCCCAGTGGTATATACAGCCCTAGTGGTAGTATATAGCAGCCCCAGTGGTAGTATATAGCAGCCCCAGTGGTAGTATATAGCAGCCCCAGTGGTAGTATATAGCAGCCCCAGTGGTAGTATACAGCAGCCCCAGTGGTAGTATACAGCAGCCCCAGTGGTAGTATATAGCAGCCCCAGTGGTAGTATACAGCAGCCCCAGTGGTAGTATATAGCAGCCCCAGTGGTATATACAGCACCAGTGGTAGTATATAGCAGCCCCAGTGGTAGTATACAGCAGTGCCAGTGGTAGTATATAGCAGCCCCAGTGGTATATACAGCCCCAGTGGTAGTATATAGCAGCCCCAGTGGTAGTATATAGCAGCCCCAGTGGTGGTATACAGCAGCCCCAGTGGTAGTATATAGCAGCCCCAGTGGTATATACAGCCCCAGTGATAGTATATAGCAGCCCCAGTGGTAGTATATAGCAGCCCCAGTGGTAGTATATAGCAGCCCCAGTGGTAGTATATAGCAGCCCCAGTGGTAGTATATAGCAGCCCCAGTGGTAGTATACAGCAGCCCCAGTGGTAGTATACAGCAGCCCCAGTGGTAGTATATAGCAGCCCCAGTGGTAGTATATAGCAGCCCCAGTGGTAGTATACAGCAGCCCCAGTGGTAGTATATAGCAGCCCCAGTGGTATACAGCAGGCCCCCAGGGGTACATATAGCAGCCCCAGTGGTAGTATATAGCAACCCCAGTGGTATATACAGCCCTAGTGGTAGTATATAGCAGCCCCAGTGGTAGTATATAGCAGCCCCAGTGGTAGTATATAGCAGCCCAGTGGTAGTATATAGCAGCCCCAGTGGTAGTATACAGCAGCCCCAGTGGTAGTATACAGCAGCCCCAGTGGTAGTATATAGCAGCCCCAGTGGTAGTATACAGCAGCCCCAGTGGTAGTATATAGCAGCCCCAGTGGTATATACAGCACCAGTGGTAGTATATAGCAGCCCCAGTGGTAGTATACAGCAGTGCCAGTGGTAGTATATAGCAGCCCCAGTGGTATATACAGCCCCAGTGGTAGTATATAGCAGCCCCAGTGGTAGTATATAGCAGCCCCAGTGGTGGTATACAGCAGCCCCAGTGGTAGTATATAGCAGCCCCAGTGGTATATACAGCCCCAGTGATAGTATATAGCAGCCCCAGTGGTAGTATATAGCAGCCCCAGTGGTAGTATATAGCAGCCCCAGTGGTAGTATATAGCAGCCCCAGTGGTAGTATATAGCAGCCCCAGTGGTAGTATACAGCAGCCCCAGTGGTAGTATACAGCAGCCCCAGTGGTAGTATATAGCAGCCCCAGTGGTAGTATATAGCAGCCCCAGTGGTAGTATACAGCAGCCCCAGTGGTAGTATATAGCAGCCCCAGTGGTATACAGCAGGCCCCCAGGGGTACATATAGCAGCCCCCAGGGGGTACCCAGCAGTCCCCTGGGGGTACCCAGCAGCCCTCTGGGGGTACCCAGAAGCCCCCAGGGTGTACCCAGCAGCCCCCTGGGGGTACGCAGCAGCCCCCAGGGGGTATCCAACAGCCCCCAAATGCTGGCACTCGCCCCCCCTTGCAAGGGATCCCGCCGCTTCTCTTACCATCCCGGTCTTCTGATCAGCGCCGGTCCTTGGCTCTCCATCCTCGCTGCTCCCGTCCTGCTACATCCGGGATCCTCGGCCGTCGCGCGATGACGTCATATGCTTGCGACGGCCGGAGATCCCTGATGTAGCAGGACGGACGGACGGAGCACCGAGAAGCACCGAGGAGCACCGCTGATCAGAAGACCGGGATGGTAATATAACCAGCGGGGGGGGGGCCCTTACAAGGGGGGGCGAGTGCCAGCATTTGGGGGCTATATGCACTGCGTCCCCCTGCCGCTGATTGACAGGGGGAAGCAGTGCATATTTAATGAGCGGCCCCACGTGACGGGGCCGCTCATACAGCAGCCTCCCCCCGCCTCCTCCAGCCTCCACAGCCCGGGACACAGCCCCCACCACTCCATGCCGTATATGACCCGTGTATAAGCCGAGGGGGAGACTTTTCAGCCCAAATTTTGGGCTGAAAAACTCGGCTTATACACGAGTATATACGGTATTTGTATAGTAAATTTATTTTTTATTATTCAATTTCACTTTTAAAATCACATTTTATTATAAAAAAAAAATCTGAAATCTTGCAAATGTTCATATACCACTAAGTCTAGCATTAGGCTAATACTTCCAGGTCACTTTTCAGCAGTGTCATTATCATCACAGGCAGTATAAAGCAAATATTCAGAAGATGCAATACAGTGGCCAATGTCAGGATGAATGTTTTTGCCTCCATCTACCATATGGATACATTCTAAAAGATAATAACAATCATATTGGATTTTTTTTCAAGTGGCCCTATATGGGCACAGGGATGCTAAATGCAGTCATACCTTTACTTAAGTGATTCCATGTTTGATTGCAGAGAAAAGTGTCACAAAAAATCCTGGAATACAGGACAGCAAATGATTGATTTGTGCAGCACTGCATCACTAATTAGGGTTGTTTTTACCTCCTGTGTGGGCATGCCTTTCAGCTGTAAGCCAAACCCTCCCCCGTCCCTTTTATCTCTACTTTCAGTTTTGTCAGGCATCCTGTGGCTGGAGTATAGTGATAGTGTGCAGGAGCCAGAACTTGAAAGTAGAGATAAGTGGGGGGAGGGTTTGGCGTACAGAGGACATTTTTATATATAAACTAATATATTTATGCATAACAAGTCAAGTGTGACGCAATTCACTATATAGATAAACCATGGGGCAGGGTAGTCAACCATTCTGGGGTCAGATACCATGAGAGCAGTAGTAGACTATAGATATAGATAAAGATCAGAATACCAGGAGGATAGGAAATCAAATCAAGTCAACAAGACAAACAGATGGTATCAGGAGGTCCAAGGTCTGGCAGCAATAGAACAGAATGCAGCACAGATGAACAAAGCCAAAAAGCACCAATGAGCAAAAGGCTATGACTGGCAGAGATCTGTGACTGACTGCTCAGCTAAGTACAGTAGTTGGCAATTACTGAGAACATCGAACACCTGAAACAGCCCAGCAACTCCCCTATAAGATTGAACTGTCAATCAACACACCGAGAGCTCAGCATGCACTAGATTGGATGACCGAGCTGTCACTCATCAAACTTACAGCGCAGCACAGCCCTGATTCTCTAGTGTAGCAAACTGTCAAGTATTGCATTAGACACACCGAGAAGAGAAGCTGTGATATCAAGGAATTGTCTCAATTATTAAATTGGAAATAAAAACATAATTTCTCCATTCGCCTTCCACGACAGCATTGGAGGATGTCGTCCACGCCCTATTGGGGGACAGGAACACAGAGAGGTTAAAAGCCCCTCCCCTTCCTCAGTACTCCAGTGTCTTCCTGTCCCCCTTGGGGCATGGAGAGGTTCCAGTGCTGTCAGGCCGGCAGAGGCAGCATTGGGGTGTACTTACAGCCGGGCCAGGGATGGACGTCGGGGGCGGCCTCCTCCTCCTTCTCGGGGCTCCCGTGGTGGGACCATCCGGCCTTCCTGCGTCCTACGGGGCAAAGCAGGCCGTATATTGCAACGCCGGAGGCCTGTTCAGCTCTCCGGCGTCTCCCTCCTCCAGCTGCGGTCCCTGGGGCATGCATCAGAGGTGCCGCGGAGGCACTTCCGGTTTCGGGGTGGCACTTCCGGTTTCGGGTGTGGCACTTCCGGTTCCGGGATGGCACTTCCGGTTTCGGGCGGCGGCTCCTGTAAGGGCTGTGGCAGGCTGGGCGCGGCTCCAGGGAACCCAGCAGGACTTTCGCGCGCTACTGCCCGCGGCCGGTGACCAGGAGGAGGGAGGGAACAGGTGTTCCTCGTTGGGGGCACGGTACTTCTGGATAAGTACCCGCCGGAAGCTACACCCAGGTAAGGCTGATCCCTGACACATGGTGGGTGATAGGCTTCCACCTCTGCTTCTGCAGAGCCCAGCGTTCCCCCAGCTCATGTAAGTGTTTCTGGGGGTGGTCACAAGGGGTAGAGTTATTTAAGCCCTGCACTCACACTGGGACCCCCTTCTCTTCCCTTTTTGTCTAGAGGGAGACAAGGGCCGTCTGTGAAAGGGAGCAATAATGTGGCTGCGGCACAAAATTTCCCTCTTCCTACAACAAGGTGTCGGCCATGACTGACAGGGTTGTCAGGATGGACTCCCCATCCTTGCTTGAGGAGCTCCAATCCGTTAGGGAAGAGGTGCAGGCTTCTATCTCGGCACTGCGGGGGTTTGCTGCAGCGTCCGGGCCTTCCCCTCCGTAAGAGAGGAAGCTCCAGGATTGTGACTCTGTGGATCTCATGGAGGCTGGCCAGAGCTCAGCGTTAGAGGACGGCGAGGATATTGCCGCTGTTGCCTCTGTCCAGACATGAGAATCTGGACACTACTATTTTTCCACGGCGTCCATGGGTGCATTGGTGGACACTGTCCATTGTACCATGGGAGTAGAGGTGGTAGAATCCCCTTCTTCTGTGCAGGACTAAATGTTCAGAGGCCTGACGGCTAAGCGGCTCACCCCATCCGAGTGGATTGGAGGTTGATGACTTTGTCTGGGAGGTCCCGAAGGTGGACATCCAGGTGGCCAGGGTAGCAATCAGCTGCTATTGTAAACCCATTGTGCATGCCCTTGACACACTGTTGAAGCTAAGCAGCAGGAGCCTCAGTCACGGGCTGGATGGGAGACCTCATGAGAGACCCAATGGGAATCTCTATGGAAATCTCTATAAAGTCAATGGGACTTCTAACATGAAGGTCTATGGCAGTATTCCATTTGGGAAGCTTAGCCTATAAGGCCGCGTTGCCTTTTGAAGATTCCTCCCGGTTGAAGGACCCCCTCGTTCGTAAAATGGAGTGTCCTCAAAAAATCCTGGGAGGCGGCAGCTATGTCTTTAACGGTGTACATTTCCTCTACATGTGAGCAGGTCTCTCTTTAAGTGGCTCACCCAGCTGGGAGTATTCATCCTGCAGGGTACTCCCAGGGAGGAGCTTTGGACTCCATTCCACTTCTGAGACGTGCTGCGGGCTTCCTGGCCGATGCCTCTGCTGAGTCGTTCCGCGTTGGCACCAGGTGCGCAGTGTTGGCTAACACAGCTCGCAGGGGAGTGTGGCTTACAAGGTGGAATGGGGAGGTCACGTCTAAGCTCCAGCTGTGTGGCCTCCCCTTGCAAAGGACATTGGATGACATCCTGGAAAAGGTGTCAGACCGGAAAAGGTGTCTCCCGGAACAGGAGCCCTTTCGGAGGCAGTCCTTTTGGCCTGAGCGCAGCCAACCCTCCCAGTCTAAAGGGAAGGGTAAGTCTGGTCGCTGGGCATTCCAGACCCGTAATATCTTGCTCCCCCAGCAGCGGCATCACCAGCCGCCCCTAAACAAGGTCGCCTTCCCCATTGCGGGGCGGCTCCTGCGGTTTCTGCCACAGTGGCAAGCAATCTTCTTGTGCCCTTGGATCCTCTCGACCATTGGGAGGGTCTACGCTTGGAATTCGAGAGCCAGCCCCTCCGTGTCTTCGAGTCCTCTCCCTTCCTCAGGGGGACTCTCGCACGGTTTTTCTTGTTGGGTCTGCGACACCTGTTGGATTCGGGTGTGGGGTCCCCGGTTCCTCCTGGAGAGGAGGGACAGGGGCGCTACTCCAGGTTGTTGTGGACCTCCAGAACGCGTATTCTCATGTCCCCATTCACCCGTCCCACAAGCACTTTCTGCGATTCACGATCTCCGGGGCAGGCGGGACGGTCCATTCACGGCTTAATGTGCTGCCCTTTGGGATTTCGTCGGCCCCAGAGGTTACCAAACTCATGGGGGAAGCGATCACATTCATCCAGACCCAGGGGATATGTGTGCTTCCCTATTTAGACGACATGTTGGTGGTGGCTCCTTCGGCAGTGCTTCTGCGCACTAAGGACTCCAACACATTGGAGATTCTTCAGTCCCTGGGATGGGTACCCAATCTTCGGGAATCGGAACGGGTGCTTGCAACCCGACGTCAATTTTTGGGAGTCTTGCTGGCCTCCTCCAGACAGACCTCGTTCCTTCCTGCGGCATATCAGCTTTTGCGCCGCGTGAATCTGACCTGCTTCCGGGCAGGAAGGTCGCCCTCCTTGCGGGAAGCAATGTCCCTGTTAGGGGCCATGATGGCTTGCATTCAGTCAGTAACATGGGCTCAGGCTCCTTCCCGACTGCTCCAGGAACACATACTGAGTTCCTGGGACAGACGTCAGGATTCCTTAAACTCGCGGGTCCGGACCCCGGGGCGGGTGGTAACCTCGCTTTCCTGGGGATGAATCCCAGACACCTTCCTGTGACCTCCGTTCCCACTGATGCCAGCGGTTCCGATTGGAGCACGATGGTAGTTCGCACACCGTTCCAGGGGATTTGGAGTCGCTCGGTCAGTCGCCAGTCTTCAAACTTCTGGCAGTGGAGGAAGCGCTTCTTGCTGCAGCTCACGTTCTCTGGGGTCATCATGTCAAGGTCCTGTCAGACAATGTGACTACGGTTGCTTTCTTGCGGTACCAATGCGGTACTCGTGGCTTACACTTGCAGGGGCTGGCAAGACTGTTCTTTTTGTGGGCAGTATGCCATCTTCTCTCCTCCTCGGCAGTACATCTGATGAGAATGGCCTATGTACAGGCAGATTTCTTGAGCCGCACAGAGGTCCACCCAGGAGAATGGTGCTTCCATCCGGAAGTATTTCGCTCTCTTACGGACAGGTGGGGTGTCCTTTCGATCGACCTGTTCGCTTCGGGCTCGAATACAAAGGTGCCAACCTTTTTCTCCCTGACGCGGTTGGACCATCCTCGGGGGCTGGACGCTTTTGCCCATCCCTGGGACTTCCGGTTGGTGTATGCATTTCTTCCAATCCCGCCACTTCCCAAGATGTTGCAACGGATTCGGGCGGAGGGGGTGACACTATCCTGGTGGCTCCCCTGGGGCCCAAACTGGCGTGGTACGACGCCATCCGAGACCTGGGCCTGGAGGGACCGATTATGTTAGCCCAGTCTTAACCTACTGTCCCAGGGTCCTCTGTTTCACCCGGGCCCTCAGTGGCTCATTCGGGCGGCCTGGCTGTTGCGGCCGGGATCCTGAGGACCAAGGGTCTCTCCCAGGCAGTGATCCGCACGCTTCAGCAGAGCAGGAAGCCTGTGACAAACGCTATTTACGGGAGGGCTGGAATCGGTTCCTGTCCTGATGTGCTCCTTCCATCCCGACCATGCATCATCCTAATGTGGCCCAACTCTTGGATTTTTGCAGCGTAGCTTGGATTTGGGACTTCGGCCGAGCACTCTTTAAGTCCAGAGGTCGGCACTTGGGGCGGTTTTTGCCAGGATCTTGCCAGGATCTTGCTTCCCATCCATGGCTCAAGCAGTTTTTTCTTCTGCTTGGGGGGTGGCGTCCCCGGATTCGGCCTTCTGTCCCTCCCTGGGATTTGATGCTTGTTCTCCAAGGGCTTGCTCAAAGTCCCTTTGCACCCTTGTCTGCTGCATCCCTTACGTCTCTCTCTCACAAGGTGGCGTTTTTGGTGGCCATCACTTCTGCTCCAGAGTTGGAGAACTGCAGGCACTCTCTGTCCGGGCTCCGTGCCTCATGTTGTCCGTGGTTCGCATTACGCTTCGGTTGCATTCATCTTGTTTTCTGAAAGTTGTCGGCTTTCCATCGGTCCCAGGATATGGTTCTGCCTTCAATTTGTCAATCTCCTGCTAATGCGGCTGAGGCCGTGTTTCACTCCTTGGATGTACGTCGAACTGTCCTCCTCTATCTCCGAGAATCTGCTTCCTGCAGGTTAGATCAGAACCTGTTTGTTCGGCTTTTGGGAATAATACAGGGAAGAAGACTTCCCAGGCTACCATCACTTCCTGGATCACGAAGGTGATCTGTGAGGTCTACGTCGCTCCAGTCCTTGCTCCTCCGGTGGGGTTGAAGGCTCCTTCAACTCGGGCTGCTGCTACTCCCTGGACGGAGCAGGCTGGAGCTTCATCGGAGCTGATTTGCAGAGCGGCTACGTGGTAGCCTCTCCTCGCTTTTTCTCGCCTCTATAGGTTAGATCTGTCCTTCAGTTGGGATCTGTCCTTTGGTAGGAGAATCCTACAGGCAATAGTCCCACCCTGAGGAGTATCGGTGGTATTCCTCCAATGCTGTCGTGGAAGGCGAATGGAGAAAACTGAATTAGTCCTTACCGGTAATTCCTTTTCTTGGAGCCTTCCACGACAGCATCAGTTCCCCCCCTTGTTGGTGTTTGATTCCGGTTTGTATCAGGTAATCCATGGCTAAGGGTGATCTTGGTAAACACTGGAGTACTGAGGAAGGGGAGGGGCTTTTAACCTCTCTGTGTTCCTGTCCCCCAATAGGGCGTGGACGACATCCTCCAATGCTGTCGTGGAAGGCTCCAAGAAAAGGAATTACCGGTAAGGACTAATTCAGTTTTTTCAAATCTGATAAATGCATCATATCAGGTTTGCTAAGGACTGGGAATCTATCATATAAAAGCCCTATCCAGTCTCTCTGTGTGTCTGTAAGCGTGTCCTGAAAACAGTGGCACCTATAGGACACCTTGTAAGTTACAAATGGCAGTTAAACTGCAATGTGAAGAAGCCCATAAGTCTAGTTGATCAGTGAAAATCTACGCCAAGATGGGCCGACCCAAAAATTATACAGATGATATAGAAAGGAAAGCAGCACAATGGAAAAGGCAATGACATGCAAACGAGACTACTGAACAAAACGAGCATCGCCCTCACCAATCCACTACACAGAAGCGCATGCATGTCACAAACGATTTCCACCTGTCCAGACCCATTAGATTGTCACAGGATATAATTTTGCAGCGACAGCACCAAGATGAATCTCTAGTGTGGATATCAAGTAGATGCTCTCAGAATGCTGCATCACAGCAAGCATGCCACACAGGTGAGTCAACAACGTCAAGGTCTAGGAGGATTACAAATAATGCAGTGTCACAAATGCAGTGACATTAAGAAGATTCTCCATTGTCCAGATCTACGACAATGTTACAGGATGCATCATTACATCGCCAGCACCGTAACAACAAATCTTCACAATACAGATCAATGAGACTGTCACAGGATGTGACATGCCCACTCCAGGGCCGGGGGGTACTCGGGAACCGGGCAGCAGTTGTTCTCACGGTTCTTTTCATGGGGACAGACGGGGCCGAAACCTAGGCCTGTGACCCTGGTGGTGTCATTTATTGAAAAGGGGAAGATTACAGGGAAAAGGGGTATTTGTGACGCCACCTGTGGTATGCAGCCAAGTGCAGCCACCGCTGCTTCAGAACATCTGGGGACGGTGACCGGCAGCTTGGATGGTTTTGCTCACCGCAGGTGGAGCATAGTCTCCAGGGCACGGAGGAGTCAGTTCGTACCTTGGCAGATGTTTATTAGGTCATCAGCACCCCGGTATCTCATGTGGCCTCTGCGGCCGGTGGTCGCCGTTAAGAAACTCTCACACACCGCAGCTGGAGTTCTGTTTTTTTTACTCAGTTGTTTCAGCATGGCCGCCGGGTGCTTCCATTGCCAACCTCCGGTTCAGCGTTGTCTGCAGAACCGGGACGGTGCAGTCGAGCCTCTGTTGGTGTTCCTTTCTCTCTCTCTTACTAGGGGTTTCTTTCTCTGGTGGTCCCTCAGCGCTATAAGCTAGTCTCTCCACTCCTCTCAGTGCCTCCGCACTCAGAACTCAGGTACCGACAGCCACGGGTGCTCAGTTATACCCCTTCCGAGTACTGCACCCTAGTTCGGCCGCCTTCTCCAATAGCTTGTCTTTGGCCCAGTAGTCACAATCGCACCTACTCTCTATTCTGCTCACCGCCTGGGCTGCAATCAGGCACTCCTCTGTTAGACTTTCATAGGATGCCCAATGCACCCTCCCGCTCTCGACCTTTGGGCTTACACTGCTTTCCAGCTCAGCGGCATCACCATCTGACTTCGGCGCTGGTTCAGGCGGGTCTGGTGTGGCAGCCAGTGGGACTTCAGTCGGCTTCGGGGTTGCTGGCTGGCTCTGGTTCAATTGATTCTACTGCTGGTGCTGCTTCTGGTGGTTGAGGAGGCTCTGGCACCGGCACTCGTTGTGTCGACTTTTGTAGCTGGGATCGCTTCGAGGCATTCATGGCCCGCAACTGCGGGGAACTGCTCCCTTGTTCGGCTACCTTCTCCAAGTTGTGTTGAGTGTTAAGCCGCAGCTCTCCTTAGGAACTCGGGGCTTCCGAGGTTCAGGCCTACAGCATCCATGCCATGTTCAGGGCCAGTTCCCTGTGTCGTCCACCAGCCCCTCTGTACTCTCGCCAGATACAGGTGTACAGGGATCTACATCTCGTTCCGTACCCCAAGGGCTCCGTTCTTCCTCCACACCTATCGGTCTTTCCCTCCCGGGGTAAGTGTGGTCATGCTGCAGCCCACAGGAGTCAACACTACTCCACTCCTTCACTCCCAGCCTCTACTCCTCCACCTCTTCCACCCACTAACTCTCTATTTCCCTCCCAGCTACACCTGGGTCCTCCCTCTGGGTCCACCCACTGTCCTGGGGTCCTAAGTGTGAAGCTCAACTGCACCATCCCAGTACCTGGAGAGCAGAGGCACAACTCTCCCTCTAATGGAGGAGTGCAGTACCTCTGGTGGTGGCCTACCCGGTTGGGCGCCACAGATGCAGCATCGCACAGGCACTGCTGTAATGATTAATCTACAGAGTACAGATCTATCAGACTATCACAGGATGCAGCATCACACAGGCACCGCTGTAATTATGAATCTACAGAATCCAGATCTATCAGACTGTCACAGGATGCAGCATCACACAGGCACCGCTGTAATAATGAATCTACAGAATCCTGATGTATCAGACTGTCACAGGATGCAGCATCACACAGGCACCTCAGCAATGACAAATCTATAGAGCACAGATCAATGAGACTATCACAGGATGCAGCATCACACAGGCACCTCTGTAATGACAAATCTATGGAGTTCAGATCAATGAGACTATCACAGGATGCAGCATCACACAGGCACCGTTGGAATGACAAATCTACGGAGTACAGATCAATGGATCAGGATGCAGCATTATATCGTGGGCACCGTGACAAAGAATCACCAAATTGCCAAATCAATAGAATTGGGCCCCCGTCATCTGTATAAATGCAATTGTGTAGGGTTTGTTTGTAAACTATAATATAAAAGATTATAGGGGACTGTATTGGTATACAAATACTTTCATGAAAGGAAGTTATTATCTGTGATAAAAGCAACTGTTGACATTAGAAATGCAGAGGGGAAATTTAATAAAAAGAAAACAAATGTGGCTGGTGAATGGAAGGCAGAGCAATGCCAGATGTGCTTGTAAATATTTGCCCGGAGGCAATGCTTGGATTACTACCTTTAAGATTAGTTAGACAGCGGGAAAGCTTGTTATGAAGTCCGCTCTTACAGTAATATAAAGCGGCAGCATTGGATGGATTAGACTTTTATTTATCAGACACTTAGAGTTTTGCATTTACTTTGACAACTTTTCGTAGTTTCCTTCCTGCTCGGCAGAGTGATTGCAGGATAGTTAGTCCCAGATTTATGACTCTCTAAATATCTGACCCAATGGCCTTTGTTTCAGAAATCATTGTGTTAAATCTTGATGAAAAACACCTGACTTGTTTAAGATCAACTCCAGCCAGATATGAAAATCCTCCAACTGGGTCGGAGTCATATTCCTGTCCGCAGGGTGCAGCAGAACAGTAGTTGGTGCGGCAGCAGTAAAGTAATTTAGTTGGTCCAATGGTTCAAAGGGCTTGAAAAATGACGATCTCTGTTCGGGAGACAGAAATGTGATCAGAGCAGTTGACACTTCCCGTCCTTTTCCTTGTTTGACAGGTTATACAAAGTGCAGTACTCAGCAGGGGGCAGTAGTGAGCACAGGAGAAAGTACCTCCCAGGGTAAAAAGAATTTTAAGCCTGTGGTAAAGGGAAGGTGAGTCAGGAATGAAAATCTGATGTCTAGAGCCAGCGCACACTCCGAAATCATCTTGGTATTGACCAACCACACCTTGATTGTATTAGAAAGGCTGTGGTGTCTGGTTAAGCTCAATATTCTATACTTGCCTAATGTGTATTTAAAACATCAAAAAGATCAAAAATATGCACAATTCCACTTGCTTTGGAGGTAGAAGTGGGCCCCCGTACCTCCTGGGCCCCTGTGTGGCTGCACAGGTTGCACCAATGATATGTCCGCCCCTGGCACCTCTGCAGTCCTTGTGTGTGCGCTGTCTGTATCCTTAAAATCTGCTGGTTTAATGTTATCCGGTTCTAGTTCTAATATCAGATGTGGCTTCTAATCAGTTTTGTTAAAATATATGTTAGTGGATATCAAGATATTCATTTCTTTACCAAAATACCAAATAATTGTTTACCTATTATGGTGGACTTGACTCTGGTGGGTAGTTCCTGGGTCAGCTTGGATCAGATTTGCTGTTGCACTGCTGTTTAATTATGTCTAGTATGGAACAACAATAAGAGTTAACCTTAAAAATGATTAGTTCTTATGTTGGTATAGGTGAATATTTTTACGCTTTGATATGTACCTGATGTAATCTGATCCAAGCTGTGCCAGCCCCTAGGACACTGCATAAGGTATGTATTAAAGAGTAGTACAATACTCATATATCCCAGGTAGTTTTTAATTAAGCTTATTGTTACAGATAGACAAAATCTGCAGAATAAAGAAGTTGACCCTGACCCAGGACCCCATCCCTTGTAGACTGTGAGCCCTCGTGGGCAGGGTCCTCTCTTCTTACCTACTGTGCCCTCACCCTTCCCTTGTAGACAGTGAGCCCTTGTGGGCAGGGTCCTCTCTCTTCACCTACTGTGCCCTCACCCTTCCCTTGTAGACAGTGAGCCCTCGTGGGCAGGGTCCTCTCTTTTCACCTACAGTATCCTCACCCATCCCTTGTAGACTGTGAGCCCTCGTGGGCAGGATCCTCTCTCCTCACCTACAGTATCCTCACCCATCCCTTGTAGACTGTGAGCCCTCGTGGGCAGGGTCCTCTCTCCTCACCTACAGTATCCTCACTCAACCCTTGAAGACTGTGAGCCATCGTGGGCAGAGTCCTCTCTCCTCACCTGATATATCCTCACCCATCCCTTGTAGACTGTGAGCCCTCGTGGGCAGGGTCCTCTCTCCTCACCTACTGTATCCTCACTCATCCCTTGTAGACTGTGAGCCCTAGTGGGCAGGGTCCTCTCTCCTCACCTACAGTATCCTCACTCATCCCTTGTAGACTGAGAGCCCTCGTGGGCAGGGTGCTCTCTCTCTCCTCACCTGATGTATCCTCACCCATCCCTTGTAGACTGTGAGCTCTCGTGGGCAGTGTCTTCTCTCATCACCTACTGTATCCTCACTCATCCCTTGTAGACTGTGAGCCCTCGTGGGCAGTGTTCTCTCTCCTCACCTACTGTATCCTCACCCATCCCTTGTAGACTGAGCCCTCGTGGGCAGTGTTCTCTCTCGACACCTACAGTATCCTAACCCATCCCTTGTAGACTGTGAGCTCTCTTGGACAAGGTCAGGGGCGTAACTAGAACTGCAGGGCCCCATAGCAAACTTTTGAACGGGGCCCCCTCCAAGACACGCCCCCCAATGACACGCCCCCTCCAAGACACGCTCCCCAAATGACACGCCCCTTCAAGACGCACCCCCTTACAGGCCCCAGCAGTATATACAGCAGCCCCAGTGGTATACCGCAGCCTCTCCAGTGGTATATACAGGCCCCAGCAGTATTACAGCAGCCCCAGTGGTATACAGCAGCCTCCTCAGTGGTATATACAGGCCCCAGCAGTATTACAGCAGCCTCCGCAGTGGTGGTATATACAGGCCCCAGTGGTGGTATACAGGGCCCCTGGTGGTGGTATATACAGGCCACTGGTGGTGGTATATACAGGCCCCTGGTGGTAGTATACAGAGCCCCTGGTGGTGTGGTATATACAGGCCCCTGGTGGTAGTATACAGAGCCCCTGGTGGAGGTATATACAGGCCCCTGGTGGTAGTATACAGAGCCCCTGGTGGTGTGGTATATACAGGCCCCTGGTGGTAGTATACAGAGCCCCTGGTGGAGGTATATACAGGCACCTGGTGGTAGTATACAGAGCCCCTGGTGGAGGTATATACAGGCCCCTGGTGGTAGTATACAGAGTCCCTGGTGGTGTGGTATATACAGGCCCCTGGTGGTAGTATACAGAGCCCCTGGTGGAGGTATATACAGGCCCCTGGTGGTAGTATACAGAGCCCCTGGTGGAGGTATATACAGGCCCCTGGTGGTAGTATACAGAGCCCCTGGTGGTGTGGTATATACAGGCCCCTGGTGGTAGTATACAGAGCCCCTGGTGGAGGTATATACAGGCCCCTGGTGGTAGTATACAGAGCCCCTGGTGGAGGTATATACAGGCCCCTGGTGGTAGTATACAGAGCCCCTGGTGGTGGTATATACAGGCCCCTGGTGGTAGTATACAGAGCCCCTGGTGGTGTGGTATATACAGGCCCCTGGTGGTAGTATACAGAGCCCCTGGTGGAGGTATATACAGGCCCCTGGTGGTAGTATACAGAGCCCCTGGTGGTGTGGTATATACAGGCCCCTGGTGGTAGTATACAGAGCCCCTGGTGGTAGTATACAGAGCCCCTGGTGGTGTGGTATATACAGGCCCCTGGTGGTAGTATACAGAGCCCCTGGTGGAGGTATATACAGGCCCCTGGTGGTAGTATACAGAGCCCCTGGTGGAGGTATATACAGGCCCCTGGTGGTAGTATACAGAGCCCCTGGTGGTGGTATATACAGGCCCCTGGTGGTAGTATACAGAGCCCCTGGTGGTGTGGTATATACAGGCCCCTGGTGGTAGTATACAGAGCCCCTGGTGGAGGTATATACAGGCCCCTGGTGGTAGTATACAGAGCCCCTGGTGGTGTGGTATATACAGGCCCCTGGTGGTAGTATACAGAGCCCCTGGTGGTAGTATACAGAGCCCCTGGTGGTGTGGTATATACAGGCCCCTGGTGGTAGTATACAGAGCCCCTGGTGGAGGTATATACAGGCCCCTGGTGGTAGTATACAGAGCCCCTGGTGGAGGTATATACAGGCCCCTGGTGGTAGTATACAGAGCCCCTGGTGGAGGTATATACAGGCCCCTGGTGGTAGTATACAGAGCCCCTGGTGGGTATATACAGGCCCCCCCGCTCTCCATTACCTGCAGCAGGCAGTCGCGCCGCTGATCGCAGCCACAGCCTGTCATGTAGTGTGACGCTGTAGCCGGCGATACAGGAAATAGAGCGGCGCTGGCTACAGCCCACATGACAGGCAGATCAGCGAGACTGCCCGCCGGTAATGGAGAGCGGCTGGGGGGACGCAGCGCGGCAGCAGTAATGGAGGCAGCGGTCAGGGGGCCCCGAGGATAGCGTGTGGGGGCAGCGGTCAGGGGCCCCCTAAGCCCCCCTTGTATGACATGTGGCGCTCAGGGGACCAATGGGCCCCCGAGCCCTTTCCGTCCGGGCCCCCCCTACAGCACCCAGGGGGTATGGGGGCAGGACTTAGTGGGCGTGGCCCCAAAGTGTCGGGGCCCGCCGGGCCAGTCCGCCCCTGTATCTGTATCGCAGGCGCAGCTGCCGGTATAGCAGCGGCTGCGTAGCGGCGCTGGGTCCGGGCCCCCCACAAGCGCCGGGCCCCAAAGCGACCGCTACGGCTGCTATGCCAGTAGTTACGCCACTGGACAAGGTGCTATATTCTCCTGTACCTGTGTGTGCCTTGTATTGTACTTGTCTATGTATGCCCCTTTTCACATGTAAATCACCATGGAATAAATGATGCTGTAATAATAAATAATAATAATCATAATAAATGCCTGCCGGGCAGGAAACATGTTGCTGATTGACTATCATTTAATGCTGCACATCAGCTGATGGAAATATATCATACGTCTAAAAAGGAATCTGTCTAATCGAACGTTCTAAATAAGTAAACAGACAGCACTTTCTAACAATGAAGTGTGAACAGGTACATACTGAACATGAAATATACTACAACAAAATAACAGTAAAATAATAGTTGCACTCTGAAGGTATGCAGACATTGAATATAGGAATATGGACATGCATTACTGCTAAGGAAATACATTTAAAAATTGAGATACGTAACGTATGAAAAAGGCCAGTTTAATGTGAGCCCAGCAGGTAGCAACAAGGAGTATCTCTTTTTCTGGGTCCCTATCTAAAGTCTCTATCAGGGTTAAAAAAAACTCCAATTTATGGGTGGCTAGGAACCTCCTAAAAAATGTAAAATCACCTAAAGCTGATAGGGAGGGGTGCACAGTCAGAAGGCATGACCCCATTATCTAAATTATATACCTTAGCATTTCAAAGTGCAACTGTCTCTTTATTACAGTGCTGTGCAAATTAATTGGGACAAAGCAAGTTTTTCTTGTTTTTCTTGCATTAGTTTTACTTTTTCTGATAAGTGTTTTATCAGTTCTTGGTGTCGTTTTCCTTTTTCTTCCACTTTTCCCTTTTTATTTTGGAGAAAACGATCCAGTTTCATTGTGTGTGCGAATTATTCTTGTTACGGTAGATTTTCCAATACCAACAGTGGAAGCGATTTCTCTTGCAGTCAGACTTGTATGTTCATTAAGAGTAATAATTCTAGACCTCTTCCGTGGAGTAACATCCATTTTAACAGGCACGAATCACACTGAGAGAAAAAGTAACTAAACCACTCCTCACAGAAACAAGCTCTCAACTGAAGCTGAGGGGGCAGCTAGCTGTTATTGTCTGACTAAAAGCAGTCAAACCACATTTTGTTACTCAAGGTTGTACACTCACACCTGTTCAAAGCAGTTAAAACTGGTTTGAATCACTCACTGGTAACCCCAACTTACGATTTTACTTAAAAAAAAAGCTTTGTTCCTATTAATTTGCATGGCACTGTATATTTTATGTTCAGTATGCACCTGTTCACACTTGGTTTTCTTATTCAGATTACGGAATCAAGCCTTCTCACTGTGCGCTCCTCCCACATCAAAAGTGAGCATTGCGCCTTGCTGTTGCTCTTGGGTTCATCTAAAACTGTCCTTATGCACTGTCTCAACTTTTAAATGTATTTTCTTTGCAGTAATGCAAGTCCATATTCCTGTATTCAATATTTGCATACCATAGTATGTCAGAGTGCAACGGTTTGGCTGGAAATACACAGTTCGAGAGGCATGCGAGATACTTGCATGAGCCTTCCATAACTCATCTGGGGCGGCCATCGCCGGCCGCTGCCTCTCTGAATGGGAGTGTGTCAGCTGCTTGCGTTTCTATGCAGCTCCATGCTCCCTTCCAGAGAGGGGAAGGCCGTGCTAGGTGAGTCATGCAAGAATCAAGCAAGTATCTCAATGCCTCTCGGACTGTGTGTTTCCAGCAATTAATAATCGAACATGTTGGTACATTCTGCAGGATTTATGGTAAAGAACAGGAGGAGCTGTGTACATTGATAGGCTGGTTTTGGGTCCATCGGGAATACGGAGCAAACTGCATCCTGTGGATCCCCCTTAGCGTACCTTTACACGCAGCAACTTTTCTAGGAATTTCACTGGCAACTTTCTGGTTGCAGTGAAATCATGGACACATTGTTCTATCTTGTTGCTGTGTACAAATGTAACAATGTGTCCATGATTTCACTGCGACCAGTAAGTTACCAATGAAATTCCTAGGAAAGTTGCTGCGTGTAAAGGTACCTTTACAGTTGTCAAACATGATGCAAAATGGATGATCCTGCAATAATATTAATACGGATCCAGCGTAATACCAGTGCTAAAGCATCCAGTTGCATCAGGTTGACGGATACGGTGAAAAATGACACGAACCCTAGTGGGTGTGTTATATGAAACTGGCTTCTGGGCATGCTCAGTCAAAAAACCCAAATCCGGCGTCCCGATCCAGTGAGATTCAGCTTCCCTGGATCTGGGTACCATAGAGCTCCATTTTAATGCTAACCTGATAGCGACAGATCTGGGTGCTTCCAGGTGTTAATTGAGCACCAAATTCGGAACATTTGGCGTTTTTGGTATCGACCAAAAACCTGTGACAATTGGATCCGGCTGGAAACGTACACAACCGGATGCACCCTCATGTTTCCACATCCCCATTGAAAGTCAATGGGGAGAAAACGGATGAGGGTGCATCTGGTTTCATCTGGATTCACCTGAATTAAAAAGAACAGTAGCGTGAAACCAGCCATAGTTTTGTCAGTAATTTTATCATTTAAATCCTTGCTTTCTGCAGGATTAGGAGTCCAGTTGGCAGCCCTATCTGAACTGATACAATGCAAACATAACTGTGGCACAATCATAAATGAGTTTTGGTTCTACTTCATCCTTCCATTAGTACACATGTATCTATATGTTCAATATTTCCACTGTATACATTATTGTTGAGCAAGGTGAAGGTATCTATACAGAAATATGTCAGTAATGACCAATGAGGTTGAACAAAATGAATTCCCATCACACATATTTGTGAAAGTATGGTTTCTTCTTACAAAGATCAGCTGAGTAGCATGTAGTGTTATTGACCATGCCCCATGGAAGAAAAGCATGTAAATTCTCTTTCTCATAAAACAATATAAAGCGTCAGCTGCCTTATAAGTCAGTGTTTGACCCTTTTTCAAAATTGCAATTTGACATGGGGTAGAAGCCAAACCAGAACCTAATGTATAGTAAAGCAGACTATCCTCGATCATTGTGATATAGAGTAGAGCCAAACTCTGCTTAACACTGATGAGTGGCAAATTCCCCAAACAGCTATCTGAATGTCTAGCTTGGCTGTTACTCTTGGTAATTTTGCAAGGGTCTTTGCTCATTGACATATAGGGTATTTACTTAGGTGACCATACGATTTCTAAATGAATCAAATTTGCTTAGAATTTGAATTTCAGCTGATTAGCTCATAAGTAGGAGCTTCTTCTCCCCCATGGGACTTATGAGAGAGTTTCATTTTGTGGCGCCCCTGCGTACAGGTGGCCACAGAAGGGAACTGCAGCCAGGCAGTTAGGACATGGTAAACACTACACCCTCACAGCCCACATCCCCACGCATAGAGAGGGTTCACATCCAGCTCTGAGGTCGGAGACTATATGAGACCGGAGGAGTGGTGGATGAGGAGTGGGTTGGGCACACCAGAAGGTCAGGTGACTGACAGTATATAGAGAGGGGGAGGAGTAAAGGAAGTTGAGTAGGCTGAAGTAGCTGAGATGCCAAGACCTAAGAGTAAGCCATGGTGCTGAGATGAAAAGGTTGAAAGAGATTGCACGTCCTGGAAGAGCCTAAGCTGAGGAGCGCAGACCCGTACTGAGCCAATGCGAGCCAGATGGGGGGGAAAGCCCGTCCAAGATGCTGAAACCACCAGGAGTGTGATAGACAGAGAAGGGACGGTGTAACCCGTGCCCTGGACAGCAGCAGAAGCTACTGACGGCAGGTGGAGAAGCCCTCCTAGATACTGAAGGAAACAGAGGAAGGAGCCTGGTAGTTTAATGCTGTGGACTACTGCAGGCTGGGCTAGAGCAGAGTGTCAGCTCTGAAGGGGACCGACGATTCACCCGGTATCCCCAGATTCACTGACGGGGAGCTTTAGTTTCAAGCTGGAGTTCCTAACCCAAAGAACAGGCAGCTCAGTGACACACTAGGACTCACAGAAGCCCGAGTCACCGCTATACTGTTCAGCGTCCGCATACACCCGTGTAAGACGGAGAGAGAGAGTAATAGCCCGGAAAGGCACACTTAAAGACTGTGTGAGGGGTCAAAAGGAGAGAGGAGCCTGGCTGCAGGAGAGAAGGGAACCCGGAAAGGGAGTAGAAAACAACTGTATACTTGAACTGTGAATAACCTGTAACCTGCTTGAAGACGAACAACTTAAGTAAAGCTTTGGAAACCCTGAATTCCTTGTCAGACTCTATCTGCAGACCCTTTCTCCCATACAGGCTAGCATCAGGAGAACCTCAACCTGCAGAGCTACAGCCTGTCAGCACCAACGCTGAGGAGAGATCCCTGCAGCTGCAAAGTAAGTGTGCTCCACTACACCAAATAGACTTTAACTCCTTACTGCCCCGGGGGATACAGTTCTCCCCACTGGAACTATACCATCCCCGCTGCCATTCCATCACCCCCGGAGGTTCTGCAGCAGCGGCGGCCCCCATTACTGGCCGCACCAAGTGGGTGGCGTCACCCGTGACAATCCCTTGTAAATATTCCCCTTTTATTGTGCTGAGCCAGGGACACGGTCCGGACCAGGCCACCAGTGACATCCCCAGCAGCAGATCGGTCCGGTACCGAGTACCCCACGTCCCTTGGGGCTCCACAACCTGGCGTCACGAACAGGATCTACCCGGTCCAAAAGAATTGGACCTTGTGCGCCAAAAAGAACTGTTTCTGGACTTTTCCCGCCAAATCTGACCCTAATGGCGGCCACAGGGGACTAGCGCCATGTGCAGAGGGGGCGTTCCTAAGACCCCCATCGTGGGCCGGTCCGGTCCAAGGCGCGAAAAGAAGGTCCCGCCCTGGCTCTCCTTAACTCCGGGAGAGCCAGCTGTCACTCTCAAAGAAGAGCTGCCGCCCCTAGACCCTCCTACCAAGAAGCTGGCGCGAACGAAGAAGGAAATCGTCATCAGGAGGGGGCGGAGCAGGCAACCGGAAAAGAAGGAATCGCCATTCAGAGACACGAGGACGGAAGCGGAGGACGCAGCAACCAGCACTCCACCCGGAAGACCACGCGTGATCCCGGAGGGCCCACAGAAAGATTTAGTGGAGGAACCCAGCCGAGGAGAGACCCCGTGTGACCGAGGAGAGATGGCTGAAGGAGGAGAAGAACGTCCCCACGTCCTGGACACCCGGAGGGATGTATTGCGGCGGCTGCCCCCAAGGATGACACGGGTTCAAGAAGCAAATCGGACCCGGATTCAAATCGACATCGGCCGCCCGAATTACGAAGCTCAGTTGCAGCGACCCGGCTGGGTCGAGGAACCGCACGGACGTGCAGAGAGCGAGGCCGAAGGCCGTACGGCCATACTGGTGGATGTGACTACCCCGCCGCCGATAGTAAATAAGACTTGGAGAGAAGTAGATCCACTCGGAGCTTTGCCAGAAGGATTTCTGAAGCTGCCGGAGCCCCTGATACCAGCGCCCAAGACAGTAGAGGCCCTGCAAGAACTTGAGATGTTCCCCAGGAAGAAAGGACTAACAACGCTGCCGTGGAAGGCCAAGATGGAAGAAAAGAAGGAGTGAACACGGGTCCTTAAAAGAAACTGTAAGTGTGAATGTACATTGTTCCTTATTGATCCCCCAACCTTACCTGAGTGAATGTTAGCATTCCCCTGTCTGTCTTATATGTTGAACTGAACATTTGCATCATGAACAATGACGTGATACTAACTCTCTTGTATATAGTTAAGCACACTTGTGTGCTCCCCTTTGGTTTTAAGACCAGATGCAAATGCGAAGTAATGCACGAACTCTGCATTTTGAACTTTGAAGCTGCTTTTGAGACTTTTGCACTTTTTGCGAATTTTTGAAAGTTTTAGCACTTTTTGAAAAGAAGAGAGATTTTATACGAAGCAATGTCTTATAATGTCTTTTATAGAGAAAAGAGGGTAATGATGAGTATAAATACCCATGCACATGTTTATAGTTAATGTAACGTTCCAAGAATCGTGCCTCCCGGACGGGAAGAAACAAGAATTCATAATGTTTATTGTTATATAATATAAAAATGTTTTCAGGGTAACCAATGTCGAGTCGCGCGCGGACGCGCTGTTTAACTCCGGGAGAATGTGGCGCCCCTGCGTACAGGTGGCCACAGAAGGGAACTGCAGCCAGGCAGTTAGGACATGGTAAACACTACACCCTCACAGCCCACATCCCCACGCATAGAGAGGGTTCACATCCAGCTCTGAGGTCGGAGACTATATGAGACCGGAGGAGTGGTGGATGAGGAGTGGGTTGGGCACACCAGAAGGTCAGGTGACTGACAGTATATAGAGAGGGGGAGGAGTAAAGGAAGTTGAGTAAGCCATGGTGCTGAGATGAAAAGGTTGAAAGAGATTGCACGTCCTGGAAGAGCCTAAGCTGAGGAGCGCAGACCCGTACTGAGCCAATGCGAGCCAGATGGCCCCGGGGGATACAGTTCTCCCCACTGGAACTATACCATCCCCGCTGCCATTCCATCACCCCCGGAGGTTCTGCAGCAGCGGCGGCCCCCATTACTGGCCGCACCAAGTGGGTGGCGTCACCCGTGACAATCCCTTGTAAATATTCCCCTTTTATTGTGCTGAGCCAGGGACACGGTCCGGACCAGGCCACCAGTGACATCCCCAGCAGCAGATCGGTCCGGTACCGAGTACCCCACGTCCCTTGGGGCTCCACAACCTCTTATTTAAGAATCCTGAGTGTATAGTTTGTAGGTATAATCCGAGTACAAGTATTACACAAGATTGTCACCACTAACATTTCCCAGCATATTCATCTGTCCTTTAGCTGGTTATACAAATTAACTTGTTAATTCTTGATCAGAAGTGATGTGCATTACATTTTTTATAACTTGTTAGTGTGTTTGTAACTTATAACCTGTGGACAATGTCTTTTTTTTCATTATAAAGTTCAATATGCAGTAGATGTAGCTTAAAGGGAACCTGTCAGGTCGCTTTAGCCCTCTAACCTATCTTACCTATGCCACCTCTTCTGCGCCTATGAAGCACCACCTGGAACGTCATAACCGGTACGATGCATTGTGGGGCTGATCACGTGGTACGAGCCGGGCTCAAAGCGTATGCGCAATGCGCATATTGAAGCCAGCCTGTACCACGTGATCAGCCCCACAATGCACCAGACATAATATGATGTTCCGGCCGGTACTTCATAGGAGCAGAAGAGGTGACAACTTCAAAAATAGGGGGAGATCAAGATGACGCCCAGCGGGGCATGCGGAGACCAAGCAAGGAGGAGGAATGGAACCCGGAGCCCGCCTTTCCATTCTCCAACTGGAGACTGTATGTAACTAGATAAATTATTTTTCTCTCTCTTTATAGGGCGCCTTTAGAGCAGACAGGGATGATTAGGGAGCAGCTGGGAAGGTGCAGGGAAAGGTAGAGATAGGTTAGTGGAGTAAAGCGGCCTGACAGGTTCCCTTTAAGTGGATATGTGTAGCGCCCCGCTGGTCAGCGCACTACAAAAGGGTACTGCACCGTGAACAGAAGGTGCAGTATTCTTGTCCTGGTAGGGGATAATGGAAGTCTGAAGCTCCCCACCACATACATAAACCTAGAGACAGAGGGCCAATTGGAAAGCCCGTTACCAGGTTAGCTAGGGTTTATAGTGAGTGGGAAAAGAGCAGGAAACAGACAGAAGAACCTGAGAGAGAACCTAGGAGAACGTAGGAGAGTGAGAGACACAAGAGAAAGAGAAGTAACGGGCACCTCAACCTGGCGACCCAGACAGAGAGGGGCAGACAGAGGGTGACTGAACACCCTGGCCCAGTCCTAAGCGGGGTACCGGCTCCGAAGCAGTGCAGAGGACCATCCATGAGCTGCAAACACCAGTATGATCGACAGCTTCTTAGGAGCACGATCCGCCCGACATACACACGGTCCCCACCAGAAGCACCAAACTGGGTTGAGCCCCTTAGAGAGAAGAAGGGTATCTCATATCACCCAAAGGACTGGTAATAAGCAGTATTCGTGCAGGGCAGCGCGAGGAAGAAGGAGTGTGCAGAGGTAGGACAGTGGCAGAGATAATTAGGGACATAGCAGGAGCTTTGGACAGACATTGCCTTCTGCCAGGACCACCCTGGCCACTTCCCTGGCCATAAAAACCGCATACCCTGTAAACTGCAGATTACCGGAGTAAAGACCCGTGCAGAGCAAGCAAGTGTCTGTGTTTCCTTCCTGGTGAACTGTGACATTCCAGTCTCACAGCAGAGACTGTGCTGTCCTATTCCTATCATCACACTACACTGCTCCAGGGGACTGTGCTCTACCTGTAGGGATCTACAACACCTTGCTGCCATCCATCCCCCGGAGGTCTGCAGCAGTGCCGGTGCCATTACTGGATCTACAGGTGGTGTCACGACATTCATCAAAGCGGCTCACTCGGCAGGGGAGGCCAAGGAGAAGGGTGTAGGAAAACAGAGCCAGCAACGGAGCAAACTTGCATCAAACAGCCCCACCCTAGAAGTATTGCCGGAAGGGATTGCCGTGCAAGGACTAATGGACACTGGGTCTCAGGTATCCACCATCTCCGAGCAGTTTTATGAAGAATATCTGAAGCCGCGAGTTGCCTATGACCCTGATACTGCCATCAAGCTCAAAGCAGCCAATAATTTACTCATTCCGGTGACGGGAATTGCCTGGATGAACACCGAAATCTGTGGGCAGGACCTCGGGAAGAGGGGGATAATCGTGGTCAAGGAAGGCTTTGGATCAGAAACGCTCATGATTATTGGGATGAACATCCTGAAAGACTTGGATCTGGTGCTGTTCACCAAGAGGGGACCCAAGTACTGGCAGGAGGTGACCGCACACAGGGCCACCCGCCAAGCCTTTCAACGAGTGGTCTGGACCTGCAGCCCCGCCACACTAGGATAACCTTACCGGCTGAGAAGGAGACAGTTATCTTGCTACCCCTTAGCACCACAAGACAGCTGGAAGGCGTAGAGGTGCTGATTGAGCTGCGGACCCTGAAGGAGGGGAAGCTGAATCCACTAGTTGCCCGAACGCTAGCTGTTGTAAGAAAGGGAAGGATTCCTGTTAGGCTGGGCAACACGGCTAACGTGGGCATCGACCTAGAGGCTGGGACACAGCTCGCCCGAGTTTACGCCCTACCCGAAGAGGTGAATCCTATGAGCCCCCTCCAGTTTGCACCGTCTACAGAGAGAGATTGGACAGTGACTGTCTCTGCCATGGCCACTGCCACAGAGGACACCAAAGCGGGGCGAGAACTGCGAGAAAAGTGTCAGTTGGACACATCCCAATACTCCAAACAGGAGGTGTCCCAGATAGAGGAACTACTACAAGAACACCAGGCGTCCTTTGCCCGGCATGACACCGACTTTGGATGAACCACCAGTATCAAGCACGAGATCCCCACGGGTAACGCCGCTCCCATCCGCGAGAGGTACCGCCAAATACCTCCCCAACAATACCAAGAAGTGAAAAACCTCCTGAATTCCATGTTACATGCCGGAGTGGTACGAGAGAGCCAGAGCCCCTGGGCTGCACCGGTGGTGATGGTTAAGAAGAAAGACGGGTCCCTGAGGTTCTGTGTGGACTACCGCCGCTTGAATGCTTGCACCATTAGGGACTCGTACCCTTTGCCAAAGATCGAAGAATCCCTGACAGCCCTGAAGAAAGCCAAGTACTTTTCTTCCTTGGATCTGGCCAGCGGCTATTGGCAGGTACCCATGCACGAGAAGGATCGAGAAAAGACTGCTTTCATTCTACCCATGGGCCTGTACGAGTTCGACCGGATGCCCTTTGGCCTGAACAACGCACCGGGGACTTTCCAGAGGCTGATGGAGTGCTGCTTGGGGGACTTCAATTTCGACTTCACCCTCATCTACCTGGACGACATTGTAGTCTATTCGGCCACATTTGAAGAACACTTACAGCAGCTGGGCCATGTGTTCCGTAGGTTGAGGGAACATGGCCTGAAGTTGAAGCCCAGCAAGTGCCGTCTTCTGCAGCCAGAGATCGATTACCTGGGTCACCAGATCTCGGCCGAAGGTGTTCAACCGTCTCCAGAGAAAATAGCCGCTGTACGGGCCACAACCTGCAAATGTCAAGGAGGTCAGGGCTTTCCTGGGGCTGGCTGGCTACTACCGCCGGTTCGTCAAAAACTTCGCCCGGCTTGCTGCACCACTGCACGACCTGCTTCGAGGGACCACCAACAGCCCCAGGGGACGACCCATCAGCTGGGGACCCAGTCAGGAAGAGTCCTTTCAAGCCCTAAAGGGTGCTCTGACATTCCCCCCCCATCTTGGCATATGCGGACTACAATCTGCCCTTTCAACTTCATACCGATGCCAGTCTACAGGGTCTAGGGGCAGTACTCTCCCAGGTACAAGAAGGCAAGGAACGTGTCATAGCCTATGCCAGTCGGTCCCTACACGAAGGTGAGAAGAACCCCATCAATTACAGCTCGTTCCGGCTGGAGCTGTTGACCCTAACGTGGGCTATGATGGAAAAATTTGCAGGATATCTCACAGGGACAGAAGTACTAGTCCTGACAGATAAAAATCCGTTGGCCCACTTAGAGAATGCAAAACTCGGAGTCATGGAGCAGCGTTGGATGGCCCGGCTCTCTAAGTTTAACTACAAGATCAGATATAGAGCTGGGGCTGAGAATCAAAATGCGGACAGCCTGTCTAGAGTGACATTCCCCTTACTCACTAGAGACCGGGATGAAGAACTAGAAGGAGACGAGACGCCTGACTTCGCAGGGCTTGCCCGACAGATGATGGATTGCCGCCAGTATGTTGTAGGTGAAGCTGGAACTCAAGTGAGGGCCCCGCTGTCCCCCAGGAGTGGTGCAGACTCCAGGACCAGAACCCTGAATGGGCCCTACTCAAGCAATGGGTGAAGCAACAGCAGAAGTCCTCCTCCAAAGCACGTTCGCGACTGTCCGCCGGGACCTTGACCTTGCTCAGCCAGTGGGATCGGCTAATTCTGAGAGAAGAGGTACTATTTCGGAAGGTTCTCCTGTCCCACAAGTTGGAGGAATGTATACAAGTTGTGGTGCCTGCCCAATTGGCCCGTGAGATGGTGGACGAAGCACACAAAAGGAACGGTCACTTTGGAATAGACAAGACCTTTCGGTGGATTCAACAGTCCATCTACTGTCCGGGGCTCCGCAAGCTGGTTGAAGACGTCTGCAGAACCTGTCGCACCAGTGAACTTCACAAGTCCACTGAGCAGCGTGCACCTGTCCAGACAATTAAAACATCCAGGCCTCTTGAGCTGTTCATGGTGGACTATCTGTTGATTGGGACGGCGAGTAGTGGCTATCAATACTGCCTAGTCATGGTGGACCACTTCACAAAATTCGCCATCGCTGTTGCTACCAAAGACCAGACTGCCGAATCAGCTGCACAGGCCATCTGTCGACAGTTCATCCACGTCTATGGGTGTCCGGAGAGGTTGCACTCTGATCAGGGGGCTTGTTTCGAAGGTAGAGTTATCGAAGAACTGCATCGGATATATGGGATCCAGAAGTCAAGGACCACCCCTTACCACCCACAAGGAAACGGTGCGTGTGAGCGCTTTAACCGGACTCTACTCCAGTTGATCCGCACCTTAGCCGATGATAAGAAGGACCAATGGCCCCAATTCCTTCCAGATCTAGTATGGGCCTACAACAACCAGGTCCACTCTGTGACTGGCTACACCCCACACACCCTTCTCTTTGGCCACCCGGGAAAAGGGGCCCATGACCTGAACCTATTCCGCCCTGAAGAAGAGGTCTGCAATACCTACCCATCCTGGCTACATGCCCACCGACAGAAGATTGAAACTGTACATCGGCTAGTGAGCCAACAGATCCGGAACCAGATACATGCTGACCCACTCCCAGTACAAGAGGAACCCTTGGAGTTGGGACAGCTAGTCCTGCTCCGTATTAAGAAGCCTCAAGGAAAGCTTCGAGACAAGTGGGAGGCCGAAATTTACCGGGTAGTCCAACACCCCTACCCCAACAGTCATGTATACCGAGTGCGGGGTGAAGACAGTGGCAACACCCGCACCATACACCGAAACATGTTGCGCCCCTGCCGGTCCCAGCCTGACTCCCCGACCACAGTACCCAGAGGGGGTGACGCTGCTGACATGACTGACGTCATAGATACTAGTCAGCATAGCGACCACGCTGACTCTGAGGCTGGTGACCCACCTACCCAGACTAGTTCTTCCCCCGGGGGACTGACTGAAGTGGAGCGTACAAAAGGTGACGAGGTGGGGAATAGCCGACCCTTGCAGCGCACTGGCCGCACCACTGCTGGGGTCCCTCCCGGACGGTTCTACAGGGACCAGTATGTATGGCCCACTTCTCAACCAACCCCTCTGACATCTACAGCCATCACTGCCTTGGAGCCGTCGGTTTTTGACAGGGACTGTCAACCTTTAAGTGGGGGGGTATGTAACGGAGTGGGTAGCCCTGACTGTATTATTATTGAAATGGACACTGAAGTTGACATTACACAGTCCAATACTGCCCCCTTGTGGACAAGTGCTGAAATTGCGATTACACCAACTGCTGATCCCCTCCCACATCAGCCTTGTGCTGAGGAAGAAAAAGTGCGGGAAACAGAGAAGGAACAGAGCTCGACCAGGACAGACCTGCCTGTGGGGTCTTCTTGAGAGAGGGCTTCCTTGCAACACCTCTCTGGAAAGATCACGCCGCGGAAGCCGTTGCGACAACCCCCAGGCTGCAGAACATTGTTACCATGAGCCAAACCTGACTGCAGAGCATTGTACTCCTAGAGCATATTCAGAGACTGTGATGGACACAAGGGAGCCATCTTCGAAACCTATACTCCTTTCTTCCTTCTTTTTATGCTCTGACTGAGAGACTATAAACCGGTACCTGTGGAGAGGACTGAGGAGACCCCCCTTCATCGCTTCCCCTGGAATCGCCACCGTTAGACCCCAGGCCTGCAACGTGGGAGCTACACCTTCTGCTGTTATAGACTGGTAACGTACATTGAGGGAAAGCTAGGGAAAGATATTGCCAGTACTGTTTTGTTTTCTTTGTTTGTTTGCCGTGCATCCGGAGCTAAATATCAGGGGACTCAACCTTCCCTATGTGTGCAGCCAAACCAGTTGAATGTGTTATCATCATGTTTAATAGTAAAGAAATGTTTCCTCCCGTTAAATCTGAGTATGGGGATTTTGTTGAATCATAGACACACACCCGCGGCCTTACTGCAGGTCACTTCAGACCATCTCTCTTAACTCACAATATCCTAGTATGGTATATGATTTCTTTTTTCTAAACCAGCCCACCAATTTAATGGAACAGTGTATGGGGCACTTTCCCTCTGTCTCCACACTGTTTACGGAAGTGCCGGCGTAAACATGTATGCTCAGATTATTCGAGCATGCATCTTTATTGCTGTAGACAGAAGTTGATAAGCAGCTGCTAGACATGTCAGGAAACTCTTACCCCTTAGGAATCAAAGGAGACCAAGAAATAATTGTCTGCCCTTGTATATATTACTGGGGATCTCTCTGAAATGGAAAATGATATATAGCTAGACATTATGATAATTATGATTTTGTTTCAATTTACCATCATTTCTTATCCTATGCCTATTCTAAGATGTAGAATTTATCTTCTACGCGACTGTCTACTTTTTCAATAACACAGATATTCCCATGTGTCTCAAAGCTCATTACTGACATCCTGGTCGTCCTATCTGCGTTCTGTAATCCATGTACTGGAATGTAAACCACTATGTATATCTCACTGACCACATAAGAAATGTACAAGGAATCTATGGGAAGGCACCATGAACGTCTGATGCTTATACGATGTGGTCTCACTATCATATTTCTGTGTAATAACTTTGTCTCTCAGTACATAGTGATGGCACCAGTGTGAATGTCCCTGCGGATGTCTGGTCTACCACATTTCATTCAACATAATTAGTTGTTCTGTAGTTTAGATGACTTCCAGTATTTATGTCCGGAATATTGGGTTGGCTATTAGGACTTTGATTAAGTGGATCCAGTGATGATTACTTTTGGGAGGTTAATTTAGAGGGGGTGGTATTAGTAATTTGGAGAGAGGAATGTGATGGCTTCTAGAGGCGAATGAAGCTCTCTCATCAGTGGCATCCAAACCTACATCTTTTTCTAAATGTTGCTTCATTGAAAGTATATAATACTGCCATATTTTGTTTAAATGGGGTTTCCTACTTTTTTTTGTATATAAATGTATGTTTTTAATTAGATACCATTTATGTAATTGGGTTGCATTAAAAAGTTTGCAAAGTTTTCTGTCTATAGCCTCTGTTGTGCATTGACTATTCTTGGTTGTAGAATGAAGTAACTGAGAATTCTTTATAACAGTCCAATTGTTAGGTTTGTAACTCCTTTATCTGTTTTTTTTAGCTCCTCTTAGCTTATTGATGAACAATAATAACATAAAACTTGAATGTGGAAAGAAACATAGAGCTCCAAAGGTATTATCTGACTAAGATTCATGCCTGAGGCGAAACGCGTCAACGTGTTCCTCACCACTGATAGTTTAATGCGTGCTTAAAGGGAACCTGTCAGCTGGTTTACGCCCCCCCAGCTATCACTGTCTGTACCTGTAGCTTCACAATACTATTGTAGACATCCCTGTCTGAGCTCATAGTTTTTGATCCAATATGTTTTATTGAAGACAAATGATACACGTTAAAGACTTCAATACAGAAAAATACAAATATAGGGTGAAGAGAAGCAGTCTTAATACCAACCAAGAAAGACTGTCACAAAGGGATGGGGGGGGAGGATAGTGAAAGGGAAATAGGGGTGACGGAAAGAAGATTGTCCAGCAAAACATCAATTAGAACCCTATACAGACATCTAAAATATAGGCTCGGTCAGGGGGTGGGCAGACCAACTAGACCAGTTGTTCAAAACTCTACCCCTGTTGGCTGTATCCAATGAAAGCCAGAATTCGTGTTGAAAAGTGGACTTGAGTCTATCCACCACTTCTCTCATCACTCCCTGTCTGAGCTAATAGTGTAATGTTATAGGTGAAAAAAAGCATTTATACACTTACATTTTCTTATGTGAATGAGGCAGACAGATTACACCTCGGAGGATGTTGTCACTCTGGCAGGTTAATAATTAACATTTCAACCGAATGTCAGAACATGCTGCAGGACCTGTGTGATGTCCCAGTCATGTGACCATAGTGGGTGGAGCTAAGCAAGCTAAATCATTATGTGCTGTGAAGACTTAGCTCTGCCTATTGTAGTCACATGGTTGTGACATCACAGAGGTCCTGCAGCATGTTCTAACATTCGGCGGAAATGTTAACTATTAACCTGCCAGAGTGACTACATCCTCCAAGGTGTAGTCTGAGTACCTCATTACATAAGGAAATGTAAGTGTATAAATGCTTTTTTTCACCTTTAACATTACAGTATTAGCTCAGACAGGGATGGTTAGACTGGTATTATAAAGCTGCAGTTGCAAACAATGATAGCTGGGAGGCATAAACCAGCTGACAGGTTCCCTTTAATAAAGGAAGAAAATTTGGAATCACTTTTCATCCTGATGAAGGATATGGAATCTCCGAAATGTGTTGAATAATAAAATCATCATTGAAGAACCCTTGGACTTTCTTTTATCCCCTGCAGAACAGGGTTTAACTCTCTCTATTACCGCCTTATAGTCTACATAGGAAGAGCAATAAGTATTTATTATGTACACTTGAAAATACCACTTTGTACGGACTCAGGGACTAAAAACATCATAACCAATTTATTTTTAAAAATGGAAGAAAAATTTTAAATTAAGCAATTTTACAAATATTCTTGATTACGGTAAATATAATTTTGCATTTTCAACCTCTTTGCAAACCTTTATTTCTCAATAGCAGTCTCTCTGTAGTTCCCCTCTGCCATCATACTCACTTATAACTTTGTATATTGCAGATATTTTCATCCATCCTGTTTATTGTGCAGCAACATTTTTTTAAGCAATTAAAAAAGATTTTTTTCCTAATTGCTCCCTAAGCAATAAAAAGTTTTTGCACACAGATGATTTGTGTTCTGTCACTCGTCATAAATTTCATCCAACGCAAACGAGCATTTGGAATGGAGCAGATTAGATAGGACTTGGAGTAACAGAAGTTCCTCATCCTCACCCATGTAATTATGACTTATGAGATCTCTGAGCTCTGCCAACATAAACCATGCTGACTCTATAATGGACATTTTAGTAGCACATTGATAACAGCTTTAGCAAACTTCAAAGCAGGACATTCCTACAGAGCTAGTTATGCAAGTTATCTTCATTAGTGTTTGGACTTGCTTGGAGGAAAAGTTGCTTGATGTGAATCGGTTGCCTATAATTGGCCTTTCTTTGATATTTACACGTATCCTTATTTCTGTACAGAGACCCTGGTTGCAGTTAAGAAGAATGTACTTGTAATGTTTAAGTATGATTTCAAAACAGAATGATTGTGTGAAAGGCTCGAGTCCAAGTATAATGTGGAATTCTACTGGATATACCATGGGGGGAATACGCCAAGATGGGGGTTCAGATTTACATTTTATAGTCACTTGCACCAAATTTATCAAGACGCTCCAAATATAGTAATTTGCAATAGTTACGTGATGGTGTGGACTTGCCTATATTATGCCAATATGTGGGGTAAATCTTTCTGGCTGCTCTTCTCTACTCTATACTCACTGCTGTCATTTTTTTCTTTTGCCTTGTCAAAGTGATGTGTACCTACATAGTTTGCACTGGATCATGCTGACGGGTGAGGAGGACCAACTTTGCCATGTGACCGGGCTTACCTTGGAGAGCATGGAGGGGCTTGACTAAGCAACTACCTGGTCCTGGCCACTGATGTTGTGGTTTGGCTTGTGCTGGTGGTAACCGCTAGCTGCCACTCCAGGGCAAATCTCGGTTCTGCAGCAGTGGACCCCTGGGGTCAGAAAAGCAAATTTGGACATAGGGTATCAAACAGACTGGACGGCTGATATGGACGGGAACAGGAAAACTGGTACAGATTCAGATGAAGGGTTATGGTCCAGGATCATACACAGGGCTGGTCCAGGATCATGGAGTCAGATACATAGGACAGGTTCTTGTTCAGGGTCACATGTACTGAATAACAGGAACCTGACAACTATCAATATGAACAGTCAAGCAGATTACACATGTTTCTCAGTCACCTCAATAAGGGGAAGGATGCCTTAAGTACTTAGTGCCTCACAGACATAGGCTAGAGGCACTTCCAGATTAAGGGTGCTGCCCGTTTAAGAGGGGAGAAGAGCGCATGCCTGCACCCTAAGCACTCTAGCAGACCAGCGCTGCACACGCAGACTCTGGGGGTTGAAAGCCACAGTGGGAGACACAGGAGAGGATAGCGCCGAATGGCGGTGAGTGCATCAGCTTTGGTGCCCTTGCACTGTCCCTCTACCTCAACCCAGCAGGGACACCGATGTCGGCATTATACACTGATTGGATGGTCCTTATGGATACACCTTTAAATGGTAACACCTGAGTGTCAATTTACTTATACACTTATTAGTGGAAGAAGAAAGGAACAGCACAATGAATTTTAATGAATTATAAGAAAAAAATTCCAATTGTTAAAAAATGTGGAATACAATTATTTACTAAAACAGAGGTAATATGCCTTATTTAAAAGGGTTGTCTAGGATTAAGATTTAAATGGCCATAAAGCTGCAGAGATAGAAATTAATAAACAAATTATTATTCATCCTACCAGGTCTAGTACTGCCTCTCTGGTGCTGGCTAGTTCTTTGAGAACATGCTGCAGTGTTGACATCATAGCTATGCCTACAGCCAGACACTGCTGATGGAGACTGAGTGAGCCGATGAGTTTGCACACTCACGGTAGTCGTAATGTCACTGCTACAGATTATCAACAAAGACTGGGGCAACGATGGAGAGGCAGAGCGGGCCATGAGGAGGGTGAGTTTTAGTGTGTTTATTGCCTCTCTGCAAGCTTATGTACAATTAAGAATTTATCCTGGGCAATCCCTTTAGAGAATGTGTCGAGATTCTCTTATTTATTAGTGCTTTCTGCAGCCAATGTGGGTTTCCATTTTTATTTGCTGGTGTGTAAGTGTATGAGCACGCAAATACTGTAAATTCGTCAGTCCCTGGGCGTAGGTAACTAGGGTCAGTGGCTGCTGGCATAAAACAGAGGGATGCCAGGGCGCTGCAGGGGGAGCAATGGGCAGGTGAGTTACATTGTCTGCGGTTGGGACATTGACTGCTCCCCACGCCAAAGATGATGCATGGAAAGCAGTGAATATACACACACATGACTGACCTTGGCTGCAGCTGCAGCTGGTGATGATATGGGCCGGCTAATTACGGTAATGTAATATGTGCCACTGCCACTTCTCACCTCTTAGTGCTTTAGTTTGACGGACAGGGGGATGCAGTGAATACTACAATAGCCTAAACAGAATGCCCACATGACCACCGGGCCCCAGCCTCTGGTCACTGCTCTAAAACCGCCCCCCCTACAGGAGAGCACAGCAGAACCCTCCCTCTAGTATAAGCCGAGGGGCTTTTTCAGCATAAAAAATGTGCTGAAAAATTTGGCTTATACTCGAGTATATATGGTATTCATTTTATATAGCTGTATTAGCTGTATAAGTGTGAACTTTCCCTTCCGGATCTATAATAGACATGAGTGAATATACGGACTGATCATGTTTATGATTAAGAACTCGAAACGCGCAAAACCTTTTTTTATTTTTTTTCAATCATGGATTTTTAACTTGATATGTAGACATTTATTCAGTAAAGATATATACATTTTGGTGGTGCTAGATTATACAATTTTTCTATTACCATTCAATGTTGACCCTTCCCATTTCCTTGTAAGATACGTACGCCTCTCTACGGCTGCTATAGCATGAAAATCTCATTTAGATTATTTTCTTGTGAAGTTCACTACTGACACAGATTGACCTTGAACACAAAGGACCAAAAATAAGCAACCTGACTACTCCTGCCTAATTACGCCTATGTACAGTTGGTTCATACTACATCAATTTACCCAGGTACAGTCTGTATCTTCCTATTACTTAGACGGTGCGGTCTGGAAGTAATTATCATAACGCGTTTTAAATCATTCACAAGCTGCTACCAGAGTCTTTGAATTTAGCATGTTACATATATTACAAGATGAAAGACATTGGAATGAAAGACATGTACAGGCTAATGAAAGATACCCTACCTTTGTTAGACATACAGTGCTATTACAGTGTTTTCTATCCCGGAGGAGGTTAATTGACATTTTGATTTACATCATTGTGGTTTGTTTGAGAAGAAAGTCTTGTCTATAGCATGAGGCTCAACTAAAAATATCTTTTGCCATTTTAAGCTTTCCTACATAGGTCATAACCCATCGATAACATTTGCTTATGGTTCACATAGGAGTAGAGGGAGGACATTGTGAAAAATCTGCGAAAGTCTTTCGTCACCCAAGATCTCACATCTCCTTGCATTTCTTACATGATATACGGTATTAAAAAGCTGGTCAACACATCATTTTAAATACTTTTATATTGAAAGAACAAAATGGCATTTAGTTATGGACAATTTCTTAACTGGACTTCTTCAAGGTACATTAATGTCTTAGTAAACTGACATTTGTGTGGAGAAGTGGCTACGACAGCCTGTACCTTTAGACAGTTCCCGCAGGGCTAGCAAAGGCAACACTGCCCTCTGTGGGCCAAAGATGCCACCTGGAACCAAGAAATGAGAATGCAGTTTTCATGAGGGAAGAGTTTGAGAGGAGGAACAGGTCAGGCGGGAACTGTGGCGCTGCAGCAAGGTATAAAAAAGGAGACATTGGCAGAAGGGTGGGATTGGTGTGAAGAAATAGAAGTGAGCAGATCTCTGCAGAGGGGCAGCACCTAGAATGTATGGGCAGATTTCAGGTTACTCCAACAGCCAATCACAGATGCCCATTCTATGTGACAGCATCTGTGATTCAGAAATATGGGTCTTATCTCATGGCAGACAGGGGCAGATGCCCGATGAAATTTGCTCACCTGATCAGGTTGTGTGAACCCACAACCAGTATCAACACACATACAGCTGAGGAAGGAGCAGAGACTGCTCTGAGACGAGTCAGCATAAAGTAACACCATTGCACCAGACTTCTCAGGTCCTGATTCTTCCTTTCAGTAGCATGGATCACCAGTACTTTGTCTTGTTTCCAGCATCTGTGATTGGCTGTTGAGCCTTTCACAGATTGACTGACATTATAGTAATGTAAAAATAAATACGTTATTTAAAAAGATATGGCACTTTGCTGTATTTTTGATTCTCAGCACAGATAAAGCAGACAGCTACGTGCTGCCACCTCAAGCTGCCTGGCTTTATCTTGGCTGGCAATCAAAATACAGGGAAGCCCATTTTTTTTAATATATTTAAATAAATTATTTTAAAAAAATTGTTTGTGGGCTTCACCCAATTTTTGATCACTGAAAACCGCAGCCTGCAGCCTCCCCTGAATGTGGTTCATTCTTTCGTAGCAGCCCTGGTGGCATTGGCATGCTGGGTAATAATAGAGTTAGTGCCAGCTTTGTATTGTCAGCTGGCACTAAGCCTGAAATTCATGATGTCAGGCCGAATTAGACTCAGCCACCATGAATTTCTAATAAACATTAAAAAACCACAACATAGTGAAAACAACATTGAATTAGGGACATATTTAGAGACTTCATCTTTATTAACATAAAAAAACTTCCTCTGACGTAATCCACAGGCAGAGCAGGTTCAGCTCTGCTTCATCGCTCTGAAAAGTCATACATATCTGCTCCGAGGGACAAGTAGGCTCAGATTTATCTAGGTGCCATGAGAAAGGTCAATCCAGTGCACAGCTAAGCTGTGAACTCATGTGACCGTCAACTCTGAAGCCACAGCGAAAATTGCCCTAAACTAAGCAGTTCTCGGTAGTGATTGCGGTGACGTCAGAGTCAGGGTTACCAGAGTGCACAGCTGAGCAGCTTAATGAGCCTATCTTCATTTAAGGCAGTGAATGACTGTGTGCCGACAGACTGAGGGCTGCAGAGCATGCGCAGCCATGCGTCATACCCAGAAGAAAGGCACAGCTTATGAATGTGGGAAGTGCACATGCGAAGCAGGATGTCACACCCACTGGGGCATGATACTCGCAGTAAGGAGGGGGGTTGGAGGATGAGAGAATGCCCACGGTGTCTACAGTCTAGCTGACACCATGATAATACTATATAAGAATGTAAGTGATCAAAGCACTTTTCACAGTGATTACAGGACACATTTAGGTCAGACAGAGATGGTTAGGGATGACGTAGGAAACTGCAGGGACTGGAAGTGGTAGGTTTGGGGGCATAAACTAGACAACAGGTTCCCTTTAAATGTAAAGTGGGCACTTATTGTTATCGGAGTACTCAGGTTATTGCGACTGTCAAAGGGGCATACAGGGGGGATTATTACTTTCAAGGGGCCAAAATGTGAGCACTTGCACAGGGCATTAATATATTCTAATATATTACCTGAGCTGAACCCCTAGCTACACCTCTGCTGCTACCATTCCGGCTTTGGTGCAGAAAAAAATGTTGCAACAACATCCCATGTGAACATGCCCTTAATCAATATCCTTCCACAGCTTGTTATAAGTTTTATATCATTTTTTCGGCTTTGGAATAATGAGGGGTTAATATTTTGTAAAAGGATTTTTATAAAAGTTATATCATAAAAATAAAACACAATTATCTGTCAGCGAAATAACTGGACAAGTTAGCTTCAGACTTGGATCTTCTAAATTGGCGAGTTGTAAACTTTAGAAAATCTCCTCTATAATTTTCTTTGTGTATTAATAATGGAATCTCTTTTTATGGCAGATCTCATAAAATAAGCTAAAACTTGTTTTAGCCGGTGATAATTACATAAAGCTTGAACAACGGGGACAGGCTGAAGGTTTGTTGCTGAGCTCGGAGTTCTGGTGCCGTCTTGGCATAACCTCGTAAACACCATAATTGAGAAAAATAAGATATATGATAAAAATGTTTCTTTTCTTCCCAAGATTATTGGTGCACAGGACTTCCTAAGGTAATCACACATCTAATAATCATGGTATGTTCCACCTTCCTAATAATGAAAATATTCTACGCCCATTTCTTAAAAGCTTTCGTCATGCACGTTACCTAATTTCCTCAACTGGAAAATTTTCACTAAATCCCATGAAATGATCCACTATTTAAAAATATAGAGGGTTTTTTTTGGTCAGAAACTTAGATATGTAGCAAACCTTAACAAGACATTTGACAGACATGTTATATATTGCAGAAAACGTTAAGCGGCAACTGTAACTTCAACAATTGTATAGCATGAGAATCTAAAAAGAAAACTCTGCAATGTCCTATAATTGAAAAATGTCTCCACTTATGAGCCACCTTACCTCATTCTAAACTCAGAAATACAGCTGCAAGACAGACTTTCAGTTTATTGGCTGTCAATATGAATATAGGATCCTGATCTGTTCCTCAAGCTAGGGGGTCCTATGCTATCCCTTATCTCAGGAGCACCCCTATTGGTGGGTAGGTCTGAATTCCCAGCCTATCCCTGCTCCTGACCAGTCCTGATCTGATTCCCCCTCATTCCAGGATAGGGGATTAATGAAAGCCACAGATAAAGACAGACAAGTGAAAATGAAAACTCCATCACTAAGCACAAAAACACAAAGGTAAAGACAGTAAGAGTTGCAGGATGAAAAACAAGACCAGGTAGGAAGCATCATAACAACAGGGAAGAACTTCCACAAGCGCATCAAGCAACTAGCACAACTTTCATCAGAGTCTGGAACACCACACCTCACAGACCAACATGGGACCAACATAGGAAAAACTATAGCTGGCATGGTTAGAAGGATTCCAGCAGCATAAATAGGAGGGGGGCAGATGTGATTGGCTTTCCCATAAGGTGATAAAAGGAGCAAGCAGACAGCAGGTGTGAACTCTTGCAAGCCTGCCTATTAAACAACACATAGCTGGTCCATGCCCAAGTCGGCCTGTGTTGATCCCATACCCTAAGGTAACCCTCAGGCGGGAAGTCAGAATGTGCAATCTGAAAGGAGTCCAACACCGCCATGACAGTCGGCAACGTTTGTGCAAAACTCTGTGTGACATTGACAGATTCTAGTAAGTCTATGGAGAACGGGAAAGAGTGAAAGCAGAAAGAAATTGTGATGTTGCTTCACAGTCAGTTTTATCTAACTGAGAAACATAAGAAAACAATGAACTTTTTCTGAATTCACCAACTGGCTGCAATGAAACAAAGAGTGAATATTTAAAGGGGTCTGAATACTTTCTGTACCCACTGTACCTGCATCTAACAAGGGGTATTAAAAATCACATTTCATAACTGCTATATCATTTATTAAATTTATTAACAATCACATTAAAGTCTGATACATTTGTAGATTATTTCTCCTCAGCCTCAGGCAACAACTAGGTCTGGAGTACTTGGTTCATGATGTGGGTATGAAGCTTCATATCAGTGTTTGAATTAATACACAGAGTTTAAGCTTTTGGGATCTGTGATCAGGATGAACAATCCCAAGCCTTCTATATGGGCATGTAAGGCCGGCTTCACACCATGATCTTTTGGACTGCCCCGGATCAGATTTTGACCCTTTTGTCTCCCTATGGGGCTGGATAGAGCCGGATGGCAGTGATTTGTCATCCGGTTTTGTGCTGTCCAGGAGGATCCGGCAGATTTCGTTTTTTTGCCCGGACACAAAATCAGAGCTTGCAGCATTTTTAGTGTCCGGTGCAAAACGTGGACAAAATGGAAACCTCCCAGATGCTATGGGTGCCGGATCCGACAAAAAACTGGACCGGTTCCCAGACTTCAAGTGCTGGCTGCTGGATGTTAAAAGCAGCAACCACTGAATTTCAGCACCTGGAGAGCTCCCCGGCTGAAATTTCAGCATAGCAGCTAACTCCCATCCAGCCGCTATGCTGAAATATCAGAACCTGGACAGCGGCAGCTGCGAGCAGGGAGGATTCCGTCAGAAAACAGGGATCGGAAGGCAGATTTGCCCTTTGGTTCTGTTTGTCCGGGGCTGTCAGGTTCTGTCCGGTGCTTCCTGCAAAACACCGGACAGAACCTGACAGACGAAAATCGTGGTGTGAAGCCGGCCTAAGTCGTAGGAAGATGAATAAAATGATTCGTTGATATCTGCAAATTGATGACTTATTCCTGAGAATGTTGTTTGTCATATGTAAATGAGCTGTTAAGATCTATGGGCCAGAGAATATTATAAATGAAAGCTGGCATTTCTAGTGTAAGACATGTAATGACTAACTGTCTGCCCTCCTGATCTACATGTCTCACACTGGTAATGCTCCCTTTAATGTAAAATAATCTCTGGAGGCGGAATCTCAGGGAGATCTATATGTGGACCACAGATCAGCTCATTTACATGATGAGAAAAGTGTTGATTTCCCTAGAATAAGACATCAGATCGCAGATATCAGGGTATACGTTGATCCAACTTTCTATGCCCTACATGCCCAAATTGATGATTTAGGAGGATCCCATTAAGCCTGTGCGTATAATCCCTTTCTATCAAGGTTCCTACAAGCATTTCTTGTATTCTCCTTCCTTCAGTCTTGGCTTTTCCTTTTCTTCTCCTTTAGAACATAGCTTTAATCTCTGACCGCAGTTTAGCTGCATTATACATTGAGAGCCTAGGGGGGCCCCATAAGTCCCTTTGACCTATAGAAAAAGACTAATACTATTAAAGATTTGCAATAATTGGGGGCCCCGTTGGAGCTTTCGCATCCGGGCCCCTGGGCCTGAAGTTACACCACTGGGGACATGTATACTGTTTGTTAGATGGACACTGGCATTATAAGACGGACCCCATAATATTGAGTTAACAGAAAAAAATGTGATTCTCAAATTGCCTCCAACTACCTGTGCAGTCTATAAGCCAAACATCCGATTCCGTCTCCAACTCCACCAAAATGGACACCGACTCCGAATCCACAGACTCCGACTCCACAACCATGGCTGTGAGGTCAGTAAGTCAAACATCCGACTCCTCAATTTCCCTGAATCCAACACCGACTCCACTAAAATGGAGACAGACGCCGAATGCACAATCCTACCCCACAGCCCTGCCGACTACACTACTCTGTCTCTGCGAGAAGAAGACAAGATGGCAGATGGGGAAAGGAATCCATATACACGAAATAATACAAGTATCTAGGGGAATTAAAAGTAGCTAATTAAGTTATCTTGGCCTATGTTGAATTAAATTTAAGAAAAATAGCACATGGATGGAGCGCTTCATTACAGATGTTACACGCTCCCATCTCATATGAGCAAATGTCTACACCATTAGTGAACTAGGACAAGTCTTATGAAGATACTACCGTATGCGACATAATAATCCAAAAAGTGATTTTAAAGAATAAAGGCCTCCTTTTGTCTGATGGGGAGGGTAGTCACTGCGCAGTGTCATAATTAATATCCTGAGACCAGTTACAGCAAGCTCTGGAGTCAGTCTGTAATGGATAAAGAGAATATAAATCCTTTCGGTGGTTAAAGATCATTCCATCAGGGATGAGGTCATTCCCCATTTTTTTATGACATGTTTTTTTTCTTTAAAGAGCAGTTTTAAGAGGGGGGTGGGAGGAATGGGATTTTACATAGCAATTAAACAAAATGTTGCATGTAGTAGCAATAAATTTCTAAAGAGGCTATTTGTTATGTAGTGAATCATGTAGTGGTTGTTTTGTAAAAAGGTTGTATCAACTCAAATATACAGCCGTACCTTCCCTTCAAACTGGAAAATATAAAGGGGCTGTGCAAGAGTTTTGTGTTTTTTTTAAAAAAAAAGGTGCTGACTTTTCTGTTCCGAAACAGTGCCACACTTGTACATAGGCAGTGTTTGGTATTGCAGGTTAGTGCCATCATTATAAATGTGGCTAAGGATGACCTGAAAAATACCCAAAAGAAAAATGTCCATATGGTTGGGGTTAGGGTTAAGGGATATGTGGTATGGTTGGGTGTTAAGGTTCCGTCACACGCGGCAATATGGCTTCCATATCGCCGTAAATTTGTGTATTTCGGGGATGTGAAGACCCCATCACCTGTGCGTAGTCATATTTAGGGGAGTGATGTGTAGTGAATATATTAATACTTTTCTCCCTAGCTCTGAAATGTGAGCCACAATTCTATGAGACTTCCTGTCAGAGGAAAACTACTTCTCACCTCTCTCTGTGGATTCATGGGTGGTCTTCCTTTTGTATCATTGTCTCTGGTCCCAATGTGTAACCTAACTCCCTTTGCTAGGAAGCCTTCATTGTTTGGCCACAAATGGCCAAGAAATTAATATCCTCAGGTTAATTAACAGATCCAGAAGATGAATTACTCTTTGGGCAAACAGGAGGGGGCTCTCTCCTTAAGAAGGATGGAACGATGGCGACACCTGAACAAGATGGCTGCTATGGGAATATTGTTTGATATATCAGAATATATCCCTTATTCCTTACATCATGCATTTTCTAAGTAAGTCCATCAGCCTCATTAGATCTAATAAATCTATTTACTAATACTGGAGACAGATTGCTTACTATCACTGATCAATAGTTTCAAAAGATTTTTAGTCAGTCCAGCTCAAATAGTGAAATGAATTACCGTATATACTCGTGTATAAGCCGAGTTTTTCAGCCCAAAATTTGGGCTGAAAAGTCCCCCCCTCGGCTTATACACGGGTCAATACGGTACCTCTGGGCTGTGGAGGCTGGAGGAGGCGGGGGGAGGCTGCTGTATGAGCGGCCCCGTCACGTGGGGCCGCTCATTATATATGCACTGCTTCCCCCTGTCAATCAGCGCAGGGGGAAGCATTTCATATAGCCCCCCAAAAGCTGCCACTGTCCCCCCTTGTAAGGGCCCCCCCCCCGATGCTTATACATTACCATCCCGGTGTTCTGATCGGCGCCGCTCCTCGGTGCTTCTTCATCCTCCCGTCCTCGCTGGCTCCATCCGTGATCTCCGGCTGTCGCAGCGATGTGACGTCATCGCGCGACCGCCGGAGAACCCGGATGCAGCCAGCGCGGGAGGATGAAGACGCAGCACGGAGGAGCGGTGCCGATCAGAACACCGGGATGGTAATGTATAAGCACTGGGGGGGGGGGCACTTACAAGGGGGGACAGTGCCAGCTTGTGGGGCTGTTGGTACCCCCAGGGGGCTGTTGGTACCCCCAGGGGGCTGCTGGGTACCCCCTGGGGGCTGCTGGGTACCCCCTGGGGGCTGTTGGTACCCCCAGGGGGATGTTGGTACCCCCAGGGGGCTGCTGGGTACCCCCTGGGGGCTGTTGGTACCCCCAGGGGGCTGCTGGGTACCCCCTGGGGGCTGCTGGGTACCCCCTGGGGGATGTTGGTACCCCCTGGGGGATATTGGTACCCCCAGGGGGCTGCTGGGTACCCCCTGGGGGCTGTTGGTACCCCCAGGGGGCTGTTGGTACCCCCAGGGGGCTGCTGGGTACCCCCTGGAGGCTGTTGGTACCCCCAGGGGGCTGCTGGGTACCCCCTGGGGGCTGCTGGGTACCCCCAGGGGCCCGCTGTATAACCCCTGGGGGGTGCTGTATAACCCCTGGGGGCTGCTGTATATACTGCTGAGGCCTGTATACCACTGGGGCTGCTGTATATACCACTGGGGCTGCTGTATATACCACTGGGGCTGCTGGGGCTCCTGTATACTACCACTGGGGCTGCTATATACTACCACTGGGGCTGCTGGGGCTGCTATATACTACCACTGGGGCTGCTATATACTACCACTGGGGCTGCTGTATACTACCACTGGGGCTGCTGGGGATGCTATATACTACCACTGGGGCTGCTATATACAACCACTGGGGCTGCTGGGGCTGCTATATACTACCACTGGGGCTGCTATATACTACCACTGGGGCTGCTATATACTACCACTGGGGCTGCTATATACTACCACTGGGGCTGCTGTATACTACCACTGGGGCTGCTGGGGATGCTATATACTACCACTGGGGCTGCTATATACAACCACTGGGGCTGCTGGGGCTGCTTTATACTACCACTGGGGCTGCTATATACTACCACTGCGGCTGCTGTATACTACCACTGGGGCTGCTATATACTACCACTGGGGCTGCTGTATACTACCACTGGGGCTGCTGGGGATGCTATATACTACCACTGGGGCTGCTATATACTACCACTGGGGCTGCTATATACTACCACTGGGGCTGCTATATACTACCACTGGGGCTGCTGTATACTACTGCTGGGGCTGCTATATACTACCACTGGGGCTGCTGGGGCTGCTATATACTACCACTGCGGCTGCTGTATACTACCACTGGGGCTGCTGGGGATGCTATATACTACCATTGGGGCTGCTGTATACTACCACTAGGGCTGCTGTATACTACCACTGGGGAGGCCTGTATACCACTGGGGGGGGGCCTGTATACCACACTGCTGGGGGCTGTATACCTGTGCTGGGGTCCACCCTCGGCTTATACACGAGTCAATAGGTTTTTCCAGATTTTTGGGGCAAAAGTAGGGTGGTCGGCTTATACACGGGTCGGCTTATACACGAGTATATACGGTAATAAAAAAATGAATAAAAAGTTAATAACAGAAGTATTAACAACTTGAGTCAGACATTGAGAAGTAGAGTTCTTTCATCCTTGCAGCCAAAGTTGATAGCTTTGGTGCAATGCACATTAAAGGGCTTGTACCAAGTTTATAAGTTCAAAGGAAAGAATAGATATCTAGTGATAATGGGTAACAGTAGGAAGGATTAAAATGTAGAGTTTATTTCATCAGACTAAAATATAATGCAGCATCTAGTAGAGCCAAAGCAGAGCGTTGGAACTCTATCCTACGTGTTTCAGCTTTAGGAAGCCTTAATTCATGATTAAGGATTCCTAAAGCTGAAATGCGTAGGGTTGTGTTCTAGTGCTCTGCCTTGGAGCTACTAGATACTACACTATATTTTAATCTGATGAAATAATCCATACATTTTAATCTATCCTACTGTTATCCCTGATGAAGGTGCCAGGAGGGCACTGAAACGCGTTGGAATAAAGAAGGATTTGATTGAACAACTTCTGCTCATGCATTCATTGAAGTGAGTGATCCTGGCAGCGCGGACTGTTGTACACTTTTCTTCCCCAAGCATCTTGTTGCATCTCCACGTGAGTGTGGCCAGTGGAAGTCCAGCAGCAGCCATCAGGATATTATTAACAAGCCTTCAAACCAGTTGTCGGTCTCACAACTGGACTAGGTGAGTGGATTTGATTTCTCACCATTGCACAAACCAGTGTCTAGTGATAAGGGCACTATTGCGCCTCTTGTCCCCCCTCCCCTTCTTTTTTGCTACTGTTATCCATTGTCATGGGATATCTATCCTTTCCTTTGAGCTTCATTGCTGCCTGAGCCAGGGGCATTCCCTACACTGGGAATGGAACCATAGAAATCGGAGAAAGACTGAAGTGGGGTGAGCTGAAACTTTTTTTCTTTTCTCTAAATTTATAAATCATCCTTTATCCATGGGATGATGACTAGGGGTCCGTAGCATAGCTACCAGGGGTGCAGAGGAGCTACCGCTTCTGGAAACTGCATTACCTAGTGCAGCACACTGCTACAGTTAAACTCTATGGTAGAACAGGGAAACATGATCTCCCTGAACTACTGCATGTTGGTCTGTAGACTGTGGTCTAAATAAAAGTAGTGAGACTAATGGACGAGGAAGAGGATGGAGTGGACTCAGCGTGCTCAGATGTGATAACACATTACACTTGTACGCTAATGCCTTGGTCCTGTCTGCCAGTAGACTTATTGGAAGCCATGGGTAGGTGAGTATATGATGGTTTTTGTTTGTTTTTGCTCATGAGTCAAATTCTAGGGACTCCATATGTGAAAGGTGCTAGCCAGAAAAAACATCAACAAGAAAGGATATCGGCTGCAACATTAATACTGGAAAAATATGATGAAGCATATTAGCTATTGAATACATGGCTGGCTATGTGCAAAGCTGCTCAATGTGAATAGGGCATACAGGCACAGCAGAAAACTGCTTCATGATATAGAGGAAAAAAATGAGAAGTTAGCTAATCCAATGGCCATGGCATTTCAGCCCGGTAACTATGACAAGGTCTCTCATACTACCGGGTCCTAACCTTGTGTTGCTTCCTGCGGTATATTTGCTTGAAATGGTGTCTGTGCCACTAGTATGATACGTTTTCTGACCGTGCACCCTCCCCACCCTGTAGCCATGTTGAGACTCTACATCCTGCTGTAGCCTAGGTCCTGACACACCCATATACGCAGGTTTTAATTGCAGTTAGTGGCACAGACACCCATTCAAGCAAATGTACTGCAGGAAGAGGCACAAGGTTAGGACCCGGTAGTATGAGAGACCTTGATGCCGGTTACCGGGCTGAGATGCCTTGGCCATTGCATTAGCTAACTTCTCTTTTTTTTTTCCTCTATATCGTGAAGCAGTTTTCTGCTGTGCCTGTATACCCTATTCACATTGAGCAGCTTTGCACATAGCCAGCCATGTATTCACTAGCTAATATGCTTTATCATATTTTTCCAGTGTTAAAATTCTAGGGACTATCATACAATGTAGGGAGATATACTGGGGGCCATATTACAGTATGGTAGAATTCTGGGGGCCATGATACAATGTGGGGGGAATACTGGGTGCCGTTATACAGTTGGGGAAGTTCTGGGGCCATCATACAGTGGGAGGGGGCTACTGTAGGGTCCATCAAGCTGCATATAGGTAGCTGTGTATCTATAATGTTGTGTATAGTGTTATGGCCACCAGGGAAGGTGTGTAACAGGTGTGATGTAGACCCACTTCGCAATGGGACCCAGGCTTAGCCTGAGTAGAAGGGAGTAACTAAACAGCTACATGGTCTTCACTAGTGCCTCTGGTGGTGAAGTTAGGCTTGGGCCACAGGTAGCCACCATGTGTGAGATGAGCAGACAGGCCAAGGATGGGACAAATAGGTGAGGACAGGTCAGGACAAACAGAAGGCAAGCTAGGGCAAAGCAAGCAAGACAAAGCGGAGACTAACCAGACAAGCAGACAGAGGAAACAGAGAGAGCTTCTAAGCAAACAGACAATAAGACCAAACAGAGCAGACAGGTCTAAAGCTAACAGGACCAGATCATACTTAAAGCTTGCTAACAAGAGCTAGCTAAGACCAGACAGACAGACCACAATAGCTAAAAGAGACTAGCTAAAGGTGCGGAGGGGAAGATGCCTGTATTAACTAGTGCTGGAAGGGGATTGGCTAGGGAATAAAGACACCGCAGGACACATAGAATACAAATTCCTGCAAAGTCTGACCATGCCCCCCCTAAAGTCAGGAGAACCTCAGAAGTAACAGGTGGATGCAAAAGAGCCGGTGAGAAATTGTCATAGCGGTTTAAGCCAGATGGAAAAGATGGAAAAAGTGAACAATGCCATTATAAAGAATGTTGCCTGTAAATCACTATGTATAACTGTACTGTAATCGCTTATATGTTCTGGAGGCCTCTAATCTACCACTATATGATCACAGTATGGCGGTAATCGGTGTCAATCTTTGTAGTGATTTACAGTAACAGCCAAGTCATCTGCTGAAGCTGCCCTATACCGCCATGGTAGTTGTGCACATTGTTACCAGGTTAGGGCCCCCACTCAGATGTTTTGCCTTTCCCCCCCCACAAGCTGAACCCCTAGCTACATCTCTGTCACACCAGAGGAGGCAGTAACATGAATAGTTGACCCACTAGACCACAGAGAATTCTGTGGGAGCTGAACCTGAGGACCCAGCCAGAATAGGATGTCAGAGAATTGCAAAATTTTATTGAAGACATTAGGGAAACCCGCAAGGTAGGACCTCCTGGGCCGAGGCACCGATTTCATCTGAGGGAGCATTGGTGAGCAAACCCCTGTACAGGGGTTGACCCAGCACAGCCACAGAGGCTCTGAGTGCAACGACTCTGAGACCAGAGGGTGACCCAAGGGGAACAGAGTCTATGAGGGGAGCGAGATTTCCAAAGAACCCAGAAGAGACAAACCAATGAGGAACCGGGATAGCTAGGAGAAACCTGAAGGAGGCACAAGGCTGTTTCACCAAGGGATGGTCCAGAGGAGTCTGCAGGGTAGCAACTGAGTCAAGGCTAGAATTGTGAGACTCCAGGCAGCTGTAAGACCAGGACGGGGACACCAGCACTAAAAAGGAAACACAAGGTATTAATGGCAATCAGAGATTATCAAAAGCAAGCAAGTGCTGATCCGGGGACCTGACCACAGCAACATTTGAACACAGTACAACGTTGTCCAGGCACCTCCCTAAGGAAGTGAGGGCCTTAAATACACAAACCCCTCTCAGTGATTGGCTGAGAGAGGTCAGCAGAAAAAGGGTACACTGGCCCTTTAAATAGAAAGAAACTGCGGCATGCTCTGCCCAAGGCGCCCTCTCCCGCAACTCTGAAGTAAGAGGAGGCAGGGAAGATGCGTCGGGACAGAATTGCAATAGGGATGGCACGGTCAGGTTTCACAGAAACATGCGTGAATGAGTATGAGAAACGGGCCAGGTGGGTGTCTGGAGCATGATGGGACCCGGTCTTCCTGTCTCCTGGCGGCAAGGAATCTTACAAACTCTGCAAGTGGTTCAATTTCTAAGGCCCCCACACAATGCTTTGCTGAGCTCATCTGAATAGAGCCAAGGTTGAGCATGCTCACCACATCTCCATTCATTTCCTGGAGGATTAGATGTACCAGAGGTACACATGCTCAACCTTTGCTCCATTTAGATAGGATTCTCCTAAGCCCAGTGGCATACCACCAATGGCAACAAACCACGGGGCCGCTATGGGGCCCATGAGCCAAGTGGGCCCGATGTCAGCACAGGCACCGCCCCCCCATCATCGCACTTTTAAATGTAGAGGCTGCATTATTTTATATGGAGGCTTCATTATATTATATAGAGGACTATGGGGGGTTGCATTATAATATATAGAGGACAATGAGGAAGCATTATTTTATATGGAAGGCAATGGGCGGCCACTTATACAGTACAATATGGAGCATATTGTGGGGCCCATTATTATATGGAAGGCTATATGGTGCTATTATGATATTTAAAGAGGACCTGTCACCCCCCAAATATTACAATCTATGGGCAGCACTGAATGCAGCATGTCTGCTGCATTCAGGCAAGGGGTCCCCCATGTCTGATGGTGGCTGGTACCCCGAGATAATAGTTTAGTAAAACTTACAATCTGGAGCCAATTGGGTGGTCCCTGGTGCGGCAACCTGTGTCTCTGTGCCGCCTCCCTGCTGCCAATCACGTCCTCCTAACTCTGTATCTGCTTCCTGTGCTGGTGATACAGGCAGAGCGAGATAATGCTTATCCCCGCCCCAGGCCAATTGTCCCACCGCCTGCTGTGACATCAAATCATTTCCCCGCCCAGCTGCATGTTATTCTATAGAGCTGGGCGGGGAAATGCTCTGACATCACAGCAGGAGGCTGAACAGGCAGCCGGAGGCTGAGATAACATTACCTACTGCGTCACCAGCACAGACAGAGCGAGGAGGACGTGATAGGCAGCAGGGAGGCGGCATAGAGACACAGGCTGCCGCCCCAGGGACAGCCTACTTGGCTCCAGATTGTAAGTTTTACTAAACTATTATCTCGGGTTACCAGCCGCCATCAGACATGGGGGACCCCTTGCCTGAATGCAGCAGACATGCTGCATTCAGTGCTGCCCTTAGATTCACATCCATGGGGGGGAGTGACAGGTCCTCTTAAAGGGCTTTGTGGAGGACATTATATTTGGATGGCTATAAGGAAGACTTTATAATTTATGGAGGGCTATATGAATGCCATTATGCTGTATGCAAGCAATTATACTGTGTGAAGGTTTGTGTGGGATCCATCATACTGTGCAGAGGGCTATGTGGGGGCCATTATACTATGTGGAGTGATAGTAGGGGCCATTATAATGTACTGTATGTAGGCTCATTGTACTGCATAGAGGGCTGTGTGGGGGACCCAGTTGTGGCTTATACTGTGTTGAGATCACCATTCATTGCCGGGGTAGTTGAGGAGGGTACAGTAGGGTCATCATACTGTGTGTGGAGGGTACTGTGGAGGAATTCACTGTGGTGGGCATCATACAGTGTTTGTGGGGTACATTTGTTGGCATTATTCTTTATGGCTGCAAAAAAAAATTAAAGCAAGGGGCTTCAATAGGAGGTAAATTACATTGCAAGGGCTGAAAAGATGTGAGATATGTTCATATGTGACCCAGATGAATATTATTATGCTTGGTTTTTTTTGGGTGTGGGGCATTTAGAAATTTTGCTCTGGGGCCCCATGATTTGTATGTATGCCTCTGAATGAGCTCCATTCTCGGGATTGATAGGGATCACACTACAATCAATAGGTTATCCCTCATCCTAAGTATTATAGCCGATAACTTGCAAACTTCATCCACGACTAAGGCTCTATCTGCCGAAACGCGTTGGATTTGGGTATTCCTGCCCCTGTGATACCATTGCTACAGAAATGGACATGTTATTTTAAAGTTGTTAATAAAGACATGAACTTTTTTAATCTTCTCCAGACGCTGGATTTTTCTCGCTTCACTTATGGATTTTTCCTTCTACAACCATGGAAGCATCCGTACGGCGGCTGTGATCCCCATGTGAGTCTGTTCATTCATGGTGTTTCTGACAGTGAGTATATGGCAGTATAGTGTGGTCAGTTATCTGACGTTACACCCAAATGGGCTCAGGTCAGCAATTGAGATGGATTCTGGGACTTCAGGGATTGCTTCTGGAAGGATTCCATACCAGCATAAGCCCTATTTCGGAGTTGCACGGTTTCTGCTTGACTTTGGACCCATGAAGGACTTCACGTAGAAGGGTGAGCTGACAACTTACAAACTAGTTACAAACCCTTTAAATTCATGTTGGTGGAACCCAATGAAAATACACAGACTCACTGACAATCTGATATGTACGGCAGCCTCTTGATTGTTCCGTGATAGCAAAGCAAAACTAAACATGCCCAATCCCCCTTTTTCCTGGGAGATCAGCCAGTACCAGTCCGGCTTCGGCATGTAAGGAATGATAGAGGTTGGAGGAAATATCTGTACCGTCTTCACCATTTGTCATTTTTATTTGCATCTTCAGCTTCACAGGTAATAAAGTAACATTTGATTTACTGTTCTGTTTCCTATGATATGGAATTACTCGAAGGAAAGACCCAATGAAAGAAAACGATTAATAAAAGCCTAAAAAAGAATTACATAAAGTTTCCTTACACAGTGCTTTTTGTACCCTTTTGATAAGGTACCGTATGTAAAAACCTCCACGGATTTCATATTTTAAGGCTATGTGCCGACACAAGTTTTCAGGTCCACAAATTTGCACCCTGTGCCAGAAAACGCAACGTATACGCAATGCATTTTTTAAATGTGTTTTTGGTGCAGATTTTGTTCTTGCGTTTTTTCACTATTCTGAATGGCAAGAAGGGAAGAAAAATGCTGCTCATATGCCATAAGACTTGACATGCCCATTTTTTCTTTGGACAAAAAAACACTGCAAATCTGCAATAAGAAAAAGCAATGTTAATACAGCATTTCAAAATTCCCATAGACTTTGCTGGGGGAAGGATACACATGCTTTTTTGTGACTAAGGGTGCGTTCACACCGTGGGTATTTGCTGCATATTTTCACGTGAATGCTCTTTTTTAATATCATTAATATTAATACAAAATAATGCAAAATACAGAAGTAAATACAAAAACTGCAACAACACTTGCGTAAAAATACGCAGCAAATACGCAGTGAACGCACCCAAAAGTTGACAAAATAAACGCAGCAAAAATGCATCAAAAACTGGACTGCTGGTAGGAGAGAAAGGGAGTGGGGCTGAGAAGTCACACTGCAAGGAGGGGTGAAGAGGGGTATGGCTTAGAAGTCACTCTTCGGCGAGTGGAGAAGGAGAGTGGGGCTGAGAAGTCACACTGTGGGGAGGGGAAAAGAAGGGTGAGGCTTAGAAGTCACTCTTCGGGGAGGGGAGAAGGAGGATGGGGCTGAGAAGTCACACTGCAATGATGGGTGAAGAGGGGTAGGGCTTAGAAGTCACTCTTTGGGGAGGGGAGAAATGGGGTGGGGCTGAGAAGTCACACTGCAAGGAGGGGTGAAGAGGGGTAGGGCTTAAAAGTCACTCTTCGGGGAGGGGAGAAGGAGGGCGGGGATGAGAAGTCACACTACCAGGAGGGGAGAAGGGTGGGGCTTAGAAGTCATGCCGAGGTCACTTTAGTACGGCATTCGCGTCTTGCTCATTCACTAGTCATTCCAAATTAGACTATGAACATATGGTACCACTATAAGAATAAATCAGACTGAAATCTGTTTCAGACTTATATTATGTTCATCAAGTAACTACAATGGCAACATCACAGCAACAACAACTACATTTCTGGATACACTACATTTTATAATCCATAGAATGGGCGTACATAATCAGAGAGCAAGGTGGGATTATGTGAAAAGTCAGGTGGGTTTAAGCTAATGTCTATGAGTATATTGGCTAGTTTAATGAGTCCTTTGTCTTATTTCTTGTATTCACGCCTCCTGGCCAGGTGTCATCTTCAAGCTGGTAGTTGGTAACATACAAGGTCATTCCACATTCCATCCTTGATACTCCTTTCAATGCAGGCCTCATCCTGGCACCTTATCTGTCTGTTTCCCATTCATCCCACGTCCTTTGTCCAGATGGATCTACACAGCTTCTGGAAAACTCAACTTAAACCATAAAATAGTCAAGAACAGCAAGGGGGTTGGGGATACAGAGGGAAGCAGAGATATATAAAATATATGGAAGAAAATAGACAAGATGGAGGCAAAAAGGAAACCAGTATAGTCAGGAAAGCAGTTGAAGGAAATACTGACAGAAAGAGGGGAAAAACATATAGAGAAACTATGAAAGGGAGAGAGAGAAGAGAACAACTCTTATCTGTTAATATACATATTAATTGATATAGAAAAACTTAATATTTTATCCAGAATATTAGTACTTTGGTTATATTTGTGATATTAACATATAATATGATCTCTAATAGCTACATATTGATAAGGAAATATAATAATTTCCCCCACAATCCCCCCTAAATATTAATTTTTCTATTTACAACTTCTCCTAATGTTTACCTAGAGAACTCAGGAACCTCTGAGACTGTCCATGTGATGGGAAAAAGGGAAAGGGATTTCTTCATCCAAGCATCTCAGAGACCCTTTCCTTGTGAAAGGTCCCCAGACACCTGAATCCTACTCTAGCCTCACATGGAGTTCTCCCACTGTCCCTTAACTCAAATCCCTCAACTGGGTGTGATAATAGGGGAGATTCTTAGACTGCTTATGGGATTTTCCTTTGGGCATTTCCTCCTCTTTCACCATTCCACAGACCCCGCCCTTTTCAGCTAAAAACATATCAAGGGCCAACCTGTTTTGAAGAGTCATTCTAGTATTGGGACCTAGTTCCTCAACTATACCCTGGAAAGCATCTCAACCATAGTTGACAAACCTTTGCTCACTGTAATATATATAATTAATCCAATCAACGTTCTTATTGATCTGTACCTGTGGAATTAAAGAAACAAATCCAGCATATATCTGATTTTGGGCCTTAAACTGGTCAGACACCCCCCTTGGCACACCAATAGCATCAATGTATACCTGAGGGTCTTCCTCATATCCCATGTGTAACTGATCAAGGCTTCTTTGTTTTCTGGCTATTTTATAAACAGACATTGGGTCCCATGGCAAGATTCTGAACTGCATTCCTAATTTAATCAAGGTGCATTGTCCTGTCCAGACTATAGGTAACCTAGATCGGAGCTTACCATCCCCACACAACCAGTAAATATCATACATATATCGTATATATTAACTGAATAAATTTATACTTACAGAGCTGTTTTCATTACAAAATCCCAATTTAAAGGTTCCTACTAACGAAAACCTCAGAACATATTAGAAACAGCCTGGAGAATTGTGTATCAGCTTTACACTATTAGTAACATATAACCTTAAAAATACAAGACTCATTCTTCCTTGAACACTTTATCATATACCACTATCATTATGGAGGGTATACAAAAGGATATAAACTTCTTAAATATCTGCAAATAAGCACAGTTATCCACAAGAGAAAAGAGATACACAACAAAATCATACAAGAACCATATTATATACTCCTGTACTTACTTATTCTAAAAACATTTTAACCAGGGTATGTTTGACATTCTATAATACCTTAGATAGGAAAAAGAGATTTACACATATTGGGATAATTTTTATACAGTTTTCTTGGTTTCCTTGTCCGCTCACTATTTGCAATTTCCAAACCCATGGAGCGATTGCTGCTCGAAGCCCGTACCTTTCTGAGTTGTGTTGTGCGCAAGAATAATGCAGGATAGTATACACAGCTTACCTGTACCAGGAGCGAACTAGGAGGTACTCACCTGATCTCACCCGTGACCTATTTTGAGGCGTAAAGTGAGGCCAAGCAGAGACCAGTCTAACCTTTACTGATAAAAGACATCATGGCCTGCCCTGTCCACTCTCATGACTCCTAGTTTAACACTGTTAGTGGTTCGGTCAGTCCCTATAAGGCAGTCGACTATAGAGAGGGCTCAGGCTGCCAGACACAACCCGGCTGGGATGGGGCAACCACCCGCCATTACCTTTCCTATCTTGTGTTGTAGCTTGCCTTCTACCTCCGAGAGGACAGGACACCTGTGGTGATTGTCAGTGTGATTATACCATCCTAGACTGATAACATGGTGTTTACCTCACTGTAATATACCAATACTGCATTTAGTAGGCTTACCGTATTGTTAAGGAATTCTTCAACCGGAAATCGCTCCATTCGCTCAGAAAGTGCAAGTCAGAACCAAACATTCTGATTACCTCATATGAGGATCCTACCATTATCCAGCATAAAATCTCTTTGGTCTATAAACATATCTGCAATAAAAAACTTAAAGAAATTTGTATTAATTTCAGAGATTAGAAAATTCTTATAATATATGGGCACTGTACATCAGAGCAGACATGTGTAACATCACCTTTAATTCAAAATTCCTGCTACCAGCATTTTCTCCAGAAAGCTCCTTACCCCTCCCCTATGAGGAAAAATAACGGACTACCAAAAATATTCTCACATAGTAAAGAACAAAGACTGCTCTAATAGAAAGAATTTAAGGAGGTGTGGAGGAGTGGTTCACTCCCTTCCATATTTTCAAATCCTTTGGCCTTGACAAACCCACAAGATGTCCACAATCCTGATAAAGAACCTAACTACTTTCTCCTTTCTTGTCTTCCCATTTCCCCCCCCTTTTTTTTTTTTTTTTTTTCAACTTTGTGTTATTTTTCTAAACTATACTTTCTGTTGCTTTTCTCATCAAACTTGCTAATTTCCATCTCTAACATCTCACATTGACTCAATTGAGTGTCCCCTTAAAATACAATCTATATTCCTGCTTATCGACATACCTTATACATTCTAGATCCATTAACTTAACAATAACTTCATCACATTGTAGTTAGATTTTCCTGTCTAGTACCACCTCCCCACAGCGTCAATATATATATTATTTCCCCTTGGGCACTCAGTATATTAATCTTCCCTCTAGATAGCTTAATTTTAAAACACACAACAACCATAAATAAGGGAAAGTTTCTCTCTGCCATAACTACATCTCTAACTAAATTATTCCTGTGCTGCAGGTGGCTATTGACAACATTCACTCATATAAATCAATAAAAATCTGATTACTATTATTGTATTCAATATTAGGCATTATTATTAATATCAAACTATCATAAATGTGAAAAATCCATCTTTGCCTTTCAGAATCCCTGGAAAGATGGATAAGATTCCAGTCTGCATGTCACAGTGTGCAGATTCCACCTTCCCTCCCCCCCCTCTTTGACTCTCTCCCTCCCCTCTTTCTTACAGAAACAGGCTTTCACACAGCTGCTTAGATAAGAAATTCTGAAACTCACAGATAACAAAGGAATCTTTCTCTCCTAAACAGAGCTCACAAATTTAATTAACTGTTTCACACTTGTAGTTATATACAACTAACAATTCTAGCCATTATCTGAGACCCCATAGCTTAATATCTAACTTTTCATTTATTCTTTATCACTTCAAGAACTTTCCATGACAGGAAAAATAGTAAAATATATTGATAGACAGACCGTGAACAGAGTGTAGTGACAGTCGGCATGACTTCAATGAAACAGAATAATCTCCATAAGATTATATACACCTCACCCTAATTTACTTCAACCATTCTGGAACTAGGAACACACCCACACATCCGGGGACCTTGTATCGCCGCCATTATAGGGTGGTGGCTAGGATAGCGTACTCAATAACAATGGCGTGGCGGCCATTTTACACTGTATAAAATTATTGTTAGGAAGCAACTTATAATCAAACACAGGTTCTGCATCATCTTTTCCTCCTTCTCCATCTACTTCTCTTCATTTCTCACTTTTCAAACTATTTGCAATTCGTAAATAAACTTGTGCCTGATCTAGCAGCCCTTGGTCTTTCAGCTTACTTTTTTTCTCTCTGGATAGAATCATTTTATATAAACGGCTGCAATCTCTTTGACAAAGCAATCCTGCGTGCTTGTACAACCTGTCAACATTCTTAACAGCCTGCTTGCCTTCCCGTGATTCCACCAATATTTTTACCTCTTCTACATCCTCATCCAGCTTATGAGGGACGGTCTTCTTCTGCACTACAAGACGCAACATGACTCAATACTACGTCCTAACTGCAGTTCAGAACGCTAACAACAGTAAACAACACTGGGTCCCCACCGTCTGGAGTCTCGGCTTCCACGTACGGTGATACTTTTACCTAAGGAACACGGAGCCCAAGCGATCACGTGTTCTAGTTTGCTCTTTCCCAAGGGGCGGAACCCAAGTTCCACGTACCTTTCCCTGCGGCTTGAGGAGCTCCAACTCAACTCAACCCAGATCAACTTCAATGAATATACAGTACTTAGTACTACGTACTCCCAGCTCTACCGAGTGTGCCGCTCAACTGCCGCACACCCTCCCCTTAAAGCACGGAGCCCCAACTCCACGTGCTCGAGTGAATACCAGGCTTGTCGCCTCTGTATTCAGTCTAGTGATACGGAGCTCCAACTCAACATACCACTGCACACAGAATCCAAATTCCACGTGCAGACAAATACAAAGCCTATTGTCTCTAAACTTGTCTTTGATGCCTAAGCACAGAGCAACAACTCCATGTGCTTCCCAACGCTGGGTCTATGGACACCGCGTTCTGCCAACTAACTCACAAGTGCAGAGCTCCAACTCCATACACTGTATTATCACCCGGCACAGAGCTCCAACTCAATGTACCTCCGAACACAGAATCTGCTGATTCCGTGTCCCGTTCTTTCTACGAAGTATAGAGCCAATTGGCTCCACGCTCCGTCTCCGATCCAAGAAGTGAGGAGCCACAACTCAACAACACTTCTGAGGTGCGGAGCCCCTACTCAACAACACCCCTGAGTCATAAAAGCCAGCCGGCTCTTATGCTCCCCTAACACTGAGACCCAGTGCTTACAGATTACTTTGCTACGGTACTTCAGTTCAGAAGAAATTCTCCTTCACTATTACATCACAGAGGTTGCGTCTCCTTTCACTTTCATTACACCGTCCTCCAGCACACATGCCTATCAAGTCTCACTATACGTTTCAATGCACAATAACAGTCACGGGAAGGGTTAACAGCTACAGAATGTTAATGACCAGTGGAGGAGACGTGGTGAAAACACAGACACGCGCAGAAGGCTGCGTGACTCAAATGCTGCTGGTTCGGACGTGATGCTGGGTCAAACACGGTCTCACCACACGACCGCTTGCCCCCCGTACCCACTAGACACCCACAGAACAATCTATAACGACTGAGACACGAGGAAGGGTCAGCACATATAAATGTGTCTTTCCACTTACCTCGTGCTCTGGAGGGTGATCAATCCTCGTCAGTCGTCACAGATCGTCCACAGATATCCACGCGTAGGTCCGGAGAGCCGTGGACCACAGATCACGCCCCACGTGCTGGGCGCCAAAAATGCCGAGGTCACTTTAGTACGGCATTCGCGTCTTGCTCATTCACTAGTCATTCCAAATTAGACTATGAACATATGGTACCACTATAAGAATAAATCAGACTGAAATCTGTTTCAGACTTATATTATGTTCATCAAGTAACTACAATGGCAACATCACAGCAACAACAACTACATTTCTGGATACACTACATTTTATAATCCATAGAATGGGCGTACATAATCAGAGAGCAAGGTGGGATTATGTGAAAAGTCAGGTGGGTTTAAGCTAATGTCTATGAGTATATTGGCTAGTTTAATGAGTCCTTTGTCTTATTTCTTGTATTCACGCCTCCTGGCCAGGTGTCATCTTCAAGCTGGTAGTTGGTAACATACAAGGTCATTCCACATTCCATCCTTGATACTCCTTTCAATGCAGGCCTCATCCTGGCACCTTATCTGTCTGTTTCCCATTCATCCCACGTCCTTTGTCCAGATGGATCTACACAGCTTCTGCAAAACTCAACTTAAACCATAAAATAGTCAAGAACAGCAAGGGGGTTGGGGATACAGAGGGAAGCAGAGATATATAAAATATATGGAAGAAAATAGACAAGATGGAGGCAAAAAGGAAACCAGTATAGTCAGGAAAGCAGTTGAAGGAAATACTGACAGAAAGAGGGGAAAAACATATAGAGAAACTATGAAAGGGAGAGAGAGAAGAGAACAACTCTTATCTGTTAATATACATATTAATTGATATAGAAAAACTTAATATTTTATCCAGAATATTAGTACTTTGGTTATATTTGTGATATTAACATATAATATGATCTCTAATAGCTACATATTGATAAGGAAATATAATAATTTCCCCCACAGTCACTCTTCAGGGAGGGGAGGAGGGTGGGGCTGAGAACTCACACTACAAGGAGGGGTGAAGAGAGGTAGGGCTTAGAAGTCACTCTTTGGGGAGGGGAGAAAGGGTGTGGGGCTGAGAACTCACACTGCAAGGAGGGGTGAAGAGGGGTAGGGCATAGAAGTCACTGTTCAGGGAGGGAGAAGGAGGGTGAGGCTGAGAAGTCACACTGCGAGGAGGGGAAAAGGGTGATGCTTAGAAGTCAATCTTTGGGGAGGGGAGAAGGGAGTGGGGCTGAGAACTCACACTGCAAGGAGGGGTGAAGAGGGGTAGGGCATAGAAGTCACTCTTTAGGGAGGGGAGAGAGTGAGGCTGAGAAGTCACATTGCGAGGAGGGAAAAAGGGTGAGGCTTAGAAGTCAATCTTCGGGGAGGGGAGAAGGGGGTGGGGAGCTGAGAAGTCACACTGCAGGGAGGGGAGAAGAAGGGTGGGGCTTAGAAGTCACTCTGTGGGGAGGATGAGGAGTGGAGGCAGGGGGGCTGGAGACCTTAGTAAATATTTGAACAGCCTCACCAGCATCACAGTGACGATGTGTTTCAGGGAGGGGATATGGAAGTGCCTGGAGCCTTTCTGAGGATCCCAGCATGCACTGGGATGCATGCTTAAGGTATGTCATCAATCAAAGAGGAAGTAAAAAAACAAAACAACAGGTGTTAGATAGCGTAAAGAGGGAGTGTAGGGAATAAATAAAGGACAATTATTAGAAAACAGCTTACATTATAGGTATAAATTAGATAGGAAGATGGGAAATAAGTTACTGATCCTGGACTACTACTTTAAAAAACTGTGGTGTAGGTAGATCTCCTGAGACTACCCCTTTAATGAAGAAATGAATATAATATTTCTTGCTCATCATAAATTACCTGAAGGTGTCTTTTTTATGTCATGCTTCTGGGTGATGTCCTTTCTAGCTTTCTATATTTAAATGTTCCGTATTTTACTCTAAAATGTTCCTTTGTAAATTTCTCTTGCTTGTCCTGGCTCCATCAAGCTTCATCAAACTGAGCAAGCAACCTGCACAGGATCACAGCCCTCTCCAAGCTCCCGTCTACACCTACTGCTACTAGATGTGTTCTGAGATGAAGGTCACATATGGAATTCATGATCTGTTCGCTCAACGCTTAGAGTCCAGAGGAGAGCCATCTGAGCGTCACGTTGTGCCTGGTATTTGGCAATGTGCGATTTCATCTTCTAATATTGAAAATAATCATCTTGATTCAAAACATCTTCACCAAAACCTTCGCAGATATGAAGCACAAGCATCAATTTATTCTCCTACTGTGTTCCTTTTCTTTGGGAAAGAGACACCATTACAATACATAAGCATACATTTTAATTGGATTGTCTCATTTCTCCTTTTTAAAGGATACTTGTTGTTTTAATTGTTTTTCGTCAATACGGTAGTAAACAGTAAAGTAAGAAACTTTGTTATGTGTCTTACAACAGAAATCCACCACTTTTTCCTCCCAGGCTGATCATTCTGAAAATTCGCAATTTATGGGTAAAATCTGTCTTTGCTGAATATACTGTAGATTTTTCCATTCATCAATAAGCCATAACTTTTTTATTTTTACATCCATATAGACATATGAAGGTTTGTTATTTTGTAGGATGAGTTGTACATTTAAATAACAGCGTTCAATGTAATATAAAGTGTACTAGAAAATGGGAGTGGCTATTTAAACCTTTCACTGACTGATTTTTCCTGCTGGTGATATGCCTTGTGGATCCTTCTTGGAATTACAGCCATACTGCCGTGGGATTTCTGCCATCCAGATGGAGATCTGCTAGGGCAGGGGTGGAGAACTCAAGTCCTCAAGGGCCAAAAACTGAACGTTTTCTGGATTTCCATAGCATTGGACAAGTGATAATTTAATTACCAGCACAGATTGTGATTCCAACACCTGTGCAAATACTAAGGAAATCCTGAAAACATGGAATGTATGCAATCCTTGTGAATTAGAGTTGCTGCTTCTGTGCTAAAGTATTTTCTCTGCTGTTTCTTATTTCTTTCTAGATAGGAGTTAGGAGGAGGCCTTACTATCTTGCAATTGTATGTCACTATTTCCCTTTGTTTTCGTGATATTATATGTTTTCACTGTGGGACACTTTCTTTCTCTGCACGACTTCCTGAATCAAGGTTTTAGTGCTCTTCCCCTTTACCTTGGTTCCTAAGGAGGTACAAGGACACTTGACAGTTTATCAGGAAGCAAAGTCCAAGTTGACTTCTCCTAGTCCTGTGGTTAGGGTTATTCCAGCCTGCACACGACCACTACCCCCAAGGTTCCTATTTTATTTGGGTCAAATGTGATCACACGTATAACTCCTAAACAATTTCACTATTCTTCATCTTCAACTACAGTACATACCTTTTACCATCTTTTAACATTCTACAGGATGGGACATTTATATGGATGCACCCAAGTAAAATGGGAAGGGTTTTGATATCAACTTCCTGTTTGTTGCAGATTAGGGGAACACAAAAATTGATAGTATGGTGTGGTATATGGGGTACAAAGATAGTGGGGCCATTCTTCATCAATGGAAACCTCAATGCCACTGGATATCTGAATCATGTAGCAATTTCAGATATCCAGTGGCATTGAGGTTTCCATTGATGAAGAATGTCCCCACTCTCTTTGTACCTCATATACCACACCATACCATCAGTATTTGTGTTCCCACAGTCTTGGAGGGATCTATCCACTGTGGGTTAGGCTGGTTTCAGACTGGCGTTCCCCTCCACAGCGTTCTGCGCATGACCGTGTGCACCCATTCACGGATGCCTGCGCACAAATCACACAGCCTCGTCCGCACCAGGGACATGGACAACCGAGGCAGCCAGGAGTTCAGCCCTGACTGCAAAGCCGACGAGCTGCAGGCCCAACAGAAACGGGTTGCTGACAGCACCACAAAGGTACCTCTCCCCTCAGGACTGAAAACCGGTTCAGGACACTAGGAGAAATAAAAAGGGACAGACATTTACTGCGGTGCTGGAAGGGAACTTTGTAGTCTCGGGTTGCCCTGTCCAGACCGGGTAGTGGACAGACCTTATCTCCTAGAAACAGACCGTAGGACTGGCGGGGGAGCTCTTCAAAGGTGGGAAAGACAGAAAGATCTAGAAAGAGAATAGAAACCCTGAAAGACAGAGAAAGAACATCTAAAGACTCCTTAAGAGAAATCCTGAATTGGTAACAACACCCTAAACCAAACTGTACCGTGTATTGTTATGCCATCAGCCGGTACCGAGTAAAGCAAAGTTAAACAAGAATTGGTTTCTGTTATTCATCCTGCCGCAGCTCAAAGGACTTAACATCATCAACATCAACAGCAGAAGGGTAAGAACTGCACCACCATTACCATCACTGTCCTCCCTCACCGTCTCACCTCCATCATAGCTGCCCTGAGGTAAAGCTCCACCTGTGGGGAGCTGTACCACACACCGCTGCCCCCTCCATCACCTCAGCGGCCGGCTGGCAGCGCCGGTACCACCTTACCGGACTCTACAGGTGGCGTCACGTTCCCCTGTAAATAACCCCCTTTTACCCCCACCGTTTACCAACAACACCTGGTATAGTTGTTAGCCAGGGCACGGCACCGGGGATACCGACCATCCGTGACATCCCACACAGAAGCCCCGGTGACCGAGTACCTCATGCACCCCAGCTCTGGTTGAAACACTTACACCTACGTTATGTAAAAAGTTGGGATCTGTATTTCCTATGTAACGAATACAATTGCAATAATCTTTGTGCTTTACATAACGATACTTGCGAAATAAGGTCCAAAATGGTTTCCATTGATTATCATCTATTTCTCCTACATCTTCAGCCCATCGATTTGTAATATATAGAGGAAAATATTTAATGTGTTCTGTTATTAAATACTTGTAAATTGTGGAAATGAATCCCTTAGATGAACGGTACACTTTTTTTTTATTAAACATTTAATCATCAACATATCTTATTTTTCTCCTGCTGAACAACTCCCTTGAATTTCGCCCAATTCTCAGAAGATAATAATACTGAGGCCTGTAGGATATTTTTGGTCCATCATTATCGCTTCTAACAATGTACGAAGTAATTCTGAAACTAATGAACATGTTCCAGTCTTAGCGCAGATGTGAGGACTGTTTATGTGTGGCTCAGGAGCAGAGGGATTAGGAAACACAATGTCAAAACTATTTACTGTCCAGGAACAGTTAGCTAATGGTTATTAAAACATTTTGCTATTATCTAAATTTGCCCAAATGAAAAAGTGCCAGCTGCTATTTATCTCAGGCATTAGGAAACACATTTGTGTTCACATTGCATTAAACTAATGCGTAATATTTCTTTTATTTTCTCAAGGCTGCTCATCTCGGACGGGAACAGAACATATGGCCTGACGTCTGTACCGTTCTCAATGAAAGGAGACACAACATACTACTCGCCGACTTCTTTAGGGTTCACCAACTGCTTGTATGGGGCCAGAACGGAGCTCATTATTTTGTTCATTTCATTCCAGTAGAACAACTCCAAGCCTTGACAGTAAATGAGGATAATTGAAATGAAAGTTCTCAACCCTGACTACCCAATCTTCTCAGAAAACAATCACCGAATTGTCTGGGGGAACCTGTTGACACAACAAACCTTGCAGTGCAAATTTTGCTTCGTAATTAGCAAGCGGTGCCTGTCATAGCCGTTAAATGGTGTTATGTGATGGAGTGAATGGAACAACAATTAACTGTCCTTTCTGGAGAAGAAGGAGGAGAAAAACTGCAGTAAGTGAAGTTGACAAGTATGTAAGGGGAACTAAATGAATTTGGCTTACACTTCACACTTGTACTTCACAGGTGGAATAGTGGACCTCTGAGGCTCACCGCTGAGACCAGCTCTCTATGTACTTCACTGCTTTCAGGCCAAAATCTTAAAGCCGAATATACAGAGAATGTTTTTTCTTCTTCGGATGGTTTCACGTCTGGTTTTAAGAGTTTTTATGATATAAGACACCATTAGGCTACTGGAATTATTAGTAAAATGACCCCATACTTGTTTGTATTTCCATTTGTATGTATTCGGTATTCCTGTATTAATAAAGAATACATTACCATTTTTTTGTGGTGTTTTGTGTTTTAAAGTGTCACCAGATTTAAAAACACAAACTGAACAATTATTAATATATTTCTCAGATTCAATGAGGTTGATGCACTGCTCTGCCAATCCAGGTCACAATGGCTGCAGGGCTGGTTTTAGACATAGTGGGGCCCCGGGCAAAAATTAAAAGTGAGGCCCCAACTGAATACTCGCACGAGTCCAATGCAAAATCAATATCAATCCTAGTTTTGTCAGAAACGCTGACAAAACAAGGATTGTCATTGTTTGCATTAGACTCGGCTACTGTGCCAGTGATAGCAGGGAAACTCGCAAATAACTGCTGTTACATTGCGAGCCGAGTCCAGCTGTCTTCTCTGTGTGCAGGCTGCCAGCTCCAGGGTCCTAGAGCCCGCCTGCTCACAGAGATGATGTAGCAGTGCTGAGATTGTTCTCAGTCTGCTCATTCCCTGTGCATAGACATCTATCTATGCACAGGGGATGTAGCAGAGAGGACATCGCGTTTTGGACTACGTCGGACGGAAGAGGATTTTTTTAATTAAAGATGGAGTCCCTAATGGCTTTTTTTTTTATTTCAAATAAAAAATTTTCTCTGTGTTTTTTTAACCCTTTATTGGAGATTCTTAGTGGCTGGGTCAAACGTGGCCTGACATTAAGAATCTCGGGCTTAATACCAGCTTGTATAACAAAGCTGGTATTAACCCCTTTAATACCCAGCGTGCCACCGCCACCAGGGCCGCTGGAAGAGCGGGGTTCAGCGCCAGAGGATGGCGCTTCAATGAACGCGCCATCTTCTGGGGCGGCTGCGGGCTGCAATTTGCTGCGGGGGTGCCCAGAAAGCTTGGGCATCCCTGCGCTGCGGATTCCAGCCCCCAGCTGCTTAGCTGTACCTGGCTAGACATAGAAATTGCGCGGAGCCCCACGCATTTTTTTTTTATTATTTCATGAATTTCAGAGTCAGAGTCTCAGAGTCAGAGTCAGAGTCAGAATCTCAGAATTTCATGAAATAATTAAAAAAAAATCTCAGCTCTGCTACATCATCTCTGTGCACAGACATTCATGTCTGTACACAGGGAATGAGCAGACTGAGAACAATCTCAGCTCTGCTACATCAGGCAGCAGGCAGGCTCTAGGACCCTGGAGCTGGCAGCCAGCACAGAGGAGACAGGACTCTTATCTGTGCGAGTTTCCCAGCGATTACAGTTGCAAAGTAAACGAGTCCAATGCAAATAAATGACAAAACTAGGATTGCTTCAGGCTGAAGCTTCCGAGACACATCTGCGATTTGTAAATCTCACACTACTCGCTATTACTCGCTTCCCGCAACGAGTAGCGAGTCCTGGGCTCGGACTCGCTAGAGTCAAGCGATTCCGAGTAATTTAGGATTCGCCCATCACTAGTCCTGATTCATTAAGACACATTGTATATGGCCAGTCTTAATAAATGAAGCTGCAGGAGTAATATTTACCCACTTCATTAATAGGTGCACACCACTTCATGAATTAGGAAATGTACAGGTACCCTGTGCCTCCAGATTCACCGAAAGAGGACATTAAAATCAGCACAGAAAAACTCACCAAAAAACTGCCAGGTAAATATCCATTTCATTCAGCAGCAGATTGTCAGCTCCCCTGTGCCTCCAGCACAAATGCACACACACACACACACGTACATACACAGTACATGTATCATATAGAATATTATACATATGTGTGTATGTGTATTCTACAGTATATAATGCGTATGTTCTGGGTATATAAATGTGTGTGTGTACATTTGTGTTGGTGACTCAAGGGACTTGTACATTTGCTAATTCATGAAGTGCTGTGTGCCTATTAATGAAGTGGGTGGATATTACTCCAGCAGCTTTATTTATTAAAGGTGTTCTCCACGACTAGAAGAAGCCGTTCTTATTCACTAGTTTCCCACAATTAAAATAGACCCTATACTCCCCTCCTCTGCTGACTATATACTACACCCCACTATCTACACATCAGTATTCACTATATACCATTGATGGCGAACGCCAGGCCTCGAGTGCCGCACACAGTCCAGGTTTTCAGGATTTGACAGATGGTAATTTGATTGCCAACTGTCAAACGCAATGGAAATCCTGAAAACCTGCACTGTGTGTGGCACTCGAGGTCTGGAGTTCGCCATCACTGCTATATACTATACACCACTATCTACACATCAGTATAAACTATATACACTACACACCACTAACTACACATTAGATCTACATCCCTATCTGTCGGTGTCCCCAACGCCTCGGCTCTGGAACCCCTACTTCTCTCCATCTACACCCTCGGCCTGGGACAACTCATCGCGTCCCACAGCCTTCAATACCATCTCTACGCTGACGACACCCAGATCTATCTGTCCGGACCTGACATCACCTCCTTATTATTCAAAATTCTACAATGTCTGTCCGCCATCTCATCCTTCTTCTCTGCTCGCTTTCTAAAACTGAACGTCGACAAAACTGAGCTCATCATCTTCCCCACTAGTCAATCTCCCCCTTTACCAGATCTACCCATCATTGTCAATGGCTGCTCACTCTCCCCAGTCCCCCATGCTTGGTGCCTTGGGCTAATCCTCGACTCTGCCCTCTCCTTCAAGCCGCACATCCAAGCCCTCGCCACCTCCTGCCGACTCCAGCTCAAAAACATTTCCCGGATCTGTACTTTCCTTGACCATAATACTGCTAAAACACATGTTCATACATTCATTATCTCCCTCCTCAACTACTGTAACCTCCTGCTCACCGGACTCCCTGCTTGTTCTCTTGCGCTACTCCAATCTACCCTAAACTTTGCTGACCGACTAATCCACCTATCTTCCCGCTATTCTTTTGTCTCCCCCCTCTGCCAAGCCCTTCACTGGCTCCCCTTCTCTTAGAGCACCCAGTTCAAAATGCTAACCATGACATACAAAGCCATCCACAACCTATCCCCCCCATACATCTCCGACATGGTCTCCCGATACCTACCCTCACACAACCTGCGATCCTCCCAAGAATTCCTTCTCTACTCCCCTCTCATCTCATCTTCTCACAACCACATACAAGATTTCTCCCGTGCATCCGCCATACTCTGGAACTCTCTCCCCAAACATATCAGACACTCGCCTACCCTGGAAACCTTCAAAAAGAAGACTCACCTCTTCCGACAAGCCTTCAACCTACAGTGAGACTTCGTCCATCGCTCCACCCCATGATCAGCTCTACCCTCTCCTACTGTATCCTCAACCGGCCGTCATAGATTGTGAGCCCTCGCTGACAGGGGCATCTCCCCTTCTGTACCCATGCAACTTGTTTGTCCATACTTATTGTACTTGTCTTCTTTGCCCTCCCATATGTAAAGTGCCATGGAATCTAATGGAGCTATAATAATAACTAATAATAATAATAGTATACACTATATACTACACATCATTATACTGTATATACTACATATCAGAATCTATACATCAGTATACACTACACCACAGTATATCCACACATCAGTATACACTAATATATTACACCCCTGCATATAAACCAGAACTGACTTCTGGGTGCACTTCATACGACGAGTGAGAATGGAGACCTGGAGACCGCCCATTCCAGTCTAAGGATGTAGACTGTATGTAGGTTATTAAATCATTTTTCAGAAGCTTTGTTGTGTAGTTTTAAGTCAGAGAGGGATGGTGAGGAATTACCTAGCAAGGTGCAGGGACAGGTAGTGATAGGATAGGGGTCGAGAACAAATTGACAGGTTCTCTTTAAGTGACTAGCCCCCTTTGTAGGACCTTGCTTCTCCACCCCTTTTCAGGCCCTTACCATGCCTGTTGTACATTCCTAATTGTCATTTCAGCTGAATGAACATTCCAGCATCTTACCTTGAAAATATTCTGGAAACACTGATTTTCAGGAGGTTTTAGTGGCACCCGGGAGATTTGCTAACTCTAGCTGCCTTCTGAATGTTCTGGGAGAGTTAGCATGGATTTGTCACGGGGTTGGAGGTGTCCACACTTCCAAATTAGACTGCAGCTATAGAGGTTTACAGTAAGTCAAGTACAAATGTTTTCATGAGCACAAAACAGAGAATTCTAAAAAATGTATCACCCCAGTTCCTTCGTAAGTCTCCTTCATTTCTTTGAATCTGTTTATATGATATGGCAATTAACATAACTTTTTTATTTTTCATACATAGATGAGAAGTAGTGATGGGCGAATCCTAAATTACTCGGAATCGCTTGACTCTAGCGAGTCCGAGCCCAGGACTCGCTACTCGTTGCGAGTCTAGCGAGTCCAATGTTAATGAATGGGCAAGCGAGTAATAGCGAGTAGTGTGAGATTTACAAAACGCAGATGTGTCTCGGAAGCTTCAGCCTGAAGCAATCCTAGTTGTGTCATTTATTTGCATTGCTAGTTTACTTTGTAAGTAATCGCTGACTCACACAGATAAGATCCTGTCTTCTCTGTGTTCTGGCTGCCCCAGCTCCAGGGTCCTAGAGCCCGCCTGCTGCCTGATGTAGCAGTGCTGAGATTGTTCTCAGTCTGCTCATTCCCTGTGTACAGACATGAATGTCTGTGCACAGAGATGATGTAGCAGAGCTGAGATTGTTCTCAGTCTGCTCATTCCCTGTGTACAGACATGAATGTCTGTGCACAGAGATGATGTAGCAGAGCTGAGATTGTTCTCAGTCTGCTCATTCCCTGTGTACAGACATGAATGTCTGTGCACAGAGATGATGTAGCAGTGCTGAGATTGTTCTCAGTCTGCTCATTCCCTGTGTACAGACATGAATGTCTGTGCACAGAGATGATGTAGCAGTGCTGAGATTGTTCTCAGTCTGCTCATTCCCTGTGTACAGACATGAATGTCTGTGCACAGAGATGATGTAGCAGAGCTGAGATTGTTCTCAGTCTGCTTATTCCCTGTGCATAGACATCTATATTTATGCACAGGGGATGTAGCAGAGAGTACATCGCGTTTTGGACTGCGTCGGACGGAAGAGGATTTTTTAAATTAAAGATGGAGTCCCTAATGGCTTTTTTTTTTATTTCTAATAAAAAATTTTCCTTGCGTTGTGTTTTTTTTAAAACAATTTAATAGAAATTCATGGTGGTCATGTCTAATATTGGCGTGACCGCCATAAATTTCGGGCTTAGGGCCAGCTGATAATACAAAGCTGGCCCTAACCTCTTTATTACCCAGCGTGCCATTGCTACCAGGGCCGCTGGAAGAGCGGGGTTCAGCGCCAGAGGATGGCGCTTCAATGAACGCGCCATCTTCTGGGGCGGCTGCGGGCTGCAATTTGCAGCGGGGGGTGCCCAGAAAGCATGGGCATCCCTGCGCTGTGGATTCCAGCCCCCAGCTGCTTAGCTGTACCTGGCTAGACATAGAAATTGTGCGGAGCCCCACGCATTTTTTTTTAATTATTTCATGAAATTCTGAGATTCTGACTCTGAGACTCTGACTCTGAGACTCTGACTCTGAAACTCTGACTCTGAAATTCATGAAATAATTAAAAAAAAATGCGTGGGGCTCCGCGCAATTTCTATGTCTAGCCAGGTACAGCTAAGCAGCTGGGGGCTGGAATCCGCAGCGCAGGGATGCCCAAGCTTTCTGGGCACCCCCCGCTGCAAATTGCAGCCCGCAGCCGCCCCAGAAGATGGCGCGTTCATTGAAGCGCCATCCTCTGGCGCTGAACCCCGCTCTTCCAGCGGCCCTGGTAGCGGTGGCACGCTGGGTAATAAAGAAGTTAGGGCCAGCTTTGTATTATCAGCTGGCCCTAAGCCCGAAATTTATGGCGGTCACGCCAATATTAGACATGACCGCCATGAATTTCTATTAAATTGTTTTAAAAAAAACACAACACAAGGAAAATTTTTTATTAGAAATAAAAAAAAAAGCCATTAGGGACTCCATCTTTAATTAAAAAAATCCTCTCCCGTCCGACGCAGTCCAAAACGCGATGTCCTCTCTGCTACATCCCCTGTGCATAAATATAGATGTCTATGCACAGGGAATAAGCAGACTGAGAACAATCTCAGCTCTGCTACATCATCTCTGTGCACAGACATTCATGTCTGTACACAGGGAATGAGCAGACTGAGAACAATCTCAGCTCTGCTACATCATCTCTGTGCACAGACATTCATGTCTGTACACAGGGAATGAGCAGACTGAGAACAATCTCAACTCTGCTACATCATCTCTGTGCACAGACATTCATGTCTGTACACAGGGAATGAGCAGACTGAGAACAATCTCAGCACTGCTACATCAGGCAGCAGGCGGGCTCTAGGACCCTGGAGCTGCACAGAGAAGACAGCTGGACTCGGCTCGCAAAGAAACAGCAGTTATCTGCGAGTTTCCCTGCTATCACTGGCACAGTAGCCAGTGATTACTCGCACGAGTCTAATGCAAACAATGGCAATCCTAGTTTTGTCAGCGTTTCTGACAAAACTAGGATTGATATTGATTTGCATTGGACTCGTGCGAGTAATCACTGGGAAACTCGCAGAGTACCGAGTCCTGCGAGTCCCTTACTACTCGCCGAGTAACGAGTCCTAGCGAGTAGATTCGCCCATCCCTAATGAGAAGGTAAAAACCGGGGCACAGGCTCCAACCAGGCGAATCAGCTCCCCTGTGAGGACTACAGCAGGTACACTCCGGTGTTACTCCCGTGTTGCTCAGCCTAAGTACAAGACTTCGAAGCATGCATAAAAGAATTCAGGCGGCACTCACCGGTTTCTTTGAAGTGTTGTTTTAATCCTTTACGGGGTTACATGTGCAAGGAGGGAAGGGGTGTGCAGAGTCGGACGACAGTCAGCTGTTTCACGCTGTATGAATTATGTATGATTGGACCTGTTGAAGCGCATACAGCGTGAAACAGCCGACTGTTGTCCAACTCTGCACACCCCTTCCCTCCTTGCACATCTAACCCCGTAAAGGATTAAAACATCACTTCAAAGAAAACGGTGAGTGCCGCCTGAATTCTTTTATGCATGGTTTTTATTTTTCAGTTGCTATAGCTATATTAAAAACCACGCTGCCATATTCTACGAGACATCAAAGGGTGAATATAACATTGATTTATTAGTTAACGTGTTTCAGGGCTCCTTGGCCCCTTCCTCAGGATTAATCAATATCATATTGCCATGTTTCAGGGTCTGCAGGGAGCCCTGTAACTCGTTGACTAATAGATCAATATTATATTCACCCTTTCACGTCTCGTGGAATATGGCAGTGCAGTTTTTACCCCTTTATCCTCCCTACTCTATATGCACCACGCAGAGTTCATACCTTGTATAGTTTATTTTTTATTTTTGAAAAATTCTGAAATTTGTTAAAAAAAAAAACCACAGAAAAACGTGGCACAATTTTTTGCCTATTTTTTAAGACCCCTAAGTTTTTATTTTATTTTACTGTGGATGGAGTCGAGTAAGTGTGCAGACAGCCCTGCAATTCATTGTTAACCAGTATGCTATTTCTTATATCTCATAGTCTGTAGTGTTGCAGCAGATATATTTTTCAACTTTTTATACCCCTATCCTTCACCTCAGGGTCTTGTGTTCTTACAGGATTGATGGGATAAGACTTTTCTCTCATTGGTCAGCAGTTCAATCCGACTGCATAAATTTTTTCTGTATTATGTAGTCAGAAGGGCCGAGGAAATCCATATTTAAGACAAGGGGGCTCCAATCAGTCTAGAATGAAACAATGGCTTACTCCTCATGAGTTAACCAACAAATGAACAACACGTCTTGCCTAATTAAGAACAATTAAGGGTACCGTCACACTTGGCGACGCTCCAGCGATCCCGACAACGATACAACCAGGTAGGGATCACTAGTGCGTCACTACGAGGTCACTGGTGAGATGTCAAACAGTCAGATCTCACCGGCTATGCAGCATTGATACGGCGGTCGTTGGGACCCTGTCACTCTCGTGCGTAGTATTGAGATCGTTGGTCGTTGTCCCTGTCAAACACAACGATGCATGCTGCCGGGAGCGCAACAACCAAAAAATGGTCCAGAACGGTTTGTAATGATCAGCGATCTCACAGCAGGGGCCTGATCGCTGCTACGTGTCACACATAGCAAGATCTCTTCTAAGGTTGTTGTTGCGTCACAAAACTTGCGACTTACTAGCGATCTCGCTTAGTGTGACGGGGGCTTAATTCCCAACATACCGTAAGTGGTGAAATGCTGTGTCATCACAGTTCCCTTAAGGGAATTTTAAACTGAGATCCTGTGATTGCCTATTCTATCTAATGCAATATCACATTATTGCAGTGTATAATGAAAAAATAGGAAGAAGGAACTCACTGATTTTGCATATCGCTGGAAAGTCACTTTGGTACAGCTGCTGGGATTTGACTGGTGATGATAAGCAATGGTCAGAAAGAATAAGGAAGAAATTCATCACATGCGCTCAAGGAAATGGATTAAAAACTTGTTTTTTATTTAAAATCAATTAAAAGTATTAAAATTGCATGACAAAATCCATGATAATCTGATGCATTTCTGGCAAAGTGCCCTAAATCATAGCAACTTTTGCAGTGTATAGTCATCACAGTCTCCTTTGAAGCTCAGCCTATAGCAGTCACACAGGCGCCAGTCTGATATTGTAACTCATCTACCCCCAACAATTGCCTCCTGGGGATTAATGAGTGCACACCCCAGTAATCACACTATGTAATTGCCCATGAGTGATTTACAGGGGTGCTTAGTTAAACATCAGCAATAGCTGCTAGATCTGATTAACCGTTCTAACTGGCAAATACTGGCTATGTATAACAGCCAGTGGCATAACTACAATAGGTGCAGGGGTTGCAATCGCACCCAGGCCCTGGAGCCTAGGGGGACCCAAAAGAACATCCGGCCTATAGAAAAAGACTACTTCCATTAAAGATTTGCTATAATTGGGGACCCCGTTGGAGCTTTCGCATCAGGGCCCATGAGCTTCAGGGTACGTCACTAATAACAGCCTTCTCCACATAGGCGCACCCGGGCCATGACATGCATTTACAGCAGGGATTATAAGGTGGTTAAGTCCAGCCACTTGTTTAAGGAGTCAGGACAAAGACAGTCATCAGTCAAAAATGGAACAGATGAGAAGATTACCGTACCTCCTCTCTTCCCTGCAGAATTTCTATAGGACCCATGGTGTCAGGAGCATGCAGAAATTGCTTTAGATTAAAGAGCAATGGGGACAATTAGAGATGTGTAAATACATTTGATGGAATGGAATTGCACTTGAATTTTGCCAAAATTAACATTCACGAAAATGCTGATTTTTGGCATTCGCTGAAACGCTGATTCAGCAAAATGGCGGTTGCTGGCCACCATTTTTCTGAACCATATACATCCATCAAAATATTAGTACATAAAAAATACTCACCTCTCCACTACTTACCACCCCTCATCCACTCCTTATCCTCAGATTAACATTGGTGATGCTGAAATCTCTGGAGACTCGATAGGTTTGCTAGTCGCAGAAAGGTTTTTGCGTGCGCTCGAAAGGTCATGGCAATAAACGGCAGGACGTGTGCTGTGACCTTTGTGGAGGGGCTAGAGAAGGGAATGGTAAGGTAAGTATATATTATTATTATTCTTTGCTTATTACTGTAATTATGATCTGGCTTTTGGAGAAACCCCAGACCATAATAAGGATATAAATACATACTGTATTTTTTGGATTATAATATGTACTATATTTTCCTCCAAAAATTGGGGTGGGGGAATAGGAAAGCATTTTATAATCTGAATCTTGCCCCTGGGGTTGTGGCGGCAGTTGAGCGGAGGTAGGAGGATGTCGATAGTGGGCCAATGCTTGCTGGCCTGGAGCTGGGGTGTTGTGGTGTTCGACCGGCATTGATACTTCCGGGTTCTGGCAAATGCCTGCTAAGACAGAGCAGGCACAGCTAAAGATTTCAGAGAGCCGAGAGCTCGATCTGTGCCTGCTCTGCCTCTACCCAATGTCCTTCTGCAGAGGCGGTGCATGTGCAGATGGAGATTTTGAGTGTTCGAAATCTTTAGTTATGCCTGCTCTGCCTACGCAGTTATTTTCTTAAACCCAAAAGTATCAATGCCTTCTGAACACCGCCTTACACCGCCTAACACGGTGCCCCCCCAAATTCAGGCCTGCAAGCATTGTCTCACTTCTGACATCTATTGGCGACCCTGCCTCCTGCCCACAGCATTGCTGCCGCCAATGATCCCCACCAGCGCAATCCTGCCTGCAGTGACCATGCCACTCCGCCACTCATGACTGCCCCCTGCACATGAGACGCACCAGATTATAGGACGGACCACCTATTTTAGATACATTTTTTTTATCTAGTTTCTTCCTCTAAATTTGGGTGTATGTTTAAAATAGCAAAAAATGCAGTATATAACTTCATATCAAATTTCCCAGGAAAAGCCGTGTAAACAGGTGAATTAGAATTTTGTGTGATCCACTCATCTCTAGGGACTATTATTTCTTGTTTAATTCAATCAATAATTTCCAGGTTTAATGTTCCTTTAATTAAAGTAATTTTTAAAATGAACCTTCGTCCATATGACTACACCTGCTTATTAATCGCATTTGATCTAAGACTAGAGATTTGCTGGAGAATCCCGAACAATCATGACCTTTGCTTGTAACTTTTGTTTCGCTAGAATTACCATTTTTATTACTTCCTATTAATAACATCTTTTCAGACACACTGGACAATCTGAGCTATAGGTACGTGTATTCTGTTCCTGTCATCAGGACGTCTGTCATCAGTGCCCTGCCGCTTTGATGTGCTTTTATCCCATTCATAGGAAATGTTAAAGTGCATGTGTTGAAAATATAATGGGCAGCTGCTATGTCTAAAATGCAGAACCCGGTACAAGTTACTGTACCCAGAAGGTCCTTCCCTGTCTGCACAATGCAAACTACACACAACCGATGGACGTGCCGTCACAATGATCCTTATATAAACTTTCAAAGGGAAATTCAACTTAATGAAAAAAATAACACAAAGTGATTGTTCAGCCTTGTATACCACCCCCCTGTACTTCTTAATTGTAATTGATCTAACATTCTGTGCTGGTTAAGTCATCTAATTGTGTTTCTTTTTATATGTTAATGCTTTTTGTTGTAACAGAATAAAAATGTGGGGTTCGTTCAAAGTGTATTGGCAACGCCTCAATAGTAAGAAATCAATTGGCACAAAATAATGCATTAGAATGACATGATGGTAACAGGTAGAAATCTAGAAATTAAGGCTATGTGCCCACTCTGCTTCTTTTTTCAGCTTTTTGTGTATGTACATGTAGCGACCGGTGGTAAGGCCGTGGGTGTGTGTGTATGATCTTTCTCAACAGAATCCCCATACTCAGGTTTAACCAGTAATAACGTTTCTTTACTGGCAAACATGTTTATATCACAGTCAACCGAACTATATGCGCACTTGTATATATTAGAGTCTCTGGATCTTCACTTCTTCCGGGTACGCAGCAAGAAGAAGACAAAGAGAAAAAAAAACACAACAATGAAGGTATCTTTCCCTAACTTTCCCTAAAATCACGTATCAGTCTATCACAGAAAAAGATGTCGCTCCCACGTAGCAGGCCTGGGGATCTCACGATGACGGGTCCCGATGCAGCGCTGAAGGGGGAAACTCCTCAGTCTTCTTCTTTGGTCTCCTTCCACAGGTAACGGAATTTTTCTTTTAATGTCTCTCCCAGTCTCAGGGCACACCGAGCAGCAGAAGGGAGCCCACAGCAGCACAGAAGTCTCTCTCAGTCTCGGGGGCACCCCGAGCAGCAGGAGGGAGATCACGGCAGTACAAATGGCTCCCTTATGTCGGTCACGGCCCCTGCACATGCACTCCGGGTGCTCGGCGGGTAAGGTTTTGCAGAGCGGCCAGAGTCACAGCACCAAAGTCCAGTGGCCCAGGATCAGTCACGGGGGCTTCTGCGGGGTGATTTTTCCGGCAAGGTGTAGCAAAGTAGACCTCTTTCAACAGACATCCACACGCAGGTCTCCCCTGGCTCAGCTTTGGATCTGCACTGACTTCCCCCGCTCTTTCTTTTCCTGGGTAAACACTTTTGCTGAAAAGGGAATTTCCCACTTCTCTGCGTTTGTTTCAGCACTTGTCCACAAGGGGGCAGTAGCGGACTGTGCACAGTTCATTTCCATATCCATTTCTATGATACAGTCTGAATTGTTCACCTCATTACATGCACACACACAGCAAAATCAGCACAAACCTATTACAATTGTGTACATACAAACGCAGTACAATTAAGGGGACACCAAAAGACAGATACACGCAGGGACAGACTGACAGACACACACACGGACATACACTTTCACACCCTCCCCAGCAATCCCCGGTGATTCCCGGTGTTTCTTCCTCCCTGCAGCAGCGGGAGCTGCCTTTATCTATCTGCCAGATCCTGCGCACCATGTAACAGGCTGAGTAACATGGTTCAAAAGGTCCTGGCAGATTATTATGATTATTATTAATATTTATAGAGCACTATTGATTCCATGGTGCTGTACATGAGAAAGGGTTACATACAAACAAGTTAAAAATACAATGAACAAGATAACATTGACAGACTGATACAAAGGGGAGAGAGGACCCTGCTCTTGTGGGCTTGCATTCTACAGGGTAGTGGGGAGAGAGACAGTAGGCTGGGTTTGCTCTGGTCGTGGTGGAACACTGAGTCCAGTGGTGGTGGAGCGCCGGGTCCAGTGGTGGTGGAGCAGCAGGTCCAGTGGTGGTGAGGTGGCACTGTGGTCATTGCAGGCTGGAGGCTGTTCTGAAGAGATAGGTGTTCAGATTCTACTTGAAGTTTCCGAGTGTAGGGGACAGTCATACGTTTTGGGGCGAACAATTCCAGAGAATGAGGGATGCTCAGGCGAAGTCTTGCAGGCAGTTAGATGAGGAACGTACAAGTGTGGAGGAAAGGAGGAGGTCTTGGGAGGATTGAAGATTACGAGTTAGATGATATCAGGAGATTAGTTCAGAAATATATGGGGTGACCGATCGTGGACGGCTTTGTAAGTCAGAGTTAGGCTGCTTTCACATCACGAATTTTGTGCATCCGAGGCTATCTGTTGTAAAACGAATGGCCACGGATCCGATTTGGCCCCTATGTATCCCTATGGGCACAGATTGGTCCTGTATGGCCATCCGATTGTGTCCAAATTGTCACAGATCTGATTGTGTCCGAATTTGCTGTACCCAGAATCGGAGACTGCTCCGATTTTGGGCACAGTGGACCAAATCGGACAAAATAGAATCCGGCGCAGTCCGCGGCAAAAAACATAGGGCGTATGGAGCGCGGGTCCGAGGACAAACAGGATCGTTTCCCAGACCCGATTTTAGTGTACTGAGCATGCTCAGTAAACTAAAACTGCTCTGTGCCCGCTCTGTGCCCGTGTCATTTCACTTTCGCAATGTGTATACATACAGTGCGGAAGTGAAATAAAACAAAGCAAGTGTTAAAAATAAAAAAAAATCCTCACCTCTCCGACGAGTTTCCTTTGATGTGTGGCATCCAGCTCTGATAGCTTAAGGACCTGAATCAGCTGACCGGGTGGGGCCGGGAAACCCGATCAGCTGATTGGTTACATGACCGCATCAGTGTGGTTTAAATCACTGGCCCACCAACCGGTTTTGGTGGGCGCACGATTTTTAAACCGCTTAGCTGATGCAGTCATGTGACCAATCAGCTGATCAGGTTGCCCCGCCCTGCGTCGTCAGCTGATTCAGGTCCTTAAGCGATTGAAGCTTGATGCCGCACATTGCTGGACACTCGCCGCAGAGGTGAGGATTTTTTTTTTCTATTTTTAAAACTAGCTTTGTTTTATTTCCCTTCTGCAATGTATGTATATACATTGCAAAAGTGAAAGTGCCCCACTTGCCTGCGCTTTGCTCCCAGCTCTTTCTGTGTCCGGATCTGGAGGCACACATCCGAGCCTGTCCGTTCCTGTCCTTGGGGTCTTGCTAAATACATGATCCCCACGGACAGGAAATAATCACAATGGAAAAGTAGCCTTTGTAGTTTGAATTAGATATGTTGGTGAATATGGGAGCCAGTGGAGGGATTTGCAGAGAGGAGAAGTAGAGGAATAGCGAGGAGACAGGTGCATTAGTCAAGCAGCAAAGTTAAGGACAGATCGGAGAGGTGCAAGAGTGTTAGTTGGGAGGCTGCGGATAAGGAGGTTGCAATAGTCGAGATGAGAGATGATGAGTTCATGCACTAGTAGTTTAGTAGATTAAGGGTTGAGGAGGTAACACATTCTGGAAGTATTTTTGAGTTGGAGGGGCGGCAGGAGGTGGCAAGGACTTGGATGTGCGGTTTAAAGGACAAGGCAGGGTCAAGGGGTTACTCTGAGGCAGCGGACTTCAGGTACAGGGCAAAGTGTGATATAATTTATTGTGATAGATCTGGTAAGGAAGGTGTGCGAGATGGAGGAAACATGATGAGTTCAGTTTTGTCTACATTGAGTTTTAGCAAGTGAGGGGAGAAGAAGGATGATATGGCTGATACACACTCTGGGATTCTGGACAGGAGAGAGGTGACATCTGAGCCAGAGAGATAGATCTAAGTGTCATCAATGTACAGGTGATACTGGAAGCCATGGGACTTTATGAGTTTCCCCACACCAAGGGTATAGATTGAAAAAAAGGAGGGTCCCCAGGACCAGATAGATATAGACAGCTCCCACCACTGCATGGAGGAAGAAACACCGGGGATGACTCTGACTAGTGATCATGATAGGCCGCCCTAAAAAGATGTGTTTTTAGGGATCGCACTAAACTACGTAAGTTGTGAATGCACCTACAGTACTGTGCAAATTAATTGGGACAAAGCATTTTTTAAGTAAAATCGTAAGTTGGTTACCAGTTAGTGATTCAAACCAGTTTTAACTGCTTTGAACAGGTGTGAGTGTACAACCTTGAGTAACAAAATGTGGTTTGACTGGTTTTAGTCAGAAAATAACAGCTAGCTGCCCCTCAGCTTCAGTTGAGAGCTTGTTTCTGTGAGGAGTGGTTTAGTGTACTTTTTCTCTCAGTGTGATTCGTACCTGTAAAAATGGATGTTACTTCATGGAAGAGGTCTAGAATTATTACTCTTAATGAACATACAAGTCTGACTGTAAGAGAATCACTTCCACCATTAGTATTGGGAAATCTACCGTTTCACACAATGAAACTGGATCATTTTCTCCAAAACGAAAAGGGAAAAGTGGAAGGAAAAGGAAAACGACACCAAGAACTGATAAAACACTTATCAGTAATAGTAAAATCAACACAAGAAAAATGTGCTTTGTCCCAATTAAATTGCACAGCACTGTAATTTCTTGGAATAGAGCATTCCAGAGAATTGGTGCAGTTCGGGAGAAGTCTTGGTCTCGGGAGTGGGAGGTTCGGATTAATGCAGAAGTGAGTATAAAGTCACTTCCAGAGCAAAGAGAACAGGTGGGGTGATAGACAGAGATGAGGGTAGAGAGGTGCTGCACTGTGAAGAGCTTTGTGGGTGAGAACCAGGGCCAGCGTTAGGGGGGGGGGGGGCAGACTGGGCAGTTGCCCAATGCCCCCATTCTCTTAGGGGCCCCCAAAGGAGCTGAACTGAAAATAGCAATAAAATAGTCCAGAAAAAAGATGGCACTCACCCATTTGGTGCTTCTTAGGAATTTATTCCCTTTTCAGGGTTCCGTTCAGGATTCCAGTCAGTACAATGGAGGGAGGGGGGACGTGGAGGGATGCTGGACAATGGCCCGTTTCGTGCCCTGAATGGCACTTCTGCTGGTCCGAGGCCCCACAGCGTCGGTAAAGTTACCGAAACACTCATAGGTGGCGTCACGACAAATTAACCCCTTAATCTGTTCCCACAAGACGTCTCACCATTTTTTATCTGCACTCAACCGGGCCCCACTACTGGCAGGCGCGGCACCCCGTGACAAGGAGGAAGAAGCGATCGCCTGTCTAAACCGGAGTCCCCGGCCACGGTGAGTCACGCAGATGGTGCCTTATCAAAAGGACACTTAGTTAATTTGCAGGTCACAAAAAGGGTACACTCATCTTTTCAGGTTGTGTAACCCACAACCAGTTTGAGCGCTTTAGCAGCTGCTGCAGAACCTCCACCGTCTTGCCAAAACCACGGGAAAAACTGAAGTTCAAACAGGAATGGTTTCAATGGTCCGCGCTGCTGCTTCAATAAATGTACTCCACAAGGATTGTTTCCTCCATCTCTTTCCATCTCTTTCTTTATTCCACCTTAATATACCACGGTCCGGTATATAGATACACTGCTATGCTGATATTACACAGCGCTGACAGCACAGGCCCGGCTCCCCGCTGCTCTTTCTGTGTCCGAATACCGGACCGGATACAGAAATGGCATCTGGAGGTGCCAATCCGGTGCTGTGCGTTCCTGTTTGTTGCATCCTGCAAAAAACAGGATCCAATGAACAGGAACAGCCTAAAGCCCCCGTCACACTAACTGAGATCGCTAGCGAGATCGCTACTGAGTAACAAGTTTGGTGACGCAACAGCAACCTCGCCAGCGAACTCGCTATGTTTGACACTTAGCAGCGACTAGGCCCCTGCTGTGAAATTGCTGGTCGTGTCAGAGTCGCCTGGACCATTTTTTGATCGGTGGGGTCCTGCTGGGCAGCATGCATTGGCGTGTTTGACAGGGACAACGACCTCAATACTACAGGACTGAGAAACAGGGTCCCAACGACCTCCGTATCATTCCGGATCGTTGCTGTGTTGCTGGTGAGATCTGACTGTTTGACATCACACCAGCGACCACATAGCGACGCACCAGCGATTCCTACCATGTCGTATCGTTGTCGGGATCGCTGGTGCGACACCAAGTGTGACGGTACCCTAGCTGAGTTTATCTGTTGTCTTTGCTCTCCATTCTGCACCTATCTGCTGTTTGCAGCTAGGAAGTAAGTGGCACGCTATCTAGAACTTTCATTATGTTTTCACTTTGTTTTACATTGCATGTGTTTACTCATTGTAGGATGTCTTCCTATCTCAGCACAACATTTTTTGAAGGTAAATTGTACTCTACTGTATTCAAAGCATTCAACAGCTGTTGAAGCTCGAGTTGCCATAGTTTATGGCCCTGCCACACATAACGATATAGTTAGAGAGATCGTTGTAACTGTGACGTTACAATGATCTCTCCACCGATGTCGCTGTATGTGACATCTAGTAACGATCAGGCCCCTGCTGTGAGGTCGCTGATCGTTACATTCTGCTCTGGGTCATTTTTTGAGCGTTGGTTTCCCGCTGGTCAGCACACATCGCTGCATGTGACCGCAAGAAACCAGCGATCAATGACCTCACAGGGCTGGTAACCATGGTCAACACCGGGTATCCAGGCAGCGCGCGCTGCCTAGATACCCGGTGTTTACAATAGTTACCAGTGTCCTCCCTGCTTAGCGCTGCCTGTAAGCAGGGAGAACGCTGGTAACTATGATAAACAGTGGGTATCTAGGCAGCGTGCGCTGTCTGGATACCCGGTGTTTATCATAGTTACCAGCCTTCTCTCTGCTTACCGCTGCCTGTAAGGCCGCACTAAGCAGGGAGGATGCTGACATCGCCTTCAGCGATGTAGGAGGTGGCTCTCATGGCCCTGATCGCTGGGGAGATCTGCAAGTTTGACAGCTCCCCAGCGATCAGGTAAGGACGCGCCAGTGATTCCGGCAGGTCGTTATCGCTGTCGGGATCGCTAGAGCGGTCGTTAGGTGAGACAGGGCCTTTAGTCTGGTGTTAGGGCCATTTCAACCTATGCGGGGAGCATTATGGACTGTGGGAAACGAATCTATAGTACAGGGACCGGAAGGGTCTGTTGCGGTTGTTAGTGTTTTACCTATTTCAACCATATGAGTTGATTACTCAATTATTACAGATGTGTACACAAACATGAGTGTTTCTGTGGAGGAGAAAGACTATGTTCGCGAGTGGAGAGAAATGAGTCAGAGGAGGAAGTGCCACAACCGTTAGGCCTGTGAGAGTAAGGCTGCGAGACTCAAAGACACGAGGGAGCCAGAAATGAGACTGATCCCAGAACATACCAGAAGGTCTTAGGGAGCAGCTGCCCTGTGTAAATCGCACAGCCTTTTTGATACTGTGAAACACTGTGACCCTGCCTTTAGCAAGAACATGATTGTGTGACAATTGGCACACCCCATTGCTAGAGATGAGCAAACCGAACTTTAACGTTTGTACCGAACACAGACTTTACAAACTGTAATGATGATACTGGTATTTTTATGTTGTGTACAAAGACCTTATGCCTACATCTCTGTAAAGCTAGTTTAATACCAGATTTCACAATAAAAATTGTATATATTAATAAATAGATTACTTAGACCTTATAATGCACATGTATTTATTTTGAGAAACATTGTCGGAATGCCGGTAAAAATCCAGAATGGTGGCAAAATGGCGGTAAAATCTTGATGTTGGAGATTGAGCTAGGGCTAGCAATATATGCTCATTTAATATTAGAGATCTTTTTAAACAATATTTTGTTTTATTTATTTATCAGCCTTCAGCTCAATCTCGATACATGGCAACTTGATGGATAAATGCCCTGTAGGAAGATCGATCTTGTGTGAGCCTACATAGGTCCACCAGAGTCTTCCCGGCCGTTGTCTTGACAGTATCAAGCCATTGGGTTGCTGGTCTTCCTCTTCGCCTTGCACCTTCTATTCTTCTTCCTACCATGATGTCCTTCTCCAGTGATTGCTCTCTTTGTATGATGTGTCCAAAGTAGGCAAGTGAGAGCTTGGTGATCCTGTGCTTCCAGTGACATGTCTGGCTTGATTTGTTCAATACTTGATTTGTTTGTTCCTCTTGGCGTCCATGGTATCGATAACATCCTTCTTCAGCACTACATTTTGATGGCATTGATAATTCTCCGGTCTTATTTCTGTATCGACTATGTTTCACTACTATATGTTACTACGGAAAAGACCAGACTGCTTATGAGCCGTGTCTTTGTTGTCCATGAAATATGCCTTGATTTGGAGACCTTGTCCAGTGACTTCATTGTTGATTTTCCCAAAGCTATTCTACTATTGACCTCTGGCGTCGGGGTTGCATCTCAAGTGATCATTGATCCAAGTAGGTTGAAATCCTTAAAATAACATATCCAGTTGGTATTGTGGAATTTGGTGTCAGATCTGCCTTAATGTATAAGAATATGTACAGAGAAGAAAGAAACTAGAAAACATTACTAATTAAAGGCCATATAGGGGCTAAAAAATTGGCAAGCTTTGGTGGAAGAAATATTCTTTGAAATATTATCAAATAGTGTTATTATATGCAAAATGTATAACTGGAGAATATAGAATTCATTCCAAAGACTGATGCTAAGAAACTTGATGATGTGTTTATTATGAATTTGAGCACTCTGGAAACGTTAGTCAAACTTATACTTATAATGTGAAATGAAAAAAGAGGAAAAAATGACACTAATAGTATAAATTATTAGTAATGCTGAACATCTCAGGTTAACTAAATATTTTTTTGCTAATTGAAAACATTAACGTAGGAAAGAGCTTAACAGATAGTGATTCGTAGCATGAAAGGTTACATTATATGAGGAACTAATACATTATTTATAGGGGTTGTGTGCCAGGAGCTCATGGTCTATAGGGTATAAGCCTTATAGAGAAACCCAATTCCAAAAAAGTTGGGATACTGTGGAAAATGTAAAGAAAACAAGAAAGCAAGCAATGATTTGGAAATGTCTTATAGCCATATTAAATTTACAACATAAAAGACCTATCAGAAGTTGAATGTTAAATGTTTTTCCAATTCATTTGAAAAAAAATGTACTGATTAAGGAACTGAAGGCAGCAACATATCTCCAAACAGTTGGCATAGGATTAACAAAAGGATAGAAAAGTCAGTCTTAAAAAGTGAAAAACACTAAGTCACATCTTTGTATAAAAAGAGCTTGTTAGAGAGGCAGAGTGTCTCAGAAGCAAAGATGGTCAGAGAATCACCAATCTGTGAATAATTGCATATAAATGCATTATGGAACAAGTTGAATGCAAGATCCTCAATGAATAGTTCAAAAGACTTATATATCCCACCACCTACACCAAATGTTTAATAAGTGTATGTACTTCAACAATCCTGTTGGCTGGTACCGCAAGTTCCTTTCCATGCAGGTGTGGTGCCCTGCTCACGCAGATAGCCACAGACTTCTCTAATGCACAGTTGGGTTTCCACAGCAAGTACCTACTACATACAACATCCTCTACCCCGGCACAGTAGGGGGAGCCCCATTTGCCAACCTTAGGCAAGATCCCCTGTAAATACTGCTGCTGGGGGAGGAGTTAGAGGGTTCAGATGCTAGGAGAGCTGCGAAGACGTCCTGGTGGTCGGTGCTGCGATTAGGACCGAACCAGTGACCAGGAGTGGCCCTTGTACGTCCTAAGTGGGACTGAAGGCAAGGAACAGACAGCCAAAAGGGAGTGAGGAACTTGAGACAGTTCATCCAAAGAGAACTACCGGATATTGGGGATCCGAACCTGTGGGATACTATAGGACCACAGAAAGCCCCATCACACCGTGGAGGCTTCGGTTACCCGATTTCCTATGTGGGTCAAGAGAGGGAGCCAGACACAGCAGGGCAACATTGCAGTGATCAGAGAAGGTAGCCCGGAGACCGCACAGGAGGAGAGACAGACACTACAGTCAGGAAGAAAGCGGAGGCAAGTCTGGCTGCAAGCAGGCTGTGCTTCAAACACCACTACAGAGGAGGCCTTATACCCACTTGCTGTGGGGACCCACTGTGCAACTTGTCCACCCGTCAGTGCCCTGGACCATTTTACCTGCCAACCATCGGTAAAAAGGTAAAAGAGACTTTGCAGTGTATGTGTATCATTCCTCTCCATTCCTGGTGCCCTCATAGACTGTTCCAGCACTCCCTATACCATCCCAGCTCCACTACAAGCTGCCCCTTGTCTCTATGCTGCCCCAGAGCTCCCAGTCCTACATGTGGAGGACTACACCATCCTAGCCGCGATACCATCTACCTCCGGTGGGCTGTGGCGGCTCTGGTGCAAATCACCAGAAACTACAGGTGGCGTCACAGCAACAAACTGTACATAATCCACTGTAAATATTACCCCTTTTCAAAGATAGGCCCAGGACATGGGATCAGGCGCGGCCGCCATTCCCCGTGACACAGCAAACGCTACCCCTGAAGCCTGATACCCGAGTACCCCAAAGCCTGGGCTCGACACAGGCACCTACGAACCAACGTAGCATTCAAGTTTACATTTTTATTGAGAAAGGGTGTATAGAAGAGTTTAAAAAAATTATTAAATTATCAATTTGAAGGAACATACATGCCACACTGACACTACAGGTAGGCTGCTGTCAAATCAGCCTTTTTGGCCATAATGTGTATCCTATCTAGCAATCATGGTCTACTCCACTTTTTTTTCAGGTTTGGCTAAAAGTGGTTAAAACCTTTTGTAAACCATATTATATGTGTGTACAAAATGTATGTTAAAACAAAATAGGGGTAATTAGAATTGCAGCATTGGAAAAAAAAAACCTATACACTGGGTAAAAATGTCCGAGTTGCTAGCAACAGCAACACAAGGAGGGATGGCCTGGCAGCAACTGTCCTGGGTCCAAATCCCAGACCGGATTTTGGCCCCATAGTATCCTATGGGTTCGGATGAAGTTGGATGGCAGCTCTCTGTTAACCGGTTTCCATCTCTCCGGCAGAATCCGGGAGAAATCAGATTTTTGCAACGTTTTTGTGTCCAGGGAGAAAAATCTCCCCAAATTACCGTATCCTGGATTCTCCTGGATTCCCCCAAATCCTCCCGGATCCGGTGCAATCCAGAGCTGCACTGGTCCGGGAGGATCCGGGAATCGGACACCTGCGGCTGCACGCCGCTGTTGTTCCAGGACCGCAACTAGGTCCCTGCAAGCCGCGGTCCTGGTTAGTCAGCGGCGGCAGCTGCGTCTGGCAGCACACCGGACCAGAGGGCATATTTACCCTCCGGTTCTGTGTGCAGATCCGGTCCGGGGCTGTCAGGTTCATCCCTGACAGCCCCGGACCAGTCCTTACCGTGGTGTGAAGCCGCCCTTAGACTTGTAACTTTTTTTTTACTTTTCACAGTCAGTTAAAACTCTTTTTTGCCCCATTTTTCCTGAGTAAACAAGGTGTCTAATAATTCTGCAACCTTTGATAAAGGGTGTTGTCTCCTTAGACTGAACCCTCCCTCATTACACAAATGCACATCACCTGATCTGCTTCATCCAATAACTATTGAACTTGGAGTTGGAAAACCTGCATGATAATTATGCATAAGGAATATTCAATCCAATCCAGTTAAAAAAAAGCCTTAATTTATAAATTCACAATATTTTTTTTGCTAAAAGTTCCAGTGGATATAACAAGTCCAGTAGTTATTATATTGGCATATTTATAAGGCAAGCTATTGCCCAAGGAACTTTGCATTTTGGCTATATGGTCAAGACCATGAAGAAGGCGTATAGCCAAAACGTGTAGATTAATAGCAGAATATAAGCGAGTAAAATAAATACATTCATAAATATGATCAAAATGCTCGCTGCCTAAAAATTCTGCACAGTGTAGATTGGGGCATTACAGACCCAGGAAAAAACAATTCTCTTTATTTCTTTATATACTTTTACTCAGCAATCAAGAAAAGCTATATAACAACTCTTTAAAAGAATAACATTTATAACATTCCAAAGTAAAAAAAACTACCAAGAAAGACTTCGGAATAGTTTTCCCTATTCTATCCCACCTATCAAAGATCTTTTTTCATTAAAAAGTTTTTTAATACAATGTAATGTAAATTAAATGTTGCCATTAAAAATATAAGTTTCCCTGCAAAACACAACTTAAATATATATATAAAAAACTCTACTTTTATAAGGTGGGGATTGGAAAAAAATGGCAATAATGGGTTAAACGCACCAATATTTAGTGGTATGTTCCTTTCAATAAAAGCGGTTCTATGACTTAGTACTACGACAATATTCCGCCTCTGGCATTCATCATGCACTGTATTATGTGTTTAAGGCCCTGTAACCATTTAGTAAAGACAGATGTTAATACAGAGAGCTAAGAAGCTAATAGACTTACAAGGAACTTTTGGCAGCCGTCCCTTTTGCCCTCGTTATATATACAAAACAAAACAAAAAGTTACAATTTGGCTTTAAAGAAGAGTTCCGGTGTGCGCGGTTCATGAAAACACGCTCCCCCTAACATCTTAAATACACAAGGAGATCAAAATAAAGTATGATGAGAATTAAGTAGCTGACAGACACCATTTATTAAAGCCGTAGCCCAATTCAGGAAGAAAAGTACCCTTTAAATATCTTCCCCAAGTAGTAAAATAACTGTTGGACACAGGAACGTTTGTGAGCTACAATTCCCTAAGGAGAAAAGAAAAAGCTTTTACAATCTTTCATCTCAGCTTGAAAGCAGAAATAAAAAAAAGGTTGCTTTCTAGAGTACTAGGTGTCTGTGAGTTGCAACTAATAATGTCACCGACTCTGTTTGGAAATTTGGACAGAAAAGCAACTTAAAACCCGCAAGGATTTAAAGCAACCTTTATGAGACTTTTAACTAAACACCAAAGAAGAGCTGGCGTGTTGGTAAACCGAGCACAATGATCAAGGGATAACAGGCTCGGTAACTTTAGGAAACAACATGTTATACATAAATCCAAATCGGGGGTTCGGATAATATTTCTTCGACTGTGGTGAAGGAGATAGATGCCGGCGAGGCAGCATTGTCCCGGCTGGTTCACAATGTTCTGTAAAGGATGCCATTTTTACATTATTTTTATTTACTATATTTTTGGGGTTATAAGATGCACTTTTCCAACCAAAAATTTGGGGGGTTCATCTTATAATTTCAGTCATCGCTTACCAAGGGGGAGGCACGCGGAGAAGCTGGCTTAGGGTGCCTTCACACCATGGCAAGATCCGATGCGGGGCTGTCAGGGATGAACCTGACAGCCCTGAACCAGATCAGCACACAGAATCAGAGGGCAAATATGCCCTACGGTCCGGTGTGCAGCCGGACTCGGCTGCCGCTGCTGATGGTTCAGGACCGCGGCTCATGGGGTGCTAGCCGCGGTCCTGAAATAACAGCGGCGTGTAGCCGCAGGTGTCCGGTTCTCGGATCCTCCCGGACCGGCCCCATAGGCTCCCATATTAGGGAGCACCAGATTGTCCCGAATCCGATTTGGGGAGATTTTTCTCACCGGACAGAAAAATGCTGCATGCTCCGATTTTGTGTCCGGGAGAAAAATCCGATTTGGATTCTCCTGGACATCCAGAAACCGAATGCCAAAAGACATTCATCCGGCGTATTTCGGCCCAATAGGTTACTATGGGGTCGGAATCGGATCAGGGGGTGTCCGGTTCACACCGGACAGTCCCGGATCCAAAAAAATGTGGTGTGAAGGCACCTTTACAGGAGGAATTGTGGCTGCTGCATGGTGGTGGCGGGAGTTGGGTGATGCAGATCTATTGATTAAAATTAACTTTGATCATGGGAAAATCCCTTTAATGATGTCATGACGTGCTGTGACCTCCAAGGTCTAGACAAAACTGGAAGTCCTCTTTATAAGATTATCTCAGCACCGGAACATTTTTATTAAACACATCCAATTGTGGAATGTATTATCATTCCAAGATCTATTGAATAAACTCAACTTTAAAATGAACTTTACTTGGGGGAAAATCCTTTTAAGCACGTTGTAACATTATGATGTTCCGTTAGCCTGGTTCAGGTTAGAAGTTCTTTCCTATAGTGAAGACCCCAAACCTCAGAGATCAAGGTGCAGGGTAATGTCATAATGTCACAGCACTCCTCGACCTCCAATTTCATGAAACACTATTCAAGATACCAGTGGAAAGAAGAACATCTGAGTACTAGACAGCGGGCAGTGGGCACCAGAGTCAGCAGGCATGCCAGGGCAGATGAGCGATGAGGTGGGTATGCCATGTTTATTAGGCTCTGGAAACATTCAATTTGATTATAATATCTTCACTGTGAAATTAATTTCATGGTAAAGTTCATTCAGTTTTGTAAATTTGAATTTGGTCAGATCCACCCATCTCTAGTTTCAATGTACAGCCTACATACCTTAGCCCATACCACTAGTTTGATTAGTACAATTGTACTGTCATGTTCTCTTTAAATTTCTGTCTGTACAATATATTATAAATGGCTCCATACTCTGGTGAAATCACTTTCCCTGGGCTAGCCTTCCTTTGTATGAGAGCGATACCCTGTTGCATTAACAAAACACACACAGCCATTCTGTAATAGAAGCAGGGGTGACTTCAATAGAATCTTGTGTTGGAAATCAAACATACCATTAGTTTCTCATTCCCAGCCAAGTGAAATAATATGCATCTGGGAAGTGCCTCACACTGAAATGGAAAACTGTTGCCCCTTAACAGAATATTTCCTTAGAGAAAATGCAGTGTGAGAGGTAGCAACAAACCTGGTTATTCATGAAGCCAAGTCATGGAGAGGTCACCTAGATTAAACCATCACACATTACAGGAAATGCAGTCCATCCACACAACATTACACAGTGCACATCTACCCGTGGGTTTCTTTTTTATCAATGAGTCTGTCGTATAGGGTATGAATGGGAGAGAATATCCTATGTGGCATATGTGTAAGGTCAAAGTATTAAAAAAAATGAATTGTCATCATGTTTTTACTATGTAACCTGAGAGCAGAATAATGTAGGGGCTGAGACCCTGATATCAGTCATTTCACTTATGGTGGGTTTACACGTTTCAATATCGTTGCGATATCGCAACTCAATGGCGCGGGAGCGCGAATCTAGTGCACGTTTCTCCCGCATCGCATCGGAGGTTTACACGCTGCGATATTGGAATACAACGTTCGTGCGATGTCTACGCCCCCCAACCCAGGATCGAACATTTAACATGGGAGTGAATGGGTGACGTTGAACTTCACATCGTAGTTGGGCTGTCACACAGCATGATCCGGCTCCAATCTCCATTCAATATCGGGGCATTGAATAGCACGCTCATTCAATCCCCGATATCGCATTGACATCGTTCCTGCATCGTATTGGACGTTCACACCATACAACGCAGGAACGATATCGGGTCCAATGATTGAACCACGTGACTTTTCATTGAAATTGAACTCGCAACGTGTAAACCCGCCATTAGGCTATGTGCTGATGGTGCAGATTTAGTGCAGATTTGGTGTATAGGTGCAGCAGATCTGCATCAAATCTGCAACACAGTGTAGTGCAAGCAATGTGCATGGAAACTTGGATGACCTGTGCCAACGCTGCAGATTTTTATGCGACGGAAATGCTGCATTTTTCAGTGCGGGAAAATCTGGAGCATGAAAATTATTGCAATGGCTTTTTCCACCAATACGCAGCACTAACTAATACATACACTACCATTTAATTTCTGGTCTCTTTCTCTCTCTCCCTCCCTCCTCCTCTCTATCTCTCTCCCCTTCTTACCCCTCACTCTTCCTCTCCCTATCCCCCCTTTCTCTCTCTCCCTCTCTCCTCTCTCTATCCCTCGCTCTCTCTTGCCCCAATGGCAAAGCCATTTTTCTGCTTTATTTTTTTCTGACAACAACAGAAAATCTGCACCACTATTCTCCAGTCGGCGCATAGGTTTACTTAGATGTGTTGTTTATTTCAGTAACATCAGTGCTTTATCAGCAGAAAATTATCACAACAGGGCTGTGTCCCATGCCTCCTAGACAACTGCTCTGTGTAAACCTGCCCCCACCACTGATTAGGAGTTTTCTGTCAATATACAATATGCACAGAAAACAGGCAATCAGTGATTCGGGCAGAGTTTTACAAAGCTCAGCATTCAGAGAACTAGTGTTGCACCCTGGGACAGGGGGTACCCGGAACCAGGCCCGCTCTTCAGTCTGCGGGGTAATGTAACAGCAACTTAACCTGGCTCCGTATGCCCATGTGCGGCAATTAATTGGGGTTAAAGAAAAAGGGGAAATAAAGTTTGCAAAAATAGTTTGTGACGCCACCCGTGGATTGCGGCCAATATAGCCACCGCTGCCGGACAGATCTCTGGGGATGATGTTAAGGGTGACAGCCAGGATGGTGAGCCCTCCACGGGTATGGCTTTGTCCCCAGGACAAGTGTAGAAGGGTAGTATCCAGGCACCGTGCGCCATCTGTCCCCTGCGGCTAGAACAGTCAGCGTGCGGCTCTATAGGCGAGCCTCGTCACGGACGCAGCAATGACAGTCTCAGACAATCAGCATCAAGCTTGACCAGGCGCTTTACTCGTACGTTCAGCAGCTTACAGGGTACAGATAATTCTTGTTGTTTCATACACCCTTGCAGCTGGGACCATTTGGCTACTACACCTCCATTCTTGTTCCTTTCTGGGCCTCTCTCTCTCTCTGTTCCACAGGCTAGGTCTGGGCCAGCAGTCGCAGGACTTCTCCCGGGAGATCTCAGTCTGTCTCCCTGACCCTATCTAACGGTCTTTCCTTTACTGGAGGGTAGGATCTGGCCATGAAGTCCCTTCTTCACGCCGGTCAATTCACGGTTGGGGCATAAAGCGTCCTGCCGCATCTACAGGACCGGCACCCTGACTTTGGCCCGGTCCCCCGGTGTCCCTGTTGTTCTTCCACTCTGGACAACAGTTTGTAAGGCTTACTGGGTGTTTCGGCTTAGGGGTTTCATTCCTTCACCACTCATGCACACCAGGAATGTCAACCACCACTCTCTCCGCGCTCCCCTAACTTTATGTTCCTAGGTTTTAATATAGTTCCTCCACCCACTTCCCGGGCTTTTTCTCTCGCTCCACCCTCCACTCGGTTCCCCTCCTATCCCCTGCCTTACATAGAGTAACTAGGACTAGGGATTCAGGGGATGTGTCGGGTGTTTGTCCAAAGTGCCCTGCCTATACGTCCCAGCTGCAGTAACTTGCTGTGGCCGCCACTCTGCAGGGGCGCCACCCTTGTAGATCTGCAGCATGAAAAAACTGTCATTTCATAAATAAAAAACTGCAGAAAGCAGCCAAGGTCCTTTCACATCAACAGTTCAAGTATTTTATTAGAGCTATCCGAACCCGAATATCTTACTACTCACTCATCACTTGTCACTAGGTGTTTGATATCTCAAAGCAGTTTAATGTCGGGACAGATATGTTTCACTTAGGGCCCTTTCACATCAGCGTTTTTTTCAAATCGCGGCAGATGCGGTGAAAAAAACGCATCTGCCGCGATTACCGCATATCGGCTGCACTTGCGGCACGGTTGCGGCGCGATTGCGGTAAACGCCATACAATGTATAGGCGGACTTGCGGCAGGTGCGGCAGGTGCGGCCGCGAAAATAAATGCTGTCAGCCGCGGTTTTTTTCGCGGCCGCACCTGCCGCAAGTGCCAAAACCGCACTTGCCGCACCTGCCGCAAGTCCGCCTATACATTGTATGGCGTTTACCACAACCGCGCCGCAACCGCGCCGCAAGTGCAGCTGGTATGCGGTAATCGCGGCAGATGCGTTTTTTTCACCGCATCTGCCGCGATTTGAAAACAACGCTGATGTGAAAGGGCCCTAAGTGAAACATATCTGTCCCGACATTAAACTGCTTTGAGATATCAAACACCTAGTGACAAGTGATGAGTGAGTAGTAAGATATTCGGGTTCGGATAGCTCTAATCAAATACTTGAACTGTTTCAGTATTCGGATTCGAACGAGTTCCTCATTGACTTGCATTGGATTCGTTACTTGTTCAAAGTAGTCAGTTAGAGCTATCCGAACCCGAATATCTTACTACTCGCTCATCACTGGTGAGAGATTCAAAATGTTAGCATGCAGACCAGCAAGTCACACATTGCTGGAATCAGGGTCTCTGTCCTTACATGAAGCTGCTCTCAGATTACATAACAAAACCTTTATGCCATCTATGTTGTATTTGTGTCTTGTTGATTTTTTACAGAAAGCTAGGAGAACCTTGGGAAACCTCCAGCAGTTACTTTTTCTTACTTCTGAAAAAAACGATGACACTGATGCTGAAAACAAAAAATGGCTAAAAAAAAAGTAACCAGCACACTGATAGAAATGCATGGCTCTGATTCATCAATACCAATTGTTATGCCAGTGCAGATGAAGAATATTCTGCTGTTAGATGCATCAAATTCAGTCATTGTCTGGCACACATTTCGGTAGTAACGTACACTACTGTAAGCCTAGTTTCACACTGGTGATTTTTGGTAAAAGCTACATCCCCAAGTCCCTCCAGGATTGTAAAAACTGATGCCCCCGCACCGGTGTTATCACTGATCCATCTCACAGATCAGTGATAACACCGGTGCGGGAGCAGACCGTTTCTTCCGGCTGTCATTGTCATTCCGCCAAATCAAGGGACAAATGACACGTCCCCTAGAGAGCATGTCATTTGGAACTGCGTTCTGGCATGCACAGTTCCAAAACCCGGATCTGGCGACCAAATCCAATGGTACCCAGAGTCTGTTGGATCCGGGTTACATAGGGACACATTCAGTGGCGTAACTTAAAGCTCATGGGCCCCAAAGTGAAAGCTCCAATGGGGCCCCCAAATTATTGCAAATCTTTAATAGCAATAGTCTATTTTTACAGGCCAAAAGGACTTTTGGGGCCCCTTAGTCTCCAGGGCCTGGGTGAAATTGCAACCCCTGCACCTGTGGACACATTTAAAGTGAACCTGTCACCTCTTTTGTGCATTATAACCTGTGTCCAGCACCTTAAACATAGTGTAATTATGGTTCTGGTAACCCATTTATGCACCCAGACTGGCTCCTGATTACCTCAGAAATTAACCCACGCCACTGTGCAGGTGTGAATGCAGTCACTGAGGAGGGGCGGCATATTACAGGCAGTGGGACGGGTTTTACAGGCGGCGGGGCGGCTCGGTCTGAATTGAGCCGCATCCTACCCAACCATGAAGAGCTCATTAACATATGACATGAAAAATATTCAAAGCTAATTTCTGAGGTAATCAGGGACCAGTCTGGGGTATAAAGGGGTTACCAGAACTCCAATTACGCTATATTTAAGGTGGTAGGCACAGGTTATAATGGATAAAAGGGGTGACAGGTTCACTTTAAATCAACCCTAAGTGCCCCACATTCGGATGCTTCCGGGATTTGTCACGGAGACCAATATCGCAACAAAATTAGTTTTTGATCTCAACTATGACAACTGGGTAAACGGGAAAAACTGGATGCAGCTGCAAGTTCATCTGACCCCATTGGAAGTCAATTGGGCCGAAAACAGGTGACGGTGCATCCAGTTTCAGCTGGATTCACACGGATGACAAAAATGTCAATGTGAAACCCACCTAACTTGTGGCTCAAATTGAGATGAACTCGTCATATACACATGGCCGCGCCCTCTTCTGACCATGATTTGCCCATTTTTCAACAAGTGGGTGGGGCCAGCTAGGCAGACATTCAAAAATAGCCATAAAACGTGAAACATTTCAAAAGATTTTAAACAGAAAACGGATATAAACTGATTGATCAATTGGCCTCAACATATTTTTTTCAAACTTCATGTGACAATAAAGCCTTAGCATGAATACCATATAGTTAAGCATTTCAAGAAAATAACTTCTAGTGAAAACATAAAGTAAATTATTATACATAAATAAAAACTTTGCACATAAGAATAGTTATTTTACCAACAGTGATGCAATTTTGGAAGTTCATATAGCAACAGCCTGAATATAATATAGCAAACAGCACGAAATCGTCTCTGTACTGGTTTGCTTTCTTTAGTGTCTCTCTAGAGCCACCTGTAGGTGACGACTATGTAAGTCAATGCTGCATTCTTACACCGATTAAAACATTTAATGCACCATCAAAACAATATTTAAAAAGATAAAAAAGTATGAATTGTTATTTTTGTTGTTTTTCATGTACAGAAAAGTTCAAGTTTTCACATTAGTGTCACAATAAGCTGCCATTTGCTGCTTTCTGTGCTTTGCTGTGTATACCAGGTTAGAGTCAGCAAAGTCATCAGGGCACTGGGTATAGTGACAGCTCTGATGTACTCATAGCCTAGGACATTAATATTACCATCATGGCTGAAAGTGTTGGCGCCCCTGAAATTATTCTAGAAAATTATGTATTTCTCCAAGAAAATGATTGCAATCACGCAGGTTTTGTTATACATGTTTATTTCCTTTGTGTGTATTGGAAAAACACAAAAAAAACACAGAGAAAAATATGATAAATTTAACACAAAATGCCCAAAAATGGTCCTGACAAAATATTAATATTTGAACGCCCTTTGGAATGAACACCTGAAATCAATCACTTCCTATAACCACCAATAAGCTTCTTCGGTGTGTGCTCATGATCCGGAGGTACTGAGTGTTGAACACAGTGCCTCCAGACCTGCAGGGTGAATGCAGGGAGACCACAGCCACCCTGTATTCACGATCTGTGGTGGGTGCAGGGCAGCCTCTCCCTGCGTGCACCAGATAGCAGGGGCATAACTACAATAGGTGCAGGGGTTGCGATCGCACCCAGGCCCTGCAGCCTAGGGGGGCCCCAAAAGTCCCTTTGGCCTATAGAAAAAGACTAATGCTATTAAAGATTTGCAATAATTGAGGGTCCTGTTGGAGCTTTCGCATCGGGGTCCCTGGGCCTGAAGTTACGCCACTGCCAGACAGTTACCTCTTCCGATTCCGCAGCATGAAATTAACATGCTGCGGAGATGCGTAAGTCTGCAGACCTGCACCACAGCTGAAATAACGCTGCGGTCGGGAGAAACATAGTGGGCATGGGGTATATTGAAATCCCATCCAAAATGTTTGTACTGTACCACAAAGCAAAATGCTGCTATTCCTGACCGTGAGCAGTGACAGTCTTCTTGTCACGTGGTTCTAGACCAGGAAGAGCTGTACAGACCAGCGGCATCAGTGTTTCTTTCTTTTAATGTTCTGTTTATTATTTAATTAAGGAAAGAAACATGAAAGCATATGCAAGTCACAATGACCAAAATCATAGTAGTAATCCATGAAATGCAGAACATTGCTCAGGGTTAGGGCAAAGGGAACAATAAACAAGTATGAAGTAAGTACCCCACCTTTATCACTTACTCTGACTGTCCGAGATATCATTGGCCCTTATTGCTCTCCACCACATTCGGGCTCCAGTGTTTCTGACCTCAGCTCTCGGAGGTTGCGCAGGAATGCACAACCTAAGTAGGTGAGTACACGACTAATCACCTTTTGTCCCCACTGGACCCACTAGGTTTCACCCCCGAGCGCTCCCTGCAATTTCTTTCCTTGAACACTTTAGGACATGACTGTATATAGTAGGTACATTGAGAATGCTAAATATGTAAATAATCATTTTAGGGCTTGAACAGCTGAGATGCCTGTGTAATCACAACTACCTACATATATTTTAATGCTGGAGCTATCACTTAAATTCATTTAATTAGTTAGCATTAAATGAAGCAAGTTTTCAATTGACTTGCTCTTTCTATCTGCTCTCAGTCTCCTGAAATGAGGGATTTCATATTTTATAATCTACAGGTCGTTTTATTGGTTCCGGACTCTAGGGCCTGGCCGAGAGTGCACAGCAGCCATAGTCCAGGAGAAGGCTTAACTTTTAATCGCAGTCATTTTTCTCTATGGCTAGGGTCACATTTGCGGTTGAAATTGCAGATCCGGATCCGCACCCGTAGGCAACAATAGAAAAACCACATTTCACTATTTGTAATGCGGTTACCAGATCTGGTTTTGCAGCCTGTGGGAAAAATCATGCAGGCTGCATTTTTCGCAGAAGATAAAATCTGAAAAACCGGCACTTGGACATATTCTTCATTTTCATTATTCTTTATTCAGTGCTCCATGGTGATAAAATTATACAGACACCAGGGAACGCAGTCCCTTCATGCTGAACGCGTTTCGTACGGTTGTCCTTTGTCTGTTGTAGACAAAGGACAACTGTCTAAAACGCGTTCAGCGCGAAGGGACTGCGTTCCATGATGTCTGTATAATTTTATCACCATGGAGCACTGAATAAAGAATAATGAAAATGAAGAATATGTCCAAGTGCCGGTTTTTCAGATTTTATCTTCAGTGAATGGACACCAGACGTCCTTACCAGGCACTAACAGCTGCATGTGAGTCCGGTTAGAGCTAATCCCCTTCTTTTCCCAATTATTTATGCATTTTTCGCAGCGGTAGCAAAACCGGATATGGATTTCAACATGGATCTCTATGGGTCTGAATCCGTTACCACAAGACACATATGAATGCCTGCAGTACCAGATGGGTTTGGAACAACAATGCAGCATCTGTGCGGCATATCAGCACAGATGCTGCATTGGTGTACATTAACTCGGTGATTGAAGGGTTAATGTATATAATATATGTGGGCAACATGTCTCCAGGGAGTGTCCACCCTCCCTAGAGACATGGTGCCCAAGTGCATTGGCATTTTAAGTGTTAACTGCCTACAGTTGGGGCCAACAGTATTGACACCCCTGCAATTCTGTCAGATAATACTCAGTTTCTTCCTGAAAATGATTGCAATCACAAATTCTTTAACAGACACTTTAAGAGTCTGCTATAACTCAAAAGTAGAGATGAGCAGACCCATAGAAGTTCAGGTTCTGGCTGTTCAGAGACCAAAACTTGACCCAAACCTCATTTGAAGTCACTGATTGGTCAGTTCGGTTTTCCGCCCACATACAGACAGTGATAAGCAAATCACTTCTGGGAGCAGGAGGGAGGGAATTTGCCATTTTTATTTTTGCAAAACACTACAACTTATAATTCTGTTTTTACCCCCCAGTGCAAGTCAATCAAACACTGAAAGCGGCTCTCTGGAGTGCTTGGATACGTAAAACACCCAAACTATAACCTCAAATGGGTTCACGCATCTCTACTCATGAGGAGTCACTCACAAAAAAACAACTGGATCCAGAGATATTCCTAAAGTTAGTTTTTTTACTAGAATCACAAGTCTAATCCATAGTCACTTAGTCTTCATCCTTATTAAAGGAACCATCTGTTTGCACTAGTAACTTATTCAGCACTGTATTGGTAGCTGTCCTCAAGTCACATGGTCACTCTTTGCATGGATTCAACCTTTCCATGTACATTGTGCCTAGGGGTTTTCATGCAGTAGGGCTCCCTTTATAGATGCTGCAAACAGTCTCTTCAATGTTTCCTTTTTGTCATACCTTTGAAATAATGATGCTTGTGGTGTTTACAGCATCATCATAAGGTTAATAATGATGGTTGACCATGCCTCGCCTCCCATAGGAAGGCACTTGACAGCCACCACCTAGCGAGAGTGCAACATGTCATCATACTATAGGAAAAGTAGATATCTTTGTTAATGCAATTGCGCAAGGTGAAGCCTTTGATACCTATTTAGGTCATATTTTACCTCTCAGACCCTTCATCCTCCCTACTTTAATATTCTGAGATAGTGACCTTTGAGTTTTCATTGGCTGTAAGCCATAATCATCAACATGAACAGAAATAAACACTTGAAAGAGATCACTCTGTAATGACTGTATAATACTTGGATTTCTATTTTTGTATTAAATTACTGAAATAATTTTGGCAAAGTATGCTCCCTTTGCAGCAATTACAGCATTGCAGACCTATGGCGGGTACTATTTAACGAAGCTGCCAGATGAGGAGCTGTGAGGTGTCGATTTCTCAAACTAGAGACTCTAATGTACTTGTCTTGTTGCTCAGTTGTGCAGCAGGGCCTCCCACTTCTCTTTCTACTCTGGCTAGAGCCTGTTTGTGCTCTCCTCTGAAGGGAGTAGAACACACCGTTGTAGACAATCTTCAGTTTCTACACAAATTCTCAAATAGAATAGCCTTCATTTCCAAGAACAAGAATAGACTGTCGTGTTTCACATGAAAGTTCTCTTTTTCTGGCAATTTTGAGAGTTTCATAGAACAACCATGTGTACTGTAATGCTCCAGATTCTCAACTAGCTCAAAGGAAGGTCATTTTTATAGCTTCTCTAATCAGCCAAACTGTTTTCAGCTATGCTACCATACTGGTGCAAGGGTTTTCTAGGGTTTTCTAAACATCCATTAGCCTTCTTACACAGCAAACACAATGTACCATTAAAACATTGGAGTGGTGGTTGTTGGAAATGGACCTCTATACACCTATGTACTGTAGATATTGCATTAAACACCAGACGTTTGCAGTTAGAATAGTCAATTACCACATTAAAAAGGTATAAAGTGTATTTCTGATTAATTTAATGTTAGCTTCATTGAAAAAAATGGGCTTTTATTTCAAAAAGAAGGAAATTTCTAAATGACCACAAACTTTTGAATGATGTAGGATACGTTTTGGAGATGAACATACCTCATTACCCTCATTACAGAGAAGTTCATACCTTGAGATACAGCGTCTGCTTTTAACAATTTCAGTAATCCTAATGTGTCTATTAATATTTAATATTTGTATAATTTTTATGAATTACGATATTTGGTGTTGATTTTATTATTATTGTTAACAATATTTGCGTTATTGTTTTTTTTTATTTTATCCAAAGTTTGTCCCAAGTCGCCGCCAATTAGTCATCCACCAATCTGAATGTAGCCACATTAGGTCATGTTTACACTGGTTAAGCATTTGTTTCAAGTCTCTCTATTCATGCAGTTAAATGATACCAGAAAGACAAACTATGCTGTAACTGACCACTTCTGAAACATCCCATTATTCATAGATAATAGCTTCCATAGCAACTGACCTGTGGAGCTGAACAGAACAAGGCGGCGGTGAAGAGAGAGGTCACTGCACAAGATGATAAATTAGGTTATTTAACTCAGTGCAGAACTCCTGGCAGAACAATATCCAGTTGGTTTTGGACCAAAATATTATGATAGTTTTTTTTTTTTTAAAGCAACCGAGAAAAAATATATATTTTGGCCGCTTACATACATTTCATGTAAGTCGTTACAATAAATATCTAGTAAGTGATTCATGGTATATTTCACTAAAGTGCAGCAAATAAAATATTCAATTAAAATTAATCATTTAATCTAATCGTAATCCCTTATTAATTAATCCAATGACCCGCAGTGAAATGTAAAATGCTCAGAGACCAACTATGCAAGACACATGTAAGATACCTGAACGAGTCCCGCATTACTCACCTGTAATGGCCGCCATCTCACTGGGCAGAAGCGTGGAGCTGCTTGTGTTCTTATGCAGCTGACGCATTTCAGTCCGTTCAGGGTGAATAATGCGAGACTTGTGCGAGCATCTTGCATGTGTCTCACATCATGTGTTTCCGGATCTTTCTTGTGCCTTACTTGTGACTTTTGCGGTCTTCCATTCATCACCCTGATGAATCAATATAAGGTTATATTCCCCCTCTAAAGTCAAGTTTGGAAAACCATTTTGCTCTAGATAATTGGTTAAAAAAGTCAGATAAAGAGTTAGGCTAGGGTCACATTTATGCTAAAAACGTAGAAATTTCAGCCTCACCGGATAGTGTTAATGCCAGCTAACGCTATGCGCTGCGAGGCTATTGTGCCCTATGACAACCCGATGTTTACCTCAGCAACTGGCTCCATTCAAAGCTCCCAGATATGCGCTTTTGGACGACACACAGGAAACCGCTGCAGACCGCAGTTTTTAGCGATTTCGTCAGGCTAGGGTCATGACGCAAATGTGACCCTAGCCATAAAGAGTATGGATTACGATCTGTGATTTTATTAATCTCTCTAAAATTCAAGTGCAGATACAAGTCTCCATTTTTTTTTTTTTTAAGAAATAAGAAACTCATGGTGGCTGGAGGGGTGGAAGGTCATATATGCCCCGTAGCAAGTATACTCTTTCAAGACCTCCCTCTGTGGAAGAGAAAGGTTACATAAATGAGTTTTAGGCATTTTAGCTCATGGTATGAAGTTGATAGCACAATTATGTGAAGAACATTGCACACAGTCTCAGAAAAAAAGCATAGAAGTCCTGAATGAATTTTGGAAGATGAGTCTTCCCGGAAGCCACCGATGTCAACAGACATCCGGAAAAGCAAGAATCGCCCCATGACCTAATCTGTTGAGTCTCCCAATTGATTACAGGATTGTGCTTAATTACCCATGACAGGCCTAACACTTTGCAGGTAGGGAAGAAAAAACAAATGGATTCAGTATGTAATAGTATGTAACACTCCTACCATCATACATAAATCCAGGCGTACAAATAAAACCAGACTTAGTGTCCAAGGATACTTTTAAGAAAAAAATGAAAGCTTGTACAAGAGACAATCTCAGACTCTTTGAACTAGCTTATTTACATTTTTGAGTCTCCTCTTTTAAAAAAAAAAATCATTATTATTCTTGAAATATTACACCACGATGTGACCCAAATGACCACAGTTCAACAAAAATGAGTTGATGCTCCAAATTCTGAACCCCTTCTGAGATCTTTGTGAGCACCATCGTGCATAGGTTCACAAATCTCAACTATTTGCGAGGGAAATGCCTTTAAATGTATCTCTATCTCTCAGGCATCTATGTAAATGAACAAGAATCATACCCTCCTCCATCGACTGTAGACAAGAACTGAAAATCATCCTATCCTTATTCTGATCCCTTAGTCCCTGGCATAACTGACTCCAAAGAGTGCAGCTGCTCCAGGAGGTCTCTACTGCAAAATGTCTAAACTCCGAGCAGTAGTTCTAACAGCTAGGACCTCCATAAACAATCTTACAGATCTTGAATTCAGCCACAGGGAATAGGGCATATGAATAGAAATTCAGCCATAGGGTCATCATAATGAGTCCAAGAGCCAAAAAAATGCCTCAACAAAGGGCAAACCCGGGAGTCCTCAAGTACAGAAAATGCCCAAATCTGTGAATCCCCATCAAGCAAAGACAATACAGTGCCCACTTGCTGACTTGAAGAACAGAAGAACAGAATTCTTGGGTTCAAGTGCAATGCTTTGTTGGCCTCCACAATTTCAAAAGGGGGTTCACCCTCCAAATAATTAGGCCCTCCAATACACAAGAATTCCAATTTACAAAACCCAGGAGTCAGGCCAAATCAATCAATATTATCGATTTTTATTAAATATTAATATCACAAGATACGGTAAAAACGGTGATATACAAATTATACAGACCAGGAATAACCCACTTGGTACAATCATTCAATATAGAAAAGGTCTACACCCTGTTTCACATGCACAGTGCATAGGGCTAAACAATCCATCATCATAAGCCTAGAGTAGACAAAAACACCAAACAATATATACTGGCCAGTGCCAAATACACCAAGGGGTTAAGGTGTAATTACCTGTCTGTATAGCCCCCCTAACGCGCGTTTCGCGTTAGCTTCGTCTGAGGAGGGTGGTCTCTGAATGCCAGATCGTTCCTTATATCGTGACCGCGAGTAATCAGCGTCTGACGTCACATCCGGTAATAGCCGGATGCGGCGCGGACGTCGCGTCACTTTTGTTTCCCCGGCCTCCATGGAAACCGGCCGGGAACCATCCACATAGGAACGCCGACCCCGCCCCACAGCGACGCGGGCACTGCGTCACCAGTGGGAGGAGCAGAACGTCCCCACACAGACAGCCATAGCCGTCACCATGGAGACCAGTAGTTTCCCCGGCCTCCATGGAGACCGGCCAGGATCCATCCACATCAGAACGTCCACCCCACCCCACAGCGACGCGGGCACCGCGTCACCAGTGGGAGGAGCCGAGCGTCCCCATGCAGACAGCCACAGCCGTCACCATAGAGACCGGTAGTTTACCAGCCACCGCGTCATCGCAACACCGGGGGGCACTGTGGATCGCAGCGACCCTGCAGTGAGGAATCCTGCGATCCCGTGCTACACGATGGGAGAGACGCGTGGGCAATTATAGAGTGTTTATTAGTTAAAAGAAACAGGGGCCTATAACAAGTGTATAAATATGAGCATAGGCCAATACATATCATAATTAACAAGATAAAACCAAGGCACATCCCCTTATTACAGAGCAGTACATATATGAAAAAAGGAAAAGGAGATAAATGTAGTGTTATGGACTGAAAACAGTCAAAGTGTCACAGTGTCAGTATACACAAAGTGCTGCTGTGCATTCATAAGGTGCTAGTGTGGCAATATATTATTCCTCTCACACAAACACACATACTCCATCAAACACAGTCCACCGGCCGGTGTTGCATACACACAGCCATACACACACAATATACTACATTACAATACAATCCAGAACAGGATTGTATCCATATTTTTATAATTAGAGTGAAAACATATAATGTGACGTAAAGATTTCGAAGTGTTAACATCCCTCTTCCACGTGATGTATCTCAGGACCAATCATCCATGCTCTTCATATTGGGATTATAGTGCCTGTATACAGGAACAAACAGCAAAAAACATATTTATTAGAAAATTACATTAAAATTAATAAAATATAGAACCTACAGGAAAGGAGCGAAGCTCAGGATCTCATTAAGGCCCTTTGGTCGCACACACCCCACCCTCATAATCCATTTTGCTTCCAATTGAGCCAAAGTCTTCTTCCAGTTTCCACCTCGTATGTTTATATGAACCTTATCGATTCCAAAGGCCTTGAGAAGGCTTGCATCGCACCCATGAGCAAGCTTAAAATGTCTTGCAATGGGTTTGAGCTGGGATATGTCTTCTACCTCTTCGGCGGCAATGATATCACGCACGTGTTCTCTAATTCTAACTTTGACCTGCCTGGAGGTCAGTCCCACATAAACCAACTCACACGGGCAAAAGGCATAATTTACAACCCCTACTGAATTACATGTGATGTTCTGTGTAATTTTGAAATTACGTAGGCCATCACTGGACATGAACTCAGATCTACGCAGCATATTGGGACACGCCACACAGTCTCTACAGGGAAAGAAACCCCATCTTGGACCTCTAGATCCAAACAACCTGTTATTTTGGGGACCTTCATGGAGACTGTGGACCAAGATGTCTCGTAGGTTCGGCGCCCTTCTGTAAGTTACAGACGGAGTCCCTTTTATACAAGTCTTAAGTCCTGAGTCTGAGGCCACTAGGGGCCAGAATTTTTTTAAAACTCCCTCCATTCGTCTCCATTGGCCACTATATCCAGCGATGAATCGTACCTGTGAGTTTGATTTATCCTTTTGCCGCTTAGATTGCAGTAAGTCGGTCCTGTCTGTTTGTATCGCTCTCCGATATCCAGTGTTGACGCTCCGTTTTGAATATCCACGATTCAAGAAACGATTTGTGAGATCATCTGCCTGCTGACGAAAAAGCTCATCAGTGGAACAAATCCGGCGTGCACGAAGGAACTGGCTTATCGGGATCCCCCTAATTAAATGAGAAGGATGCGAGGAGGAGGCATGTAGCATAGAGTTAACGGCAGTACTCTTACGGAACAGATCAGTTGTTAAATATCCATCCTCACCTCTTCGTATCTTCACATCCAGAAATTCAATCTCTGATGTACTGTACGCCAACGTCAGTTTGATGTTTCTCTGGTTATCATTCAGTTTTTCAATAAACGTCATCAGCTCCTGTTCCTGACCCTGCCAGATCATAAAAACGTCATCAATATACCTTGTCCATAATGCCACCTTGTCACATAAAGTGGAGGGCTCTAGGGAGAAAATCTCCCGCTCCCAAGCCCCCAGAAACAGGTTAGCATATGAGGGTGCAAAGGCAGCCCCCATAGCCGTACCCTGTTTCTGGAGGTAAAATTTATCACGGAACACAAAATAATTGTGCGTTAGTGCAAATTCAAGAAGCCTCAATAAAAATTCAACCAAGGCAGTATCCAAATCTGACATAGTGAGAAACAGCCTCGCGGCCTCAATCCCATCCTCATGGCATATTGACGTGTATAACGATTCTACGTCTAGGGTGACCAAATACATATCACCTTCCAAACAGATACCCTCAACTTTTCTCAGGAAATCGTTAGTATCACGTAAATAGGCAGGTAGCGTTTCTACCAGGGGTTTCAAATGGTAGTCTAGATATTTACTCATCTGTTCACACAGACTCCCATTCCCCGATACTATTGGTCGCCCAGGTGGCTCCTCCCTGTTCTTATGTACCTTGGGCAATAAGTATAAACACGCCGTTTTTGGGGCCTCGGGGACCAGACCATCCATGATGTCCTTAGTGATCACTCCAGATTGATACGCATCCTCCACCAAAAGATACAGTTCACTAGAAAAAGATAGAGTGGGATTAAACGTCAACATGGTATAGCAAGATTTCATCCCCAGCTGTCTAAGTGCCTCCTTCTCATACAGCTTGGTGGGCCATAACACCACATTTCCCCCTTTGTCAGAAGGTTTAATGACAATCTCATCAAGCTGTTTTAATTCAGCCAAAGCTTTCCTCTGGGCACCTGATAGGTTATTCCCAAAATTCCCTTTCGGGATCCTTAGGAACTCCTCAGTCACAAGTTTTACAAACAATTCAATGTTTGGATATAAATTTAGGGCAGGGAATTTTTTGATTTTTGGAAACAGGAACTTACCCCTTGTTCCATCACCTTCTATTTCCTGCTCCATACTATCCAGAGATTTAATCGCCTCCACTTCCTGTGTTGTCCAAGTGTCAGTGTCGCCCATAGATTTCTCATGTAATTTTTTAAGGATGAGTTTGCGGGCGAACAGGTGTAGGTCTTTTATGGCTGAAAACGAGTCAAATTGACAAGATGGGGAGAACGTTAGACCCAATTCCAACACTTCTTTTTGATCTTTACCCAAAGCTACCTCCGAAAGATTGATTACCTGTAGATTTGAGGTAGAGGGTCTCACTACTCCCGTACGTCTCCTTTTTCCTGAATCCCTAGAGAAGTACCTTTTCTGCTTTCCTCTTCTATTGGGGTATCTGGACCCCCCTGTAGAGGATTCCCCTTCTTCATCAGTGGAGGCCACTGATGACAGTGACGTGTCCCCGGGATTGTTCTGGCTACCCTGGTTTGTCTGCTTCCATCTATACACTGTGCGTGATTGATAATCATGGAGGTCTCGTTGGAACTTTTTTGACTTGTTGTCTTGCACCTCCTTCTCCCAAGTTACAAACAACTTGTCAACTTCTGTCTTAAAGCTCTCAACTTCATCCCCAGAGCTGGTCTCTCTTAGTTTGTTTTGATTCAGCTCAATTTCCGCTTCCAAGGCCTCCAAACTCTTTCTATTTAGGCCAATTAGTAATTCAATAAAGGTTCTAGAACATATGTTGCATGACTCCTCCCATTTTCCACGAAAAACAGGATCGTCTACAGGAAAGGATGGTAATACTTTGACCCGAAGGCCCCGCGGTATAAGGTTTTTTGCCAGATAATTTTCTAGTGACGCCTTATTCCACCATAACCTTAATCTTTTCCTGTATAAGACTTTAAGGGTGTTTCTAAGCTCCGCAGATCCACTACTAGTAGGTTGGACCACATTTATATCGCCATTAAAAACCGTATTAATACGGGACAGCCAAGTCTGATCCCTGGATCTAATATCCATACTGAGGGTTGAATGGGAATCTGTAAACAGACAACAAACAGCAATTTCAAAAGGGGGTTCACCCTCCAAATAATTAGGCCCTCCAATACACAAGAATTCCAATTTACAAAACCCAGGAGTCAGGCCAAATCAATCAATATTATCGATTTTTATTAAATATTAATATCACAAGATACGGTAAAAACGGTGATATACAAATTATACAGACCAGGAATAACCCACTTGGTACAATCATTCAATATAGAAAAGGTCTACACCCTGTTTCACATGCACAGTGCATAGGGCTAAACAATCCATCATCATAAGCCTAGAGTAGACAAAAACACCAAACAATATATACTGGCCAGTGCCAAATACACCAAGGGGTTAAGGTGTAATTACCTGTCTGTATAGCCCCCCTAACGCGCGTTTCGCGTTAGCTTCGTCTGAGGAGGGTGGTCTCTGAATGCCAGATCGTTCCTTATATCGTGACCGCGAGTAATCAGCGTCTGACGTCACATCCGGTAATAGCCGGATGCGGCGCGGACGTCGCGTCACTTTTGTTTCCCCGGCCTCCATGGAAACCGGCCGGGAACCATCCACATAGGAACGCCGACCCCGCCCCACAGCGACGCGGGCACTGCGTCACCAGTGGGAGGAGCAGAACGTCCCCACGCAGACAGCCATAGCCGTCACCATGGAGACCAGTAGTTTCCCCGGCCTCCATGGAGACCGGCCAGGATCCATCCACATCAGAACGTCCACCCCACCCCACAGCGACGCACAGTGCCCCCCGGTGTTGCGATGACGCGGTGGCTGGTAAACTACCGGTCTCTATGGTGACGGCTGTGGCTGTCTGCATGGGGACGCTCGGCTCCTCCCACTGGTGACGCGGTGCCCGCGTCGCTGTGGGGTGGGGTGGACGTTCTGATGTGGATGGATCCTGGCCGGTCTCCATGGAGGCCGGGGAAACTACTGGTCTCCATGGTGACGGCTATGGCTGTCTGCGTGGGGACGTTCTGCTCCTCCCACTGGTGACGCAGTGCCCGCGTCGCTGTGGGGCGGGGTCGGCGTTCCTATGTGGATGGTTCCCGGCCGGTTTCCATGGAGGCCGGGGAAACAAAAGTGACGCGACGTCCGCGCCGCATCCGGCTATTACCGGATGTGACGTCAGACGCTGATTACTCGCGGTCACGATATAAGGAACGATCTGGCATTCAGAGACCACCCTCCTCAGACGAAGCTAACGCGAAACGCGCGTTAGGGGGGCTATACAGACAGGTAATTACACCTTAACCCCTTGGTGTATTTGGCACTGGCCAGTATATATTGTTTGGTGTTTTTGTCTACTCTAGGCTTATGATGATGGATTGTTTAGCCCTATGCACTGTGCATGTGAAACAGGGTGTAGACCTTTTCTATATTGAATGATTGTACCAAGTGGGTTATTCCTGGTCTGTATAATTTGTATATCACCGTTTTTACCGTATCTTGTGATATTAATATTTAATAAAAATCGATAATATTGATTGATTTGGCCTGACTCCTGGGTTTTGTAAATTGGAATTCTTTTGTTGGCCTCCACCAGACTCATTAGGTGGCATCACGAGACTTTATATTTTATTTTTATTCCCTCATTTTCTTTAGCGACCACCAAGGCCATGGTCCCAGGCAGGCCACCGGCGACATTCTCCCTTTCAGCAACCGCCCGGGTACCGAGTCCCTACGGCCTTGGGGTGGGTCAGATCTCCTCGTAAACGTTGGCTCCCGGATAAAGCCCCACCCACTATTTAGATTAAATGCCGTCACCGTACCTGTTTTCTGGTCTGCAGGTGGTAACGGTGGCTGAAGGTGGGCTTGGGCTCTGGCCTGCAGGTTCTCTAGCTCACCATTCCTCAGGACGGCGCTGTTGCATCGCTTGGTAAGCCAGGTTCTGCTGTTCCATATAGTCGGGCTGCTCGTGGATTGGACCGGGGATCCGACTCTGACCTCCGGCCATAGCAGCTTGGCCGATCATCTCTACCGGCCGGTATCGGTGACAGCTCCACCACGCCGTGTGGTACCCGGATGCCCCGACTTCCTCGTCACTGCCATCCTCATTGTCCTCCTCGTGGCACGATTGGCTGAATGACTCTTCCACTACCACATCGGGCTCCCCTGTGGACACCTCCGGGAAATCAGGCTTGGCGGCTTCCTCCGGGTCCTCGGGCTCCACTCTGGTCATCTCGCTGTTGTCATCAGCTGGGATCTCAGGGTCATCTGGCTCCGTGCAGGGCCCGGATGCCCCGACTTCTACGCTGGTGACGGGTGCCGGTTCAGCCGGCGGGTCCTCTCTGGTAACCGGGAGCTCAACAGTGGCCCGTGCTCTTGCCCGTGGCTCCAGCTCTTGGTCACTGGACCCCCTCCGCGTAACTCTGCAGGAGAGCTCCAATCCAATGTCGGCGCTCCAACGCCTAATAGTCCATTCTAGGGTCTCATTTAGTTGGACCCTCAGGTCGCGGAATAAGGCCTCCCAAAAGGCAGAATCCCGCTCGTGGGTTAAGAGGGAAACTGCCCTCGGGTCTCCAGTCACAGCACGGGCTTCCTCCTCGACCTCCTACATTAGATCTCGCAGTCTCATGGCCCCCATCATAACCAACCCATTGACTGTACCCGTTCCGTGTGGTTGTTTTTCGGCCACACCCTTGCTGCTGCTTTTTATAGTCTCTTGCAGGATCACTTTGATCTTTGGCCCGCAGCCTTGGTTTTTCGATGGCAACTAGGGCAGGCAGGCAATTTTGCACCTCCAGCATGCCCTCCCAGGATGAGGGCCCAAGGCACGCCCCTTACATCTCTGGTCCCGCCATTTTGGGGCCTTTTTAGAACAAGTAGGAAAACTTCAATTTGTAGACCGAGTTTAAGTATTTAAAGGCGAACAGTGTTTTTGGTTTGAATCCTGTTGGTGATGCCAAAAGCTGACCCACCCCAGGGCTTTAGGGTACTCGGATCCTGGGCGTTGATTAACGGAACTGTCACTGGTGGCCAGTGCCCAGGCCCGTGACCCTGGTGGTCGCTGAAAAATGTGTAAGAATAAAAAGAATAAAGCACAATGTTCGTGACGCCACCCACAGTACCCGATAATTATACTGGCTCTGCTTCAGACCTCCGGGGATGCTGATGCTGCAGCTAGATGATAACGCTCCCCGTAGGGGGAGCAAAATCCCCGGGGCGGTGTTGGAGATAGAAAACTCATGCATGATGGCTGCTCTGCAGGTGGGACGCTGATGCAGTCTATGCTGAGGAGACTGGAATGTAGTTCCTATGACAAGATGTAAATGAGACACCACACACTGTTTAGGCTCTGCATGGGTTTACTGGTAACTTTAGGTAGCTTTTAGGTATTACACAGTCACGGGTAGCTGGCCTGGGTAGTCACCAAAGGATGGGATGTCTCCTCGGGGCCCTCAGTAATATTCCTGCCGATTTCTCCTTCTGTACTCATCCAGGGACTATATGCCTGCTGAAGCACCACTTCCGGCGTGAAATGGCCATCTCTTATGAGAACTCTCTCTCCTCCCACCCGTACCCCGCACCATGTAAGCCCCACGAAGGTTGAATAAACACCGCTGATCCCACGATAACCTGCGTTGCAACTTCTTTTCTATAACGCTAACCAGAAGTGATGGACTGCTAACCGGAAGTGTGAATCAGGCTGTCTGAGCACTCAGCAGGCAGAACACTGGAGCGCTGGATGTCAGAGAGGGGGCACCCTGAGGTGAACAACAAGCTGCAGCTCTCTAGAGAATCAAAAAAAAGGACTAGCTCCAACCACCTAATATTCCCAGGACTCCCAGGCAAACCGGAAAGTGGCTTGGCAACCACCAGTAGCAATAGAAAAGGTGTAGAATCCGGTGCCACAAAATTCCTCTTTATTTTCAAAAATTTTTAAAAATCACACATGCTCCAGAGGAGCTCCTGGACGCGTTTCGTGGGTCTAGCCCACTTAATCGTCAGTACAATGGCAATACAGACAAAAAGAATATATACAATTTAAAAGCAAAAAACAGCCCCCTCTCGCATGTGTGACAAATATACATCAATTATTTCTAACCAATCACATACCTGCAGGTTCTAAAAGAGTTAAAGGGAAAATTAAGTGGGGAAGAAGAGGGGGAGGGGAGGAAAAGAGAAAGAAAGGAAAAAGAGCTGATAACAGAAAGTAAAAGAGAAAAAAAAAAAAAAAATATATAGAGAAGGAATGAAAGCGAGGGAAAGAGAGGGAAAGAGCTGATAACAGAAAGTAAAAGAGAGAAACAAAAAAAAAAAATAAATAAATAAATATATAGAGAAGGAATAAAGGGGAGGGAAAGAGAGGGAAAGAGCTGATAACAGAAAGTAAAAGAGAGAGAAAAAAAAAAAAAAAAAAAGAGGGGGGAGAGAGGGGGGGGGGGGGGGGGAGAAGAGCAGAGCAAAGAACTGATATATTAGCAATGCAAATACATGGTAAACATTACAGGTGTAGAAATCTAAAGATAACCACAACAAAGATCTTTCTTTCTTATTGTAAGTCACCAACTACAAGGCTATTACATTTTAGAAATAGTATATTCCAAGAGAAAAGGTATAATCCTCCAACCATATAACAGTAGGGGGATCCCACTAAGATTTCATTTACAGAATACATAAACATATACCTCCTTTCCCAATGGATTATTCATACATTATGTATAGCCATCGTATTGCAAGTGCACTCAATATATATTATACAAAGGAGCAAATACCATAAAAGAGACATAGGGTGCAGGATCAATAAAAGTATAACAAATCTGATCTATAGTTCAGACCCTGTGGAATCCGTGCATCAAGCCGCAGGATCCATAATTTTTCCTGGTTATGTAGTGCTTTCTCCCAATTACCCCCCCTATATGAACGGGGTATCCTCTCTATGCCTCTGATCTTCAAAGTTTTAAGGTCCCCTGCATGGAAATCCCTAAAATGGCGCGATAAACCTGACAGGCCCGTTCTATTGGCCTTTGAATTGGGATTTGCCCCTGTAATGTGCTCCGACATCCTTACCTTAAGGGATCTGATAGTGCAACCTATGTAATATTTGTTACAGCTACTACACGTAGCCATGTATACTACGTGGGACGTGTTACAATTGATATAGGTAGATATTCTATATTGCTTCCCAGTTCGATTATTGCAAAAGGTTTCACCCATATCCACGTATTTACACATGGTGCACCTATTTTCACCACATTTAAACATACCCCTATAGTTCAACCAAGTCTTCCTTTGGGTTCTTTTTTCCAGATAAATACTAGGAGACAAATAATTCCCCAAATCTTTCCCTTTCCTAGGGACCACCCTACATCCTGAATCTAAAATAGCTGATAATTTACTATCCTGATATAATATGGGGAGATTCTTTAAAAAGATGCGTTTGATGTCGTAGTACTGGTTGCTAAAGGGTGTTGAGAAGGTCGGTATTATTGGTCCCGGAGGGGCTTCTCGTTCTTTCTGTGCCAGGAGGGATTCCCTACTCCTTGATTCGGCAATATTCACTGCTCTATCTAACATCCATTTTTTGTATCCTCTTGATCGTAACCTTTTAGTCATAACATCAGCTTCATTCATGAAATCCACATGTGTGGTGCAGTTGCGTCTTGCTCTTATTAATTCCCCTACCGGCAGATTCTTAATCACATGCTTAGGGTGGTTACTTTCTGCTCTAAGGACCGAGTTCCCACTAATGGGTTTGCGATACAATCTAGATGTAATTTTTCCTGTTCTTACATTACCCACTAAATACACATCCAGAAATGGAGTTTCAGTTCCATGTACCTCCATTGTAAATCGTAGATTGAAATCATTTGTATGAAAATATTCCAACATTTGGGCGGGCGATGGTGAGGGAGATATCCAGGACGGAACCCCCCAAATAAAGATCAGGTCGTCCAGGTACCTTCCACACCATCGTATGCAATCCTTAAAGGGACAGTCCTCAGAATAGATAAAGCTCTCCTCCCATTTCCGCATATAAATATTGCTAGTGAAGGGGAAAATTTTGAGCCCATAGGGCAACCACACAGCTGTAGATAAAAGCTTTCATTAAACGTAAAATAGTTACTTCTCAGGAGAAATTCTACAGACATGAGAAGGAACTCTTTTTGGTTGTCAGTAAATACATCCGTCTCTTTCAGGGTTTCTTGTAATACCCATATAGCTTTTCCATGGGGGATAGTAGAGTACAGCTGCACTACATCGCAAGTTAACCAGTTAAAATCCTCCTGCCATGTCATTCCATCTACAGCCTGCATCAAGTGTTTGGTATCCTTTATTAAGCCTGGAGTGCCCTCCACCAAGACCCTCAATTTTGAGTCCACCCACCCCGAAAGTCTCTCATGAAGGGATCCAATCCCTGCCACGATCGGCCTCAAAGGTGGGGGGAACACAGCCTTGTGGGTCTTGGGGAGGGCATGGAAGACTGGAACAACTGGTTTGTCCACATATAAGAAATCCCTAGTTTTCTGATCTATTGCACCAAGTGCCCCCCCTCCCCCAACAATCTATCCAAATCCATTGATAAATCCTTAGTAGGATCTGACAAAAGGGGCCGGTAGGTGGTTTTGTCAAAAAGGATTTCTTCTATCTGTTTTTTATATAAGCCAGAATCCATTACTACCACCGTACCCCCCTTATCAGATGGCCTCACTACAATATTGTCATTAGATTTGATGGAGAAAAGGGCTTGTTGTTCATCCCTAGATAAATTGCTCCTTATAGAAGTTTTATTCTCCAGGAGACTGTTCAGGTCTCTTTCCATAGTGACCTGGAAAATCTCCATGGCAGACGCTCGTGATGCGATAGGATAGTACATGGGGTTAGACACTGTAAATTTAGATGCCTCAATTTTATTTTTATCCCTTCTACAATCCTCAACCTCCACATTCTTATTCAAATGATATAATTCCCTTGTTGACAGAATTTCCCTCAGATTCAATTGTAAAGGAAAACAATCCACCACATTATTACTATTTGCAAGCTCACCAGTCGCAGACAAATTTACATCACTGTTCACACTAGTGTCCAAGAAATGTCTTCTCACTGTCAAATTTCTGGTGAAATGATTAACATCCTTAAGGGTCTGAAAGAAATCAGCGTCCTTATTTGGTACAAAGTTCAGTCCTTTTTCCAAAAGACATATCTGCGGCTCTGATAATATATTGGCAGATAAATTCATCACCGCAAAATTGTTAATGTCACTTACTTTTTCTGTTTCTTCCTGTACCCCCGATTTTCTCCTTGACCGCCTCCTTTTCTTTTTCCCCCGTTTTTTGGAGCTGAAGCACAGAAAGAACGAGAAGCCCCTCCGGGACCAATAATACCGACCTTCTCAACACCCTTTAGCAACCAGTACTACGACATCAAACGCATCTTTTTAAAGAATCTCCCCATATTATATCAGGATAGTAAATTATCAGCTATTTTAGATTCAGGATGTAGGGTGGTCCCTAGGAAAGGGAAAGATTTGGGGAATTACTTGTCTCCTAGTATTTATCTGGAAAAAAGAACCCAAAGGAAGACTTGGTTGAACTATAGGGGTATGTTTAAATGTGGTGAAAATAGGTGCACCATGTGTAAATACGTGGATATGGGTGAAACCTTTTGCAATAATCGAACTGGGAAGCAATATAGAATATCTACCTATATCAATTGTAACACGTCCCACGTAGTATACATGGCTACGTGTAGTAGCTGTAACAAATATTACATAGGTTGCACTATCAGATCCCTTAAGGTAAGGATGTCGGAGCACATTACAGGGGCAAATCCCAATTCAAAGGCCAATAGAACGGGCTTGTCAGGTTTATCGCGCCATTTTAGGGATTTCCATGCAGGGGACCTTAAAACTTTGAAGATCAGAGGCATAGAGAGGATACCCCGTCCATATAGGGGGGGTAATTGGGAGAAAGCACTACATAACCAGGAAAAATTATGGATCCTGCGGCTTGATGCACGGATTCCACAGGGTCTGAACTATAGATCAGATTTGTTATACTTTTATTGATCCTGCACCCTATGTCTCTTTTATGGTATTTGCTCCTTTGTATAATATATATTGAGTGCACTTGCAATACGATGGCTATACATAATGTATGAATAATCCATTGGGAAAGGAGGTATATGTTTATGTATTCTGTGAATGAAATCTTAGTGGGATCCCCCTACTGTTATATGGTTGGAGGATTATACCTTTTCTCTTGGAATATACTATTTCTAAAATGTAATAGCCTTGTAGTTGGTGACTTACAATAAGAAAGAAAGATCTTTGTTGTGGTTATCTTTAGATTTCTACACCTGTAATGTTTACCATGTATTTGCATTGCTAATATATCAGTTCTTTGCTCTGTTCTTCTCCCCCCCCCCTTCTCCCCCCCTCTTTATTTTTTTTTTTTTTTTCTCTCTCTTTTACTTTCTGTTATCAGCTCTTTCCCTCTCTTTCCCTCCCCTTTATTCCTTCTCTATATATTTATTTATTTATTTATTTTTTTTTTGTTTCTCTCTTTTACTTTCTGTTATCAGCTCTTTCCCTCTCTTTCCCTCGCTTTCATTCCTTCTCTATATATTTTTTTTTTTTTTTTTTTTTCTCTTTTACTTTCTGTTATCAGCTCTTTTTCCTTTCTTTCTCTTTTCCTCCCCTCCCCCTCTTCTTCCCCACTTATTTTTCCCTTTAACTCTTTTAGAACCTGCAGGTATGTGATTGGTTAGAAATAATTGATGTATATTTGTCACACATGCGAGAGGGGGCTGTTTTTTGCTTTTAAATTGTATATATTCTTTTTGTCTGTATTGCCATTGTACTGACGATTAAGTGGGCTAGACCCACGAAACGCGTCCAGGAGCTCTCTAGAGACACTGGACGAGTGGTGTCGGGTTTAAAATTCTTCAGAACCGTGAGTCACCAAAGGATGAGATGTTCCTCGGTGCCCTCAGTGGTGTTCCTGCCAGTTTATCACTCTGTGCTCATGTGCTCTCTGCTCCTGTACTTTCCTAGTGCTTCCCTGCACAGAGCTCTTTGCTGGTCCCGACGGGTCTTGACGGAGTCTTCCGAATTGCGGGGCTCCCTGACGCTTCACAGAGGCTTTTGCGGACGTATGCAGGGATTGGTCGCGACTCCCTAGGGCAGCTCGCGTCCCTCTAGTTTAACAGCTCAGGAATGAACTCCTGCACCGCTCTTGGAGCCAGTACTCTGTAGTTGGACTGGGTCCCTCCGGGCTGGGTATCGTACCGGTCCAGATTATGGTGTTAACTGACACCCGGGGATCTCCGTTCTGTCTAGGTCACCTCTCTTTAGGTGCCCTCCACTGCGCCACTCGCAGGGTCCCCTCTTCTTCAGGTCTCCTCACAATCTGGATAACTTCTTTTCCCTCTCTTCACTGCCCACCTAAACTCTGCCTATCGGGATCAGTTCCCTAGTAACGGGTTACCCAATTGAACCCCTGCTCAAGGTGTGTGAATGCAAGTGATGAGGGCCCCAGATTAACATCTCAACCCCCTGGTCCCAGGGTTACCACACTCACTGTTTCGGGTGCAATACCCCTCCGTAGCGTCCTGACTAGTGGGGCACCACACATACACATCAGCATCTTATGGATAGTCAGCATTTCAAGGAAGAAAACAGAGGAATCAGGGTCAACCAGGAACTGCATATGCAGCAAGTAAATAATATTTTTTATATAAATATATTTTATAGCATTTGCGATTTTTTTCTATATACCCCTTTAAGACTAAGCAATCAATATTATAGTTTTTCTTCATCCTTTATAAGATACATTGAATAAAGTGTAACCACCATCTGACGCTTTAAATGATCCTGCCGGAAGGACCAGCTGAAGCGCCAGGTGGCACAAAACAGTCTTTTGTCCCTTACACCTTGCATTTCTCCCTGATGTTATTGTTTTCAAGTCTTCTAGTAAAAGCTGCACGTTTTTACGGAATCAGAGTGCCGCTATTCTTCATTCTACTTCTCTTGGAAGATAGGGTCTTTTGAGGTAAGCTGGCACTCGATGTCCTGGGTGTGAAGTTTGGAGCGCCACTACAGATCGGAGGAGTTTCCTCTGCAAAAAAAGAGTGAGTTGTGCTGGAGCACATTCTTCTATTACGGTTGGATCACCTGATAGGCTTGGCATCATCAAACACAATAGAAAATATGTAGCAAAGGCTCGCGACACCCTTTGAGAACCGTAAGAAGAAGTCCTGTGTAAAGTGGCATGTAGATGAAAATAAATGGAACTTTTTGAAATTAGGTGGGAAAAACCAAATCAAAATAAGATAAGATAAGATAAGATAAACTTTATTGATCCCGGAGGAAATTACAGTATTACAGCAGCAGAACAAAGATCAAGAACATTTCACACTTTACAAAATAAGTCTATATGGATAGCAGATGTGGGTAAAATGTGAGTTTTGCCCAGGATGACCCTTTAAATTTACCGGAGGTGTTTGTCAATGGAATATTAAAATTAAAATCTGCAAGTGAGACAATCAGATCAAACATCTGATATTACTTACTATATATGGGAATTAAAAAAAAATAAGTCAATGTTGCCCATTACTCATATAGTCAAGTGTCCCTTCAATCTGCTTGCCGAAAAGAAACATTTTTTCTATCCAAACATTGCAAATCCACAATCCGACTTCTGACGTTAGAAAAGATCAAAGTAACAAGACAGTTTAACCCTGTGCCCTATCCGTATCATTACTCGTCTATGAAGTGTCCAAGATTTCAAGCAAAAAAATGAAATGTGAGTTATTTCATATTTAAAAACTGTTTGTTTCAATTGCAATAACAGGTTTTTACATATGTTAGTGTTAGCAGATAACGCAGGGTCACCCATAGTTAATAAAAAATTTTCTCAGATTCCTGCAATCATCTCAAATAAAGTTGCTGTTAATTTGACTCCAGATCCACAGATTCCCCGATTAACAGTGAATTATACTGTGTAAGAGAAAAATGCCCCCGCAGACATTTGCAGTATTAAATTCGCAAGGCACCGAACTCTGTATGTTTAGAAACCTATGACATGAAGATTATAGACTCTGCATTCATTTCATACAGCATTAGTCATTAGGATGTGATACTGACATGAACGCAGGAGATGTGGCAATAATACCAAATCAAAAGACCGCATTCAGAGAGAAAAATGACCCTTTGTAGGGTTCCGTTATTTTTGGGAATACTTATTTTGGTGAATTGGATAAATAATTAAGACCAGATATTACTTAGCATTCTAGTTTAGCATTACTAACAGGAGAATAATCATTCTCCTCGAGAAAATTGCTCATTTTTGATGGCTTCCTGGCAGCCAATTTACTCAGTGGCACCTAAGGCTATAGAGGTTGGCAAGAGAGGCAATTCTACAGGGTTTTGACCTTGAGAATGGCATCCTTAAAGTGGTTGTCCAAGGTTTATAGCATTCTTGCCTGACTCCCGTCCTCAAAAGCCACCAACAGGTCATTTTTTCAGGATTTCATTAGTATAAGGCTGGGGTCACACTTGACATGAGTTTTTTTAGTGATTTACAAAAACTCATGTGTTTTTACATGCGTTTTTACATGTCCGCATGCGTTTTTTAAGGTGTGTGATGGCACCCTGCGTTTTTGGCTGCGTTTTTAAATCCGCACCAAAAAATAGTGCATGTACTATTTATTGGTGCGTTTTGAAAAACGCATGCGTTTTTTAACATGGGCCCCTATGGAAAACGCATGCAAAAACGCATGTACAATTAGTACCATTTAGTGCCATTCAAAAACGCATGCGTTTTCCATAGGAGCCCATGTTAAAAAAACGCATGCGTTTTTTTTAACATGGGCTCCTATGGAAAACGCATGCGTTTTTGGATGGTACTAATTGTACATGCGTTTTTGCATGCCTTTCCCATAGGGCCCCATATTAAAAAAACACATGCGTTTTTGGAAATGCACCAAAAACGCATGGTACAGTCACACATGCGTTTTTGCTATTAGGGCATGCGTTTTTTAACATGGGGGCCTATGGGTGCGCTTTTACATGTGTTTTTGAAAACGCAGGTCTCCAAAAACTCTTGTAAAAAATACAAGTGTGACCCTAGCCTTACTTAGATGAATATTTAATCTCCTGCACAGTTGACGATTCCAAAACTTGTCCAATACTAAGGAAATCCTGAAAACCTGCCCTGTTGCTGGCTCTTGAAGACTGCAGTTGGGGAACACCGTGTTAGCTCAAAGTCTGCAGTTAGCCTATGTGACTGCAGACTTCTGAATTATGATAGCATTGGTCGACTGAGAGGTTACATGACCATATGTACGCCAACTGGACATGTTTGGCACCTCTCAATTCACTTCTATTTAGAGAAGCTGGATGAAGTCAGTTGGCGCCTATATGTAATTCATGTAATCACCCACACCGGCAATACCAGGGAATCATGACATCATGCTCCCCGCATACTCTCCATCACTAGGACAACCCATTTACTTGAAATAGATTTTACACAAAATTAGACAGGCTTGATGGTCACAGTCTCCCTTTAAGGGTAGAGGCTTAATTGTTTTACAACAATAATCTTGGGTATTGTAGTATGAATCTTTATGGTTGGCCAGCCTTAGAGAGACCTCAATACCAATTACAACAATCAGGAAGTACTTTTTTATGTAAATGGAATTTGTTTTAAATTAGTTAAGTATATATAAAGTGTTTATAGTATTACAGTATATTGAAGTGGCTCCAAAATGTACAGAAATTTGTATTCAGCTTTGTCCTTGTCATCCTAGTGATAGTGGACCCACTGCGTCACAAACAGGACTTACCCTGGAGGGGCATGACTAAGTGCCTACTGGGTGTTCATGACAGCCTCTGATGATGAAGATGGACTGAGCCGCGGGTAGACACCACTCCAGAGCAGTCTCTGGTACTGCAGCAGCTGACACAAAGGTCAGGTACGACGGGCAGACTGGATGGAGAATGTAGTGAAGTCTGACAGGATGGAGATCGTTCAGGAGACAAGCTGGATGGACAGGTACTGGAGACAGACAGATCGGGTTCTGGTGCACCGACAACCAGGATGGGTTCAAGAACTGGAGACAGACAGGTGGTGTTCGGGTACATGGAGATGGACTGGTAGTACCAATTTTGGAGACAGACAGGATGGGATACAGACTAAAGTACAGTCAGGAACAAGAACTCTACAGGGAAACACTTTCTGAGTGTGCATGCCGCCCTTTTAAGAGGTGGGGACGGAAAACGCTCATGCCTTGAAGACCTTGTCAGGAGACCTGCGTGATGTGTGCAGGCCCTGGAGTGTGGGTACTGCAGAATGAGAAGAGGAGCGAGTAGGCTGGCCATGGTGGTGAGTATATCGGTGTCATTGCCAGGTAGGAGAAGCAGGACAGTGCAGGGATTCTGGTGTCATAGTCCTTAAAGGGTTTTACTTTAACATTGATAGTCTATCCTTAGGATAAGTCATCAAAGTCTGATTTATGGGAGTACAACACCGGACACCCCTGTCAATCTGCGATATGGTACTGGTCTGGTGTAGACTTGCACAACACAGCTTTGTCAACTATATAGTGGCCACAGCCGGGTAGTGCAAATCCACAATCTGACTTCTGACATGTTATAAAAGATCAATGCAACAAGACAGTTTAACCCTGTGATTTATCTGTATCATTTCCTGTCTATGAAGTGTTCAAGATTTCAAGTGAAAAAATGAAATGTGAGTTATTTCATTATAAAACTGATTCATTTGCAATAACAGGTTTTAACATATGTTAGTGTTAGCAGATAACGCAGGGTCGCCCATAGTTAATAAAAACATTTTCTCAGGTTCCTGCAAACATTTCAAATACATTTGCTCTGTTAACTTTATAGTGCCCACAGCTGGGTCCTGCCTGTCTGCCCATATTCTAATCAATAGGGGGCAGATGTGTAGTACCCAACAGTGGCCACTATATTCTTCATGGCGCTGTGCAGCTCCACAACTGAGCAGCTCTGGCCACCGACATTGGGAACAGCTGATTGGTGGCAGTGCTGGCTTTTGTACCAATCAAACAGTGATGACCTTTCCTGAGAATAAGCCACAAATATTAAAGTCCCGAACAACCCCTTTAAGTGCAATATAGATTTAGAAGATAACATGTAAACTGTCTACAGACACCACTAGAGGGAGCTAAGCATCTTTTTGCATACTGGTGGGGAAGAAATCATGGAGATTTTAGACAAATGACATTAAAGTTGCAGTGTTGCAGTAAAAAATCACCACTAATGATAGTGAATCTGCTCATGTGGCATCAAGTAAGTTAATATGACGATGATACAATTGACAACTATCCAAAGCGTCTGGATTTCATTGCAGCCACATGATCTTAGCAGCATGACATTGTAATATTAATTTTACGTTGATGTGTAACCCTGGTCTCATATAGCCATTGAACCCAGCCAGTATTTAGTGAGTTCTTAAAGTGTAACCATTATTATTTTTTTTTTTTAAGAAATCAATGGTACACATGAAAATAAGAAACTTTGTAATATATCTTATAAGAGAAATGAGCTTTTTTGACCTCTGGAAATTATCTTCACTCCTACGTATTGGCCTAGTTCCCCATTATTGAAATAGATGAAAGTTGGTGTTTGTAAGATTCTATGGAGCGGGAGGAAGATGGAGAAGCAGGACAAAGCCACAGGCAAGTTTTACTGCAAGTTCTCATGATATTACAATAACATTGTTCTCTATAAAACTAAATAAATAAATTACTTCTTGAGCAGTGTCGGAGGAAGCCATTTTCCCATCTTATATATCTTCATCTTTGTACGAAATTTAGGTCATAGTTCCTGGAGCTCCAAGTAAGTTTAAATATGACAAAAATAAAAATTAAAACAGCATTTTGAAACTACATTTAAAGAGTAACCATCATTTTAATTTTTATTTCATAAATCAATAGTACACATGACAATAAGCAACTTTGTAATATATCTTATCAGACAAATCTGTTTCTTTCACTGCCAGAATTGATCAGTCATTAACAAAATTCTCAATTCTGAGATAAAATCTGCATTCATTGAAGACTTTCCCATTACTGAGATAGGAGATGTCAGCTGTTACTGATGAAATTCTATGATATTAGAGGAAGGAGGACACACAGAGCTCTGCTGCTAACTCCTCCCACTGCATCTAACTCCTCCCTCTGCATCTAACTCCTCCATCAGCCTCTAGCTCCTCTCACTCTGCCGCTAACTCCTCCCTCTGCATCTAGCTCCTCCCTCTGCCTCTAGCTCCTCCTCCTTCTGCCATCATAGAAAAGCAAATGAGTGAAGCAGCAATCGGGCATGCGAGCTGCCCCAACATCTTCTAATGGGGATACAAGTTGGATGAGACACAATGGAAAGAATACCTTAGAAAAAAAACATAGAAAGAACATAAGATCATACAGGGTCATATCACTCTGTTACAGATCCTTAATGTTGGTGTGTACATGATGCCTCAGCTCTTTAAAGGAGTTGTCCAGAGTTTGGGCCAGAGCTTTATTCTTAGGATGGGTCATCAATGCTTGATTGTTGAGGTTGCAAAATCTGGAGTCCTTGCTGATCAGCTGTTCCAAGTGGTGCCGGCGACAGGAACAATTCAGTAGCTTAGCTGTGCAGCACAGCTCCGCAAGCAGTAAGGAGGCCGCGGCTGGGAGTTGTGTATTTGCTCCCAATTGATTTTAGTAAGGGACATATGCAGTACCTAGTAATGGCCACTATACAGTTGACACAGCTATGTTGTACAGTTCAGCAACTGAGTAGTTCTAGCCAGCAATGGTACCAAGAACAGTAGGTTGGTGGGGGTGCTGGGTGTCACTATCTCACCGATCAGACATTGATGATGTATCGTAGGGATAGGTCAACAATGTTAAAGTCCAAAACAACCCCTTTAACTTTAATTACGAAATATTTTCCCTGTTTTCATCCTGAGTTACAAAACTTTTTTTAAAAGCAAAACTTTGCAAACAGTCAGGAGACTCCAATTCAGAGATATCTTTGGATAGCCACGAGCCTAAAAACGTTCTAAATTGGCCATAACATTAGAAAAATAATTGTAAGGCACATTAAAAATCAATCTGATGTATAATTAAGTTACAGTGATCATCTATGCATCAACTAGTCTCTTTAGCTTTTAGCCGAGAAGGATAAGGAAGGCAAATATTGATCACTTCAGTACCACTGCGCTATCATCAATACTAAATGGCTCTTCTTAGGCTCAGCCTGACTGCTGCGTAATACAACTGGCAGACACCACTATGATACTAAGAGACTGAAGGGCAAAACGCTGACTCCAGCTAAGGTGTCCAGTGCTGTCTAATCATTTAAAAGCATTGCCTACTGAGCCTATACCAGCCTCACAGTCTCCACCCAACTCTCACGCTTCAGGCAGGCTCCAGACTGAGAGGAAAGAAGAAACTGGATCAATTCATTCCCATAGAACATTGTCATCAAAGTCTTTTCATGGCCGAACCTCTCTATGGCAGTAAATGTTCATTGCCTCATCCTATATACAAAATTATTCTCTAAACTGGGAAATTTGTCTCTTTATTCATTGTAGTCTAAGTTTCAATTGTTTAACTCTTTGAAAAAGATATACTAATATATGATTAAATATGCTTTAAGACAAAAAACAATGGCAGGAAAAATAGAAATACCTAGAGCTTGCTGTGACACTGGTACTGGCACCATTTACATTAAATTAGTATGGAAACACATTTTGACTTGCCTGTGATAAATCACAAATGAGAATCACATGTGATAAGTTGTTGATGCCCATGTGACATGAATTAGCCAATGAATGATTACTTCAGTGTTTTAAAAAGCCACATGTTAGGCCCTGTTCCTTGGTGAAGACAAAGGAGCTGTCTGAGGGCATTAGAACTGCTATTATTAGGAAACACAAGACTTCTAAAGCGCATAAGGTCACTTTCAAAGATATCCCAGTTTTAACATTGTGCAGTGCATTAAAAAGTTTGTCAAGCATGGAACTGTCAAGAACCTCCCTGGATGTGGGGGAAAATTGACAAGAGATGGCTTAGAAGGTTGGTGCGAATAGTGGAAAAAACATCACATCAAACATCAAAACACCTGAAAGCCAACCTGAAACAGTCTGATGTCATGGCTTGAACAAGTGCCATACACAGCACACTAAACCAAGCAGAGCTTTATGGGCTAAGGCTGAGGAAGAAACCATTGCTGAAGAAAATACATAAAAAGCAATGATTGAGCTTTGCCAAGGAGTACCTTGACAAACCACAATCCTTCTGGGAAAATGTTCTGTGGAAAGATGAAACCAAAATAGACCTTTTTGGCAATGCGAAGCAACAGTTTATTTAAAAGTGTCTCAATGAAGCTTAACAGAAAAAGAACACCCTACCAACAGTTAAGCATGGAGAAGGATTCATAATGCTGTGGTGTGGTTTTGCTAAGTCTGGTATACATCCAGCTCACTTGCCCCTTTTGTGCTTGGAAGGAATCCAAAAACAATTAAATCCAATTTTACAGCAGAAAATCCAGCAGCACGGGTAGAAGTTCCAACTCTTTAGTCTAACACAATTAAAAGCAGGATTTACAGGAACGATACTGGCATCATTTGGAGTGGAATCATCAAGAGATCAGTTAGAGGCTTTTGCCTCTTAATCATAACCTAGCACTATGCTCTATAGACAAAGGAGTTTTAAATCACCCGGGAAAATAACCCCGCCCTCCTTGGTCACATGGTGCTCCAGCTCTGTTCACATACAATACAGATTAAAATATCGATACATATGAAAATACAAATTTTAAGACCAACCCATTAAACTATCCTTAGATCACATTGCAATAGCATATAAAATTTAGTAAAATAGGATTAAATCAGAACGTTTGTGTAGACCCGAATATCCACTGAGCTTACTTGTTCTGTAGTTTTTGGATCCAAGTTCCACCCCTTTTTGGTCTATTGACCCTTTCAAGTCCATGAAATTGGAAGCGGCTGATATCGCCTGCACGCTCTACATTTGAAGGGTTCAGCGCTTCATCATTTACAGAGTTTCTCAGATTTTTGTTTATCAGTTGCTGTAGTTTTTGTGTGGTACATCCTACATATGAAAGATCACAGGTATTACAAGTTATCAAGTATATTACATGTTTACTGTTACAATTTATAAATTGTTTTAATTTTACAGTATCGGATCCTACCTACAGATCTAAACAAATGTTATATATATATACTAGTTGTACTACCCAGCCTCGCCTGGGTTAATAACTGCTGTTAACAAAATAGAATGTGTTAACAAAAATTTATTCTACACACAAAAACCAGAAAAGAAATAGATAGAAATGTAATTATTAAAATGCAAAAACTAAGCTAATAGAAGCATTTCACAACATATATTTCAACACCTCAGATATTCCACACAGATTTAACTAAATTGGCCAAGTAATGTGAAGTAATCTTCTACTCCTTATTTGAGAGCATTTTGATAAACGACATTCTCAGTTCTTCCTTCAGGTGCAAAGACAAACAGATTTTTGGCTGTTCCAACTCTTGAACAGGCCACATAAAGTTGACCATGTCTGCAAGTCTCGCTTCCCTCTCCTCAGAAAGTTCATTGGCTCTTGAGGAAGCAGCTCTTGTTTTCATGTCTGCAAGCCTCGCTTCCCTCTCCTCAGAAAGTTCATTGGCTCTTGAGGAAGCAGCTGCTATTCTCATGTGTGTCAGCCTTGTTTCTCAGTCTTCAAATTTTTCATTGGCCCGTAATGCAGCTTTCCTTTACGTATCAGCTGACATTCATGCCAAGGAACTCCTTTTCTTATGAGGCATTATTGTGGTAAAAATAATCTGTAACTGGCAGTTTCTATATCCTCTCACATAGAGGTAATGTGACTGACATCAGCCTTTCCACCAACACACCCTAACTGACATCCTATTACCTCACCCAAGGTTTATTATAATGAGAATGTCCTTTGTTGCCTATATTAACCAATTAATTAATTAACTGTAGCAAAATAGAAGCTGAGCTGTGATTGGTTGCTCTTGGCAGCCTGATAAATGCCCAGGCAACAGGAAGCCCTCCCCCCTGACAGTATATATTAGCTCACACATACACATAATAGACAGGTCATGTGACAGCTGCCGTATTTCCTATATGGTACATTTGTTCTTGTAGTTTGGCTGCTTATTAATCAGATTTTTATTTTTGAAGGATAATACCAGACTTGTGTGTGTTTTAGGGCGATTATGTGGCGAGTTTGGTGTACGTGTGGTGAAATGTGTGCTGAGGGTGGTATATGTGTTCAAGCACGTGGTAGTATGTGGCGCATTTTGTGTGTGTGTTCATATCCCCATGTGTGGTGAGTGTCCCATGTCGGGGTCCTACCTTAGCAACCCGGGTAGCACATTAAACATTGATCACATCACATAATACATACATTACACTAAAACAGCACATCACAACATAATACATTACATTACATATAACATGGAACACCTACATTTACCATAACTATCTATCACTGAGACCTTATTGACCTAACCGTCAGTCCCAATGGCGGATGCGACCACCTACTACCTCGTGTGATGCCTCATGCATGGCCCTTTCATCATCAGCCATCATGAGTCACTCACGATACACATCCTTTCCTTTGATCAACCAGGGTACTTTTACATAAGCCCTGTTGATCCATCACCCAGGGTAATTTTACATACGCCCTGATGATACACAACACATAACATTTACATCATAAATAGTTATCCCCACTTATCAACGGGCCTTGTGGGTCCCACTGTCGGTACCAGCTTCATTTAGCCAGCACCACACTTTAATACTAACCTAGTACAGGCTCCCTCCAGCCGTGTCTCGCCACACGTCCAGACCAGCCTGACCTTGGCCTTACGCACCGCATGTGATCCACCATAACACATCCATGGATCCCATACATCCTTACAGCCCATCATACTACATCCATGGACTGCGGCTCCTCTGGAACCATAGCAGAGATTGGCCAACCTTAGTATCCGGGGTAAACCATGCATCCCCTAAGGGCTACCTCCGGACGTGTCTCTCCACACGTCCGGACCAGCGTCCCCCTGGATCAGCCATAGTCCCCCACTTTAGGAGCCCTCCAAACTCCTGCATCTGGCCACAGGTTCACACACACCATTGAAGGACGGGTGCCTCCCGCATGCAGCAGGCCAAGCCTCCCTATCGTCCCTACGGGACGGATGGCTTCCAATATAACATCCACACTGGCTGGGTCTCTCCCACAGACATCATACATGCAAATAGAGTCTGTGGAGCCTTGTTTAGGAGTCTCAACACAGGACTAGCCAGATCTTCCTCTAGTGAAGGACCTAGCCATGATAACCACCATATTAAGTGGCCCTTTGAGTCAATATCCAGCTCTTTACAAGCTTAAAGATATGACAAGGGAATACCAAGGCCAGGTATCCATCCACAGACTGCTGTTTAGGAGTGTTGCCCCTTATCAGTGTGGAGTAGGATTCTGGCTAGGTGGGAGCAATGCCTAGTAGACCAACAAAACAAAGTATTCACTGATCTCAGGGAGACCAGTTCAAGAAAACACTGCGGGCAGCCAGCTAAAGCGCTCAACACAGTGAATTCCTAGGCCCATTGCCCCCTGGGAATTTTGAATATGCAAATAGAGTCTGTGGAGCCTCATTTAGGAGTCTCAACACAGGACTAGCCAGATCTTCCTCTAGTGAAGGACCTAGCCATGATAACCACCATATTAAGTGGCCCTTTGAGTCAATATCCAGCTCTTTACAAGCTTAAAGATATGACAAGGGAATACCAAGGCCAGGTATCCATCCACAGACAGCTGTTTCGGGGTGTTGCCCCTTATCAGTGTGGAGTAGGATTCTGGCTAGGTGGGAGCAATGCCTAGTAGACCAACAAAACAAAGTATTCACTGATCTCAGGGAGACCAGTTCAAGAAAACACTGCGGGCAGCCGGCTAAAGCGCTCAACACAATGAATTCCTAGGCCCATTACGCCCTGGGAATTTTGAATATGCAAATAGAGTCTGTGGAGCCTCGTTTAGGAGTCTCAACACAGGACAAGCCAGATCTTCCTCTAGTGAAGGACCTAGCCATGATAACCACCATATTAAGTGGCCCTTTGAGTCAATATCCAGCTCTTTACAAGCTTAAAGATATGACAAGGGAATACCAAGGCCAGGTATCCATCCACAGACAGCTGTTTCGAGGTGTTGCCCCTCATCAGTGTGGAGTAGGATTCTGGCTAGGTGGGAGCAATGCCTAGTAGACCAACAAAACAAAGTATTCACTGATCTCAGGGAGACCAGTTCAAGAAAACACTGCGGGCAGCCGGCTAAAGCGCTCAACACAGTGAATTCCTAGGCCCATTGCCCCCTGGGAATTTTGAATATGCAAATAGAGTCTGTGGAGCCTTGTTTAGGAGTCTCAACACAGGACTAGCCAGATCTTCCTCTAGTGAAGGACCTAGCCATGATAACCACCATATTAAGTGGCCCTTTGAGTCAATATCCAGCTCTTTACAAGCTTAAAGATATGACAAGGGAATACCAAGGCCAGGTATCCATCCACAGACAGCTGTTTCAGGGTGTTGCCCCCTCATCAGTGTGGAGTAGGATTCTGGCTAGGTGGGAGCAATGCCTAGTAGACCAACAAAACAAAGTATTCACTGATCTCAGGGAGACCAGTTCAAGAAAACACTGCGGGCAGCCGGCTAAAGCGCTCAACACAGTGAATTCCTAGGCCCATTGCCCCCTGGGAATTTTGAATATGCAAATAGAGTCTGTGGAGCCTCGTTTAGGAGTCTCAACACAGGACTAGCCAGATCTTCCTCTAGTGAAGGACCTAGCCATGATAACCACCATATTAAGTGGCCCTTTGAGTCAATATCCAGCTCTTTACAAGCTTAAAGATATGACAAGGGAATACCAAGGCCAGGTATCCATCCACAGACAGCTGTTTCAGGGTGTTGCCCCTCATCAGTGTGGAGTAGGGTTCTGGCTAGGTGGGAGCAATGCCTAGTAGACCAACAAAACAAAGTATTCACTGATCTCAGGGAGACCAGTTCAAGAAAACACTGCGGGCAGCCGGCTAAAGCGCTCAACACAGTGAATTCCTAGGCCCATTGCCCCCTGGGAATTTTGAATATGCAAATAGAGTCTGTGGAGCCTCGTTTAGGAGTCTCAATACAGGACTAGCCAGATCTTCCTCTAGTGAAGGACCTAGCCATGATAACCACCATATTAAGTGGCCCTTTGAGTCAATATCCAGCTCTTTACAAGCTTAAAGATATGACAAGGGAATACCAAGGCCAGGTATCCATCCACAGACAGCTGTTTCAGGGTGTTGCCCCTCATCAGTGTGGAGTAGGATTCTGGCTAGGTGGGAGCAATGCCTAGTAGACCAACAAAACAAAGTATTCACTGATCTCAGGGAGACCAGTTCAAGAAAACACTGCGGGCAGCCGGCTAAAGCGCTCAACACAGTGAATTCCTAGGCCCATTGCCCCCTGGGAATTTTGAATATGCAAATAGAGTCTGTGGAGCCTCGTTTAGGAGTCTCAACACAGGACTAGCCAGATCTTCCTCTAGTGAAGGACCTAGCCATGATAACCACCATATTAAGTGGCCCTTTGAGTCAATATCCAGCTCTTTACAAGCTTAAAGATATGACAAGGGAATACCAAGGCCAGGTATCCATCCACAGACAGCTGTTTCAGGTTGTTGCCCCTCATCAGTGTGGAGTAGGATTCTGGCTAGGTGGGAGCAATGCCTAGTAGACCAACAAAACAAAGTATTCACTGATGTCAGGGAGACCAGTTCAAGAAAACACTGCGGGCAGCCGGCTAAAGCGCTCAACACAGTGAATTCCTAGGCCCATTGCCCCCTGGGAATTTTGAATATGCAAATAGAGTCTGTGGAGCCTCGTTTAGGAGTCTCAACACAGGACTAGCCAGATCTTCCTCTAGTTAAGGACCTAGCCATGATAACCACCATATTAAGTGGCCCTTTGAGTCACTATCCAGCTCTTTACAAGCTTAAATATATGACAAGGGAATACCAAGGCCAGGTATCCATCCACAGACAGCTGTTTCAGGGTGTTTCCCCTCATCAGTGTGGAGTAGGATTCTGGCTAGGTGGGAGCAATGCCTAGTAGACCAACAAAACAAAGTATTCACTGATGTCAGGGAGACCAGTTCAAGAAAACACTGCGGGCAGCCGGCTAAAGCGCTCAACACAGTGAATTCCTAGGCCCATTGCCCCCTGGGAATTTTGAATATGCAAATAGAGTCTGTGGAGCCTCGTTTAGGAGTCTCAACACAGGACTAGCCAGATCTTCCTCTAGTGAAGGACCTAGCCATGATAACCACCATATTAAGTGGCCCTTTGAGTCAATATCCAGCTCTTTACAAGCTTAAAGATATGACAAGGGAATACCAAGGCCAGGTATCCATCCACATGGCTGGGTCTCTCCCACAGACATCATACATGGCACTTTTACATAAGCCATCATATACTTCCATCCGTCCTTTACCGACTGTCTAGTCGGACCCAACGGTGGCTATGCCTTCCTGGCATGATTCACACATGGTACACAGTTCACTCTAGCCTATGAGGACTGCTGTCTTACCAGGCACGGATCCAGGTCTTGCAACCTGAGTCACGGGTACGCCATGCATTCCCAAGGGGCTCCTTCCCGGACGTGTCTCGCCACACGTCCAGACCAGCATCCACCTGGTTCAGCCACAGTTTTCCCACTCTAGGAGCCATAACGCCCCATTCCCGGCCACTGGTATGGAGCTGGCATGCTCCCTTCACGTCCTCACATCGCAGAGCTCAGGACTGCTCTGCTTCCCATGCATCTCTAGTCTCTGGTCTAGTCTGGTCTCTCATCTGGTCTGACCCACACAGATGCCTGGCTAGCTCTTATCATAGCTGCCACACCCACACTGACACACCCACCTGGGCTGCTATGCAATCAGTACACATTGCTCTCTCAGCCGCTCATTGATCTCATGATTCCTTCAAGTATTAACACACTGTACCGGACAGAATAACAGCACTCACTCTCAGCTGTTAGCTCACAGTAAAACCGGCTCATGTGAACAGGTTCCTAAGCCGACAACTCATGTGATGCACGCCGGCCATGGGACCATACCGGCTGTGCCTCACAGTGGTTAAAAGTCCTCCTCTTTTGCTAGAAGCATGTCTCAGCCACCTGAACAGATGGTGGAGGGGGCTGCATGGGATCACAGATCCCCTCCTCCTTCTTTCTTTCCCCCGGTCTAGGTTAGGTATAAGTTTATTCAAATCAGCTTGTAGTGATATACTGAGCTAAGATCATTTAGTTCATTTACATTCCATATACCCAAAGCATCCATCCTAATTATCCAATGTGCCTTCCTTTCAGTGACATAACGTTGAAGCTCGTGGGCACCAATACAAAATGTCCAACGCGGTCCACAATTATTGCAAATCTTTAATAGTATTTTTCATATAGGCCAAAAGGTCTTTTGGGTCCCCTAGGCGCAAGGGCCTGGGTATGATTCCTTTAAATTAAAAAAGACAAGAGAACACAGGATCCACTGCTCCTCCCCACACAGCCGAATAACGACTCCAGATGTTGATTGGCAAAAGATGGCCGTAAGGCTTTAATTCAGGGTAACTAAAATCGGTACAAAATAAATAATTAACTCAATACATATAAATTAATATTCATAAATACCTTATTTGTACCACTAAACAACCATAAAATACAAAATTATATTAGGCAGATTTTCCCCTCAAAATAAAGCCAAAAACGTTCAGGGGCACAGGAGGCTCAAAAAGCACCCAAAAAAAAAATGGATTGGTCATGGAAAACACTTCCAAAAACGAATTGCTATGTGTGAGGCTAGGGTCACACATAAGCCATTAGTCCATTTTTGGCATCAGTTTTTGCATTTTTTTTTCTAAGTCCAAAAACTGATGGAAAAACGGATTATATGTAATAAGCACCCTATCCATTTTTTTCTGCACCTAAAAACATTGCTAGGAACGGTTTTTACCCAAAAATGTTGCTCCCAATGTTTTTGGGTGACGTTTAAAAACGGATCCATTTTTTTAACATGGGGCCATATGGAAAAACGGATCCGTTTTTTCTAGCATTTTTGGGCAAAAAATGACTAAGGCTAGGGTCACACTTAAAACATGAATTGCGTTCACCGCATACAGATCCGGATGCGGTGAATGCAATTGTCATCATACCTTCAGCAATCCGGGAACAGGATGTGTAATCCTGAGCAATCCGGTTACTGGATAGTTTGCTCATCCCTGCTGCCGCAGGGATGAGCAAACTGTTCTGTGTATCTTAAAACGATTAATTTAATAAATAAATGATTGATTAATGTCTCTAGGGGGGGCCCAGTCCCCCTAGAGACCTTACACCCACTCAGGTGGGCTTATACAGCTATAATCTGTAATGTACAAAAGCGCCGGGCTCCTCAGAGTGGCGCGCATGACCCCACAAACTGCCCCCCCCACGTATCTATATACCTGTCCCTGCATCCTCTCTTATGAATTATAGCCATCCCTTTAGCAGATCCTAACGATTGTGTAAAGTATAGAATAGAGGTAATAATCACCTCCTCCTGTGTGAGTTCTCTGTTCCTGTACAAATGTCCAAAGGCGGGGCTGTCTGCTGCTCCCTCCGCCCGCTTATTAATTAAGCACGCCCCCTCTTGGCTTGCTTCAGTACTGAGAGCCTGGCCGTGTCATGAAAGTGGCGGGGCTATCGCTATGACACAATTTTAGCCCCGCCACTTTCATGACGCGGCCAGGCTCTCAGTACTGAAGCAAGCTGAGAGGGGGCGTGCATAATTAATAAACGGGCGGAGGGAGCAGCAGACAGCCCCGCCTTTGGACATTTGTACAGGAACAGAGAACTCACAGATGAGGAGGAGGTGATTATAACCTGTATTCTATACTTTACACAATCGTTTGGACCTGCAAAAGGGATGGCTATAAATCATAAGATGGGGTGCAGGGACAGGTATATAGATACGTGGGCGGGGCAGTTTGTGGGGTCATGCGCGCCACTCTGAGCCCGGCGCTTTTGTACATTACAGATTATAGCTGTATAAGCCCACCTGAGTGGGTGGAAGGTCTCTAGGTGGACTCGGCACTCCCTAGTGACATTAATCTATCATTTATTTATTAATTTTTAACTTTTAAAGAACACAGAGCACTTTGCTTATCCCGGCAGTAGCCGGGATAAGCAAAGTATATGCGGGAACCGGATTGCTCAGGATTACACATCCTGAGCAATCCGGTTCCCGCATTGCGGATGCTAAAACCGCTCTGAAAACTGCAGCCTGCATGATTTTTCACACAGGCTGCAGAGCCGGAGATGGACACCGGATTGCTTGTGAAGCAATCCGGTTTTTAGCATTGGCTCCAATGGGGAGCGTTTCTTGATCCGGTTTTGAGCTTTTTGAAAGCTCAAAACCGGATCAGGTTTAAAAAAAAAACAAAAAAAAAACGTAGATGTGACCCTAGCCTAAGTCCAAAAATGTTCAGGGGCAAAAAGCACCCAAAACAAAACGGATTGGTCATGGAAAACACTTCCAAAAACGGATTGCTATGTGTGATCCTAGCCTGACCCTAGAGTTTCTTGCATTTTTTTCACCAATCATTGTCGTTCCTCCAGGCAGGCAGGCAGGCAGGCAACCAAACCCATTACACTAGCCTCTTGTTAGTATACCATTAGCCCTTTGGCTATGACCATTCATGCATGAGGATACCTCATGCAGCTTAAAACCTGTGACAACAAATGTGTCATTCTTGTAATTTTGTGCAGCGTTTCCTGTGCGGCGCTGTAAAGCGCACTCCCAGCAGCTTCCTGTGTGACTGGTTGGGAAGGTAAATATCAGGTAACTAGGGGCAGCGTTATCCAGCACCACATAGCGGTAACGCTATGCGGTGCTGGGAAAGGTACTAAGTTAAAAGCGCAATCCAGTAGGCTAGTGTCAAAACGTAAATGTGAACCTAGTCTTATACTTTTCCTCTGATTGTTCCTCTCCTGGTTTTAGCTACAAAAACTGAGGTAAAAAACTCACCAAATACTCAATGTGTGACCGTGGCCTTATCAATAAGGTTTGTGTGGAACACATGGGGATTGTGACAGAGGCATCAAAAGACCAGGTGAGAACCTAGGACTGGAGAGTGTAATGTGTTTTATTATTTCTTTAACCTCTTCACTCGCCTTCATAATAAATCACAATAAACGTCTTTTCACCACAATATCGAGGTGCTAGATTTACACTTATTTATTCATACTGAACTGAATCGAGCAAATCTGTCTATAAAGAATTTTGGGAGATTTGCACATCTCTAAAAAATTAAATTGTGAGCTTTTGTTGTCTCTGTACATGGAAACATAGGCCCCACCAATCTAATACTATGCTATACGATGGCCATGAGGCTTTAATTAGGGTTACTAAATCAATAACATTTTACATAAATAACCATAAAACATAAGTAAGGCTAGGGTCACACTTGCGTTTTTTTCATGCTTTTTTGGGGATCTGCGTTTTTAAAAAAAAACATGTAAAAACGCACCCATAGGCCCCCATGTTAAAAAACGCATGCCCTAATAGCAAAAACGCATGTCTTAGGCTGGCTTCACATTAGCGTTTGTGTCTGCATGCTGATCGCATGCAGACACAAACGCAGTGTAAAGCAGGGCCATTTTGATGTGTCCGCAGCGGAGAATGTCCGCCTGCGGACACATCACTGTGCAGCCCGGCAGCCAATCAGTGGTGTCCGGGGGCGGAGATCAGCACCGGAGATCTCCTCCTCCCGGCCGCCGGTAAGCTCCGGGACATGTCGGCGGGGAGAAACAGCTGATTTGACAGCTGTTTGAATCTTCCCGCGCCAACACCGAGAGGAGATGTCGGCGCGGGAAGATTCAAACAGCTGTCACATCAGCTGTTTCTCCCCGCCGACATCGCTAGCAGATTATCGGCGGCGGGGAAGAAGAGATCAGCAGAGGCTGAGCTGATCTCCCAGTGGCCGTCGGTGAGCTCCTGTGACATCACCGCCGGCCACCGGGAGATTTTTCAATGGGTCTGCAGCGTTCTCCTGCGCTGTCAAGCGGACCCATTGAAGCCAATGCATTTTTTGTGCGCTTGGGGACGCGTGCTGATTTTCCAAGGTCCCCAAGCGCACAAAAAAAACCCAACATGCTGCGTCCTGGGTGCGGACGCTGGACACCGGAAGGAGCAGATATCTTCCGCATCCGCACCCGAACGCAGCAAACGCAGGCACCATGCGTTCCTATGTTAAACATAGGAACGCAGTGCGCATGCGTTTGACTGCGTATGGGAACGCAGCAATACGCTGCCTTCCCATACGCAAATGTGAAGGCAGCCTTAATAGCAAAAACGCATGTCTAAAGTGCCTTGCGTTTTTGGCATTAGTTTTTGCACTTATGTGAGCAGCTGACATCAAAAACGCATGCAAAAACGCATGCTACATTAGTACCATTTAGTGCCATCCAAAAACGAATGCGTTTTCCATAGGGGCCCATGTTAAAAAAACGCATGCGTTTTCTAAAAAACTTATGCGATTTTAAAACAGTACCAAAAAATAGTGCATGCACTATTTTTGGGTGCTGATTTAAAAACGCAAGCAAAAACGTAGGGTGCCATCAGATATCTTAAAAAAACGCATGCTGAAATGAAAAAACGCATGCTTTTTTTAAAGGCACTAAAAAAACTCATGCCAAGTGTGACCCCAGCCTAAGATGGGAAAAAATCTATCAGTAATACTAACACACAAGAAACCAGAGTAGACCCAGGATTTTGTGCAAATTTATCCCCTCAAAGAAAGCCCCATGACAAAGCTGGAACCAGGACAACAAATTTGTGTAAGGCCCCTTTCACATCAGCATTTCTGTCCGGGATTCTCAGATTTGGACATAAAACCGCATCTGCCACAGCTGCCGCCTAACGGCTGCACTTGCGGTGCACTTGCGGCAAGCCCCATGCATTCTCTATGGGGCTTGCGACAACTGCGGCAAGTGGGGCATTGCGATCCGGCAGTTGTGGCAGTTGAGGCTGTGAAAAAAACAGCAGCTGACTGAGTTGCCCGGGGCAGTGGGGACTCGGGTATCCGGGCCCCTTTCCGGTGTGGTTGGGGGGGATATCACTGGTGGCCTGCCTGGACCCGTGGCCCCGGAGACCGAACTTAAAAAATGGGGGATGTATGTGCAGAGGATATAAAGTTTATAATATACAGTCATATGAAAAAGTTTGGGCACCCCTCTTAATCTTACTCTTTTGTTTTTGTTTAAAATTGGGTTTTTGCACCAGCTATTTCAGTGTGATATATGTAATAACTGATGGACACAGTAATATTTCAGGATTGAAATGAGGTTTATTGTACTAACCAATAATGTGATATATGCATTAGTTCAAAATTTGACAGGTGCAAAAGTATGGGCACCTCTACAGAAAAGTGACATTAATATTTAGTAGATCCACATTTTGCAGAAATAACAGCCTCTAGTCGCTTCCTGGTGCTGTTAATGAGTTCCTGGATCCTGGATGAAGGTATTTTTGACCATTCCTCTTTACAAGACAATTCCAGTTCAGTTAAGCTTGATGGTCGCCGAGCATGGACAGCCCGCTTCAAAACATCCCACAGATGTTCAGTGATATTCAGTCTGGGGACTGGGATGGCCATTCCAGAACATTGTAATTGTTCCTCTGCATGAATGCCTGAGTAGATTTGGAGCGGTGTTTTGGATCATTGTCTTGCTGAAAGATCCATCCCCGGTGTAACTTCAACTTTGACACTGATTCTTCAACATTATTCTCAAGAATCTGCTGATACTGAGTGGAATCCATGCGACCTCAACTTTAACAAGATTCCTGGTGCCTTCATTGGCCACACAGCCCCAAAGCATGATGGACCCTTCCCCAAATTTGACAGTGGGTAGCAACTGTTTTTCTTGGAATGCTGTGTTTTTGTGGCGCCATGCATAACGCCTTGTTGTATGACCAAACAACTCAATCTTTGTTTCATCTGTCCACAGGACCTTCTTCCAAAATGAAACTGGCTTGTCCAAATGTGCTTTTGCATACCTCAGGCGACTCTGTTTGTGGCGTGCATGCAGAAACGGCTTCTTTCGCATCACTCTCCCATACAGCTTCTCCTTGTGCAGTATGCGCTGTATTGTTGACCGATGCACAGTGACACCATCTGCAGCAAGATGATGCTGTAGGTCTTTGGAGGTGGTCTGTGGATTGTTCTTGACTGTTCTCACCATTCTTCTTCTCTGCCTTTCTGATATTTTTGTTGGCCTGCCACTTCTGGCCTTTACAAGAACTGTCCCTGTGGTCTTCCATTTCCTTACTATGTTCCTCACAGTGGAAACTAACAGGTTAAATCTCTGAGACAACTTTTTGTATCCTTCCCCTGAACAACTATGTTGAACAATCTTTGTTTTCAGATCATTTGAGAGCTGTTTTGAGAAGCCCATGATGCCACTCCTCAGAGAAGATGCAACTAGGAGAACAACTTGCAAATGGACACCTGAAATAGCTTTTCTCATGATTGGATACACCGGGCTATGAAGTACAAAGCTCAATGAGGTTACCAAACCAATTTAGTGCTTCAGTAAGTCAGTAAAAAGTAGTTAGGAGTATTCAAATCATGAAAATCAGAAGGGTGCCCATACTTTTGCACCTGTCAAATTTTGAAATAATGCATATTTCACATTTTTGGTTAGTACAATAAACCTCATTTCAATCCTGAAATATTACTGTGTCCATCAGTTATTACATATATCACACTGAAATAGCTGTTGCAAAAACCCAATTTTAAACCAAAACAAATGAGTAAGATTAAGAGGGGTGCCCAAACTTTTTCATATGACTGTAGTTCTCGTGACGCCACTCGCAGCTTCTGGTGATTGAGCACTAGCGCCGCCTCAGTCCTCCGTAGGGTGGTGGTATAGTGGCCTTGATGGTACAGCTCCCTGCAGGTGGAGCTAACCCTCCGGGCAGGGATGCAGCGGTGATGATAGGGGTGCCGGTGATTGATGGATGGATCAGAGCAGTGTGTAGCGAGGAAACAAATTCACAGAGACTTAATCACTTTACCTGGTACTTTACTTGGTAAACCGGTCAGATGGCAAAGCAGCTTACAGGAAAACAGTCTTTTCAGCAAGTAGCTGGCCGGGTAGTCATTGAAGGAAGTAATGTCTCTCTGAGGCCACCTATGACGTTCCTTCTGCTTTCTTTTCCCTCTGCGTCTTTCTCTCTGTCCTCTGATATCTGTGCCTCCTACTATCCGTGCACTGTCTTGTCCTCCCTCTAGGCTACCAGGCCCGTTGGGTGAAATGAGGCTCCCTTCTATCTCTTCCAAGGAGCTCACCCCGCTTTAGGGACAACTGGCGGGGTTACATGTTCTGGATGGTTGTCAGAACCTCTCGAGAGATCCTCGACTAGCCGGTGTTGACGGTTGAGGACTGAATTCTGCCTGCACCCTGTCTCGGGGCTGGTTCCCCATTGCGGACTAGGGTCCCATCAGGCACGTCACTTGGCCCGACACTGGGTCTCCTCCTTCCTCTCTTCTTCTTCCTTCTTTTCCTCTGTTCTGTTTGACTTCTCTCTCTCTCCTTCCTGCACCTCTCTTCACTACTCTTACACTCCTCCCACCGGAGCTGGGGCTCACCCAGGATCAGGTCAACCCTTCAGTCCCCCTACACTAAGTGTGTGAATGCAGGAATGAGAGCCTCAGATTAACATTACACCCCCCTGATGACAGGAGTACTGCACGCTCTTATATGGGTGCAATACCCCATCTGTGATGCCTGACCAGGTGGGACGCCACACTGACCACTTTTTTTTTGCTACCGCAACTGCCGCAGGTGCTGGATCGCTGCAATACTGCACTTGCCGCAGTTGCCGCAAGACCCATAGAGGATGCATTGGGCTTGACGCAAGTGTGACGCAAGTGCGGCCATTAGGTGGCAGATGCACTTTTCTGTCCAGATCTTCCAGATCCGGACAGAAACGTTGATGTGAAATAATAAAAAGAGGGATGGGAGGGCGGGCATCTTGATCTTCACCTGTCCCACAAAATTACTCTGACAGGACTAGCTTGAGGTAGGGGGAGTTATATACCCCTATTTCCCGCATTTCCAAAGGCCAATTAGGGTGCAGATCACCTCAGCGGTCATGTAGCCAATCACAGCATACTCTGACCCTGCAACCACAGCATAGAGGCAAATCTCCCTGTGCCACTCAGAGCCTGAGGATACCTCAAGAACAGCCTATAATAAAGAATATGTAACATCTCTATCTAACCCTAACAACCCTACACCAGACTCAAACAACCTAACTCTACTCAGTAAACTATAAAGGGGGTAAGGGGGTTATGTTTCCATGAAGCCCCGTCGCTATGCTCTCCAGTGGCTCGATATTACACTGGTATATGTTATCACTACATAAAAGAAACAGGTAATACATAGATTTATCAGCACAGATGCTGGGGGAATGTTTGCAGAAAGACAGAAAGTAATTTACTTGCAGTTATTAGGAATGCACCAATTTAATACAATTTTTCATTTTTTTCAGTTGTCGGACCTTCAAAGTCCAAATGAAAAGAGCTCTGATACTAATACACAAGAGTAGAAAAAGCGAAACGTTGCTGAATGCGCTATCATGCCAAGTAATGTGGTAATATGTTCTCCGGCCGAGGTTCAAAGACACTTTCATAAAACAAACACTGTGCTGGTTGTTCAGAAGGTCACTTTCACGAGATGGAGAAGAATGCCGCTTTATCCCCTCACTTTAATTTATTCGGAACATTCATCCAAGGTATTACATCAAAGAAGCTGTCTTTAGCAACGTTGAGGGCATGTAAAATTGCCATGCTGTAATACATCCCGCTCTCTGATAACAAATATATTATCGGTGGTCTCTTTATTAAATGCATCCAGTGAGTGTGAACAGAAATATATTACTTATTATTCCACTTATAAGTGATTCACTTTGAGGGGCATTCAGAAGGTCAAGTTTTGAGGAGCCCTGAACATACATTCACATGTTAGAGGTCACTGTCTTAAGAAGTCTTATATGAGACCTTAGCCTCTTAACCCCATCACCACCCAGCGATTTTCATTTTAGCTTTTCCCTCTTCTTCCAAGAGCCATAATAATTTTATTTTTCTGTCAGTATAGACATACCATATGAGGGCTTGTTCTTTGTGAGACAAGTTGTACTTTTGAAGTGTACTGACACAGGACCCGCTGAAACGTGCAGAGCACGCGACACGGTTAGAGTTGAGCCACCACCCTAGTGTTCTAGTTCGATTCGATTCGTCGAATAGACGGTGTGTTCGTCGAATGTTCGTCGAATGTTCGTCAAACACCCTCGAACACACTAAAACACTATGGTGGTGGTCAATTTCAGTTCCGCAATGTATATACATACATTGCGGAACTGAAATGAAGTAAAATCAAGGGATAAAAATAATAAAAATCGATACTCACCTCTAATCCATCCAGCGACGCTTCCAGCACTGCCTACCTGTCGGAGATGTGATCCCGGCAGTGTTTCCCGGTGAAATGACGAGTTCTCGCGATAACTCGTCATGTGACCGGAAACCGCTGCCGAGATTATGATGTCACCGCAGGTCCTACAGGCCCTCACTAGTAGTGAATAGTAGTGAGGATCTGTAGGACCTGCAGTGACATCATAATCCCGGCAGTGGTTTCTGGTCACATGACGAGTTCTCGCGAGAACTCGTCATGTGACCGCAGGTCCTCACTACTATTCACTACTAGTGAGGGCCTGTAGGTCCTGCGGTGACGTCATAATCTCGGCAGCGGTTTCCGGTCACATGACGAGTTATCGCGAGAACTCGTCATTTCACCGGGAAACGCTGCCGGGATCACATCTCCGACAGGTAGGCAGTGCTGGAAGCGTCGCTGGATGGATTAGAGGTGAGTATCGATTTTTATTATTTTTAACCCTTGATTTTACTTCATTTCAGTTCCACAAAGTATGTATATACCTTGCGGAACTGAAATCGAACTGAAATCGAACATGAACTCGAACTGCCGAATTTAGAGCAAAGTGTTCTAATTCGATTACCGACTCGAACATCGCCAAAAACAGCTCGAGTCGAACACCGCTTATCTCTAGACACGGTCACCGTCGTCCCTCCGTCCTCTCTTCCCTGCACCCACCGATGTAAGCTTCTTTGGAACAAAGCTGTTCATGGAATAAAGGATCTCGGAGTGCCGCTGTTTTCTTCTTATGTTCTAAAATTAAATTTAAGAATAAACAAATTGTGCTTTTGTCGCCATTTTCTGTGACCCATAGCTTTCTCCTTTTTCATAATCTGGGGCTAAGTGAAGGCTTCTGTTTTGAGTCTTGAGCTGACATTTTTAATTATACTACTTTTTGGGTAGACTGAGTGTTCTGATTCCCTGTTATAGCATTTTATTGCTATGTTCCTTCCGATGACAAAAAACTCGTAAATTTGTCGTTTTTACTTTTTATTACTTTTTTTTCTGTTATGCAATTTGCCAATCGGCCATTTCTGAATGCGATGATACTACATAAGTGTATTTTTATTTTTAATTTTTATCTATTAATTTTATAGTTCTATTTTTAATATGGCAAAAAGGGGTGATTTGCACTTTCATTTCATTTTATTTTTTTACTATTTTTAAAAATGATTTTTTTTTTAAATTTTTTTTATTTTACTTTGCCCCTTATGGCACCTCAATACCTCAACACTGCAGTGTCCAATCGCTTCTGCAGTACAGAGCACAGCAAAAATGATAATTTCCTCCCCTCCTATCATGACAACACATCGGCGCCTCATGATTACGTGAAGAGATTGCCGATGTTAGCGTGGAATAGCACAATCTCTGCCACCATGTGTAAGATCACGCTGTTAGAGTTTGACAGTGTAATCTAAGGGATTAACAGGCGCGGGCGGATCTCCAATCTTCGATCCACCCGAACCTGTTATCTGCACATTTTGTCTGATCAGATCAGCTGAAATGTCAAGGAAATAATGCAATCTCAATCCGTGAGCTCACATCAGAGGGGTAGAGGCAACCTAGGATGTATACGGTAGATACGTCCTAGGTTGTTAAGGTATTAACAACACAATCTTTTGGTGTCCTTCAAAACAGCAATTTTTTTCATTTTTTTATCACTGCATTCTGATAATCGCAACTTTTTTTCTTCTTCCATTGACATATTCACACTATAGGTTAGGAGGTTTGGGGACAAGCAATACTTTTCACTGGTGCAATTTGAAGGTACCTGATAAAAATAATAAATAATAAACATAATGTTCTTAAGGACAACACTTTTATAGCTTTCAAAATGGTGTGATACATATTTTTTCAATTTCTCATCACCTCATTCTGATAACCAAAAGTAGAATTTTTTCCATGAACTGAGTTGTACTTCTATTTTTTTGTTCTTTTTATTTTAGTTAGATTTTTAATTGGTGCTTTTTTGGGATACTTTTTTCTCACTTATTACAGTAACTTATAATTTTTTTTTGTTTTAAGTATTTGTTCACACTGTTCATGCTGTATCAATGGAATCAATACATTTATGCCAATATCATTTTGTTTCTTATCTCACTACTTTTACATAAAGAAAGCATTTATCCTGGGGGGCGTGGGGGCGCTTTGAATGGCACAGGCTGCTAAGAGCAGGAGCTCCAGCAGATATCGGCTTTAACTCGGCACAACAAGGGGAAAACCCGCTCTGGGTAGCCCTAAATAGGTTTCCTAGTGACCTGAGGACATAATGGTTCCAATGGTGCATGGCAAGTCAGCAATAAGGAGATCTCCAAGGAAGGTGACTGCATATTTCTCCAGAGACCTGGTACTGAATACAGCCTCCAACATGGCTGCAGCTCCTCACTTCCCTGCTCTTTCTTTCTTCTCTTCACATGTGACAGTCTCAGTAGGGGGGAGGAAGCTCAGACAGAAATTCCTCTTACACAAAACACAATGGAGGCTTTGCTTAAGGCCCTCAGGCAAGAACTCCAAGGTGATCTTAAAGTAACGATAGCTGAGTTTAAGGCAGAGTTCAGGGGAGAACTTAAGGACCTTGGAACTAGAATAGATCATCTGGAGCAGAAGCTGGCAGAACTTACTAAATCTCATAATGAACTAATAGATGCTAATGAGGCTTTAGAAAAGGAGGTTTCTCAAATTCACAATAAAACCCTGCATTTTGAGGACAGATCTAGAAGGAATAATATTCGCATTAGAGGGATTGATAAATCTACTCCTGACAAAGATTTGTCAAGTCTTCTGCAAAGCTTCATACACACGGTGATTCCTTCCAGACAGCGAGGACTTAATTGTGGATAGAGTACACAGGATTCCAAAACCAAAAGGCCTCAACCCCGATTTACCACGAGATGTTATTGCCCGCATTCATTTCTATACAATAAAGGAGACTTTTATGGCTGGTCTCAGGAATAGTCCGAAACTTCCAGATAACTTGGCCCACCTGAAGGTATTCCATGAGTTATCGGCAGGTACTCTAGCTCAGAAGAGGGAGTATTTCCCATATACTACAGCCCTCAGAGAGCAAGGAATAAAGTACCACTGGGGGTTCCCCCACGAAATTGAAAGTCTTAAAGGACAATTCCATATTTGTTTTCACATCCCCGGAAAAGGCGAGAAATGTATTGCTAAAATGGAAGATTCAGCCTCTATATCTGAATGACAAAAGAACTCCTCAGATACAGAAAAAGAAAAGACTGGACCCAGACTGGTTTATGGCATGAATGATAACTGCAGAGCAATTCTCTGCTTCCTGCTTTCTACTCTTTATCTGGTGCCTCTATGGTGATGTTGAAACTAGGCAAAGTTGCCCACAGAGTGTCTTTTTTTCACTCTCTTTCAAACTATTTTTTCACTTTTTTTCCTTGCTTGATTTTGGAACTGTAAGGGGACTTCCTCTTATGATGAAGCAATAATTTTGTTTTGATAACCATGCATTTGTTTATACAAGCAAATTTGTTTCCTTTACCGTCCTCCCCCTGTCTGTCCTCCCCATGCTTGTCACTCATTTGGGATCTATGGTTTCACATAAAGCAGTACCGTATATACTCGCGTATAAGCCGAGTTTTTCAGCCAAAAAATTTGGGATGAAAAGTCCCCCCTCGGCTTATACGCGAGTATACAGCCATCATATATGTATATATACAGCAGCAGCCCCGGAGGTATACAGGCCCCCCCATCAAGCTCCAGGGCCCCCCCCCTTGCGCGGCAGCCTGTAAAGTAAAATCATACTTATCGTGTCCTGTCGCGCTGTCCCGCCGCTTGCCGACACACGATCCCGGGCTTCATTCCGCGTCTTCCGTTTTCCTGTTGTCGCGGGCAATGACGTCATTGATGGGGGGGCCTTTATACCTCCGGGGCTGCTGCTGTATACAGCCCTGGGGCTGCTGCTGTATACAGCCCTGGGGCTGCTGCTGTATACAGCCCTGGGGCTGCTGCTGTATACAGCTTTGGGGCTGCTGCTGTATACAGCCCTGGGGCTGCTGCTGTATACAGCCCTGGGGCTGCTGCTGTATACAGCTTTGGGGCTGCTGTTGTATACAGCCCTGGGGCTGCTGCTGTATACAGCCCTGGGGCTGCTGCTGTATACACCCCTGGGGCTGCTGCTGTATACACCCCTGGGGCTGCTGCTGCTGTATACACCACTGGGGCTGCTGTATACTACCTAAGGGCTGCTGTATATACATCTGGGGCTGCTGTATACACCACTAGGGCTGCTGTATATACCTCTGGGGCTGTATATACCTCTGGGGCTGCTGTATACTACCACTGGGGCTGCTGTATACTACCACTGGGGCTGCTGTATACTACCACTGGGGCTGCTGTATAGTACCACTGGAGCTGTATATACCTCTGGGGCTGCTGTATACTACCACTGGGGCTGCTGTACACTACCACTGGGGCTGCTGTATAGTACCACTGGGGCTGTATATACCTCTGGGGCTGCTGTATACTACCACTGGGGCTGCTGTATACTACCACTGGGGCTGCTGTATACTAACCACTGGGGCTGTATATACCTCTGGGGATGCTGTATACTACCACTGGGGCTGCTGTATACTACCACTGGGGCTGTAAATACCTCTGGGGCTGCTGTATACTACCACTGGGGCTGCTGTATACACCTCTGGGGCTGCTGTATACTAACCACTGGGGCTGCTGCTGTATATACCACTGGGGCTGCTGCTGTATACTACCACTGGGGCTGCTGTATATACCTCTGGGGCTGCTGTATACCACACTGCTGGGGGCTGTATACCTGTGCTGGGGTCCACCCTCGGCTTATACACAAGTCAATAGGTTTTCCCAGGTTTTGGGGGCAAAAGTAGGGGGGTCGGCTTATACACGGGTTGGCTTATACGCGAGTATATACGGTATGTGTGTAAATTATTGTGTGTGTGTATATAAATGATTGGTGTATTTGATTGTGTGTATATATGAGTGATTGCATATTTATGTATATGATTGTGTGTGTATGATTGTATGTGTGCATATGATTGGTGTTTATAATTGTGCATGTTTGTATCTACTATATAATCGTCTAATATTCTCTGTCTGTCATGTATATCGCGCGCTAGCACTGATTGGTTGAGCCCGGCCGTGCAGACCAATCAGCGCTAGCGCGCTATTTCTGTACACAGACAGAAAGAAAACAAAAGATGGCAGCCGCTAGCGGGGCGCAGCGGACTCCCGCTGCAGCCTCACATCACTAACCCCCGCCACGAGCCACCCACTGACACCGGGGAGCGGGGGCTGCCGGGGTCGGAGCTCCCAGGGTGTAGGGAGCAACGGGAGCAGACTGTGCGGCCATAGGATGATCCTGGGTGTCAGCCGCCTCCTGTCAGTGCAGCTGTGTGGCAGCTGCACTGACACCCGGGATCATCCTGTACACCGCCGCCTCTGCGCCCGCCTCCTCCACACCTCTCTGCTGACACCGCGCTCAGCACCAGGAACATGATGCCCAGGGGATGGAGAGTTGAGATCCCATGCGTGTGTGTTTGTGAGTGTGAGTCTATGTGTGTGTGTGTCTGGCTGTGGGTGTAAATCTGTGTGTGTGGGTGTGAGTCTGTATCTAGGTGTAACTCTGTGTGTGGGTGTGAGTCTGTATGTGTGTGGGTGTGAGTCTGTGTCTAGGTGTGACTCTCTGTGTAGGTGTGAGTCTATGTGTGAGGGTTCTCCCAGTGCCTGAACCGCTTCGTCCTCCGTCGCCTCCCCCCTACCGCTTTGTCATCCCCCACCCCGCCGCATCTTTCTCCATCCTCCCCCACCCCCGCTGCTTCGTCCTGCATCCTCCTCCTGCCTCCCGTCTCCGCCGTTCATCCGTCCTCCCCTGCCTGCCCATCTCAACTCCCTCTGTGTCGCCCAACCCGCTTATCCTCCTCCTCCTTCCGCCACCTGTGCCTACTCCATCCTCCACCTCCCCCTGCCTGTGCTGCCCGCTCCTCCCCCACCCCCGCTTCATCCTCCTTCCTTGTCCGCGCTTCTTCCATCTCCTCCCCCGCCCTCTGTGCTCATCCTCCCCCTTGCTGTGCCCCAGCATCCTCCCCCACCCCACCGCTTCCTCCTCCTTCTTTTTCCTCCTCTCCCTCCCCGCCCCATCATCGTCTCCCACCTCCCATCTCCCTCCTCTCCCCCGCCGCTCTGTGCTCCATCTCCCCCTGCCCGTGCCCTGCAGCCTCCCCCACCCCACCGCTTCCTCCTCCTTCTTTGTCCTCCTCCCTCCACCTCCACCATCATCGTCCTCCCCCACCCTGCCGCTGCTCCTCCTCCCCCCCCCGCCTGTGCCCCATCCTGTTGCCTCCATCTCCCCACGCTTTCTCCTCCTTCTTTGTCCTCCACCACTCTCTCTGTCCTCCTCCTCCCTGTCTGGTCCGCCTTCTCCATCCTCCCCCGCTCACCCTCCGTCCATCCCCTACCTGTGCCCCTCGTCCTCTCCGCCTGCCACGCCATCCTCACCACGCCGCTCCGTCCTCAAAGTCGCACCCTATTCAGCCCTCACCGCCTTCCCCATGCAATCCCTATTACTATATTCTAGAATACCCGATGTGTTAGAATCTAGTATAATAATAATTCCGTGTACAATTTTGTGAGTATATGATTTGTGTATGAGTATATTTATGTTTCTGAATGTCTTCATACAGTATATGTATATAATGTATGTAAATATAATATATATTCCAGAAATCTGTGTGCATGTGTGTGTGTGTGTTGCTTTGTGCCTATGGGCAAAAAATGTGATGCAGAATTTTCTGCATCCTCTCTGCTGTCTCTGGCCTGTTGTATGCCACTTACCTTGCGTTACTGGTAGGCACTTCCAGGTTTCGGCCGTGTCACTCCACGTAGGTCACACAACTCCTACCAACGTGATGTGTGATGCGTTAGAATCCAAGAAGTGCCTGCCAGTACGCAAGGTAAGTGGCGTTATTTAATTGAAATTGACAGGTTGCAGATTTTTTTAGATTAAAGATGCAGCCGTCTACATTGTGCATTTGTCCTGCAGCTGTCTCCATTGTGCATTTACCCAGCAGCCATCTCCATTGTGTATACAGGCAGCAGCAGTCTCTATTGTGTATTCTCTATTATGTGTATAGCCCGCAGCCATCTCCATTGTCTATACGGCCAGCAGCCATATCTATTGTGTACTCAGCTAGCAGCCGTCTCTATTGTGTATTCTCTATTATGTATACAGCTATTGTGTATTGGCCCACAGCAGTCTCAAGTGTGAATGTGTGTAATATATCATAGAGTGAGTGTAAAAAAAAAGGAAAAAACGCACAAAAATATAGAAAAAAGCTTTACACATAAATTGAGGTAATTTTTGGTGCTGTTCCAATTTTTCTCTATAAATATAATGCATGTTTGGGTGGAGGTAGAGCATGGGTGGAGGCGGGGCATGGGTGGAGGCAGAGATGAGTGGAGGCTAGGCGGAGTCTCAGGGGGGCCCCAATATTTTGGCAGTAAGGGGCCCCAAAATTCCTAGTGGCAGCCCTGAATGTAGTAATGTCCCCATCCTGATTCCATTTTGTAGTAATGTCCCCATCCTAGTCCCCATATTGTAGTAATGTCCCTATCCTGGTATTCCTCATGTAGTAATATCTCCATCCTGGTCCTCATCCTGTTGTAATGTCCCCATCCTGGTCCCCATCTTGTAGTAATGTCTCCATCTTGTAGTAATGTTTCCATCCTGGCCTCATCATGTAGTAATGTCCCCATCCTGATTCCCTTCTTGTAGTAATGTTCTCTTCCTCGGCTTCATCTTGCAGTAATGTCCCCATCCTGGTCCCCTTGTAGTAATGCCCCATCCTGATCCCCATGTTGTATTAACGTTCCTTATCCTGGTCCCCTTCTTGTAGTAATGTCCCCATCCTGGTCCTCATGTAGTAATGTCCCCATCCTGGTTCCCTTCTTGTAATAATGCCCTCATCCTGGTCCTCATATTGTAGTCATGCCCCATCCTGATCCCCTTTTGTAGAAATGTCCCCTTTCCTGGTCCTCTTCTTGTAGTAATGTCCCCATCCTAATCCCCATCTAGTAGTAATGCACCCATCCTGGTCCTCATATTGTAGTAATGTTCCCTAAACTGATACCCTTTTTGTAGTAATGTCCTCCATCCTGGTCCTCTTTTGTATTGATATCCCCCATCCTGATTCCCCTTTTGTAGTAATGTCCCAATACTGATCCTTTTAGTAGTAATGTCCCCATCCTGGTCCCCTTTTATAGTAATGTCTGCATCCTGGCCCCCATAGTGTAGTAATGTGCCCCATGCTGGTCCCCTTTTGTAGTGATGTCCCCAACCTGGTCTACCACCTTCTTACACACACACACTCACATTCTCACACTCACATTCTCATACAGTCACATTCTCACACACTCACATTCACATTCTCACACTCAAACACATAAACACTCTCACACACTCACTCATTCTCTTACACACTCTCTCTTACACACTCACTCTCATATACTCACACATTCTCACACTCACACACACAAACACGCTCTCACATACACACTCTCTCACACACATTTTCATACTCACATTTTCACACACTCTCACACAAACACACTCACTCTCACACACAAACACACTCACATTCTCTTGCACACTCACTCTTACACGGTTCCATGGGCCACACAGTGAAGCCCCAGGGTCTACGTGTTTGAGACCTCTGAGTTAGATGGTTGGAAGGGCATGACTCCAGTACCCAAGAATAATAGTCATTAAAGGGGAATTCAAGTTTTTTTCTGGGAAAAAATTTTCATTTGTTTCCATTATATTCAGGTACTAGCCCATCTGAGCATCCAACTGCTTGTATGAGTACCATGCACCCGAGCATGGTAGTGATCACTCATTACTAGTCAGTAGTGATGAGCGAGTACTAAAATGCTCGGGTGCCCGAAGCTCGCGCCGAGCATCCCAAGATACTCGTGTACTCGGGCCGAGCACCTAGCCCAATGTTATCCTGTGGGAGACCCGAGTATTTTTCTGACATGACCCCTGGCAGCATGGAAAAACCCTAAAAATGTCACAAAAGTATCAGAACTGTGCTGAAATTACTTGGGAACAGCATGGGGAAGACCCCTGGAAGCATTTCAGACCCCAAGGTCACTGATGTCAACAATGTTGTCAGACCATTACGCCACTTTTATGGACTGTCAAGAAAACGTTACAAAATGAAACCAAAACGGATTTTCATGGAAAAAATATTAAGGGCTCATACCCACTTGTGAGACAGAGTTGGTGTATCAGATAAAAAGAGGGGGGGAACAAGAGGCGCAATAGTGCCCTTATCACTAGACACTTGTTTGTGAAATGGTGAGAAATAGAATCCACTCACCTGTTCCAGTTGTGAGACCCACAACTGGTTTGAAGGCTTGTTAATAATATCCTAATGGCTGCTGCTGGACTTCCATCAGCCACTCGCACGTGGAGATGCATCAAGATGCTTGGGAAAGAAAGGTGTACAACAGTCCGCGCTGCCAGGATTACTCACTTCAATGAATGCATGAGCAGGTGATGTTTAACCAGATCCTTCTTTATTCTCCGACGCGTTTCGGTGCCCTCCTGGCACCTTCATCAGGGAGAGTTAGTTTTTTTGGATTATATCAAAGATTTTTTTTTTTAAATTGTCTGGCCCTCCAATGTCCCTGGGAAGAGACGTAAATGAAGGCCTCTTTAAATAATGTGCCCATTATAAGGAAGTGTGTGTTTTGTAGTATTGCCCTAGGGCAGGGAAGCCAAAAATTGGGAGGCACTTCAATGCCCCTGGATAGAGGCGTGCATGAGGGCCTTTTTCAAAAATTTGGCCATTGGAAGCCAGTGGGTCTTTTTTAGTATTACCCTAGGCAGGGAAGCCATAAATTAGGGACAGTGGCGTAGCAACTGTTTGTGGCGCCCGGGGCGGTCGAAAAATTTGCCGCAGCTGCCGCCCCTAAGAATTGGGCCAAATGACCACTCACCTCCTGAACTCTCCATCCTTCTGCACTCCTCATCCTCCTGCACTTCCCATCCTCCATTCTCCTGCACTCTCCATCCTACTGTACTCTCCATCCTCCATATTCCTGCACTCCCCATCCTCCATCCTACTGTACTCTCCATCCTCCATATTCCTGCACTCCCCATCCTCCATCCTACTGTACTCTCCATCCTCCATATTCCTGCACTCCCCATCCTCCTGCACTCCTCATCCTCCATCCTCCTGCACTCCCCATCCTCCATCCTCCTGCACTCCCCATCCTCCATCCTCCTGCACTTCCCATCCTCCATTCTCCTGCACTCTCCATCCTACTGTACTCTCCATCCTCCATATTCCTGCACTCCCCATCCTCCATCCTACTGTACTCTCCATCCTCCATATTCCTGCACTCCCCGTCCTCCAACCTACTGTACTCTCCATCCTCCATATTCCTGCACTCCCCATCCTCCTGCACTCCCCATCCCTCATCCTCCTGCACTCCCCATCCTCCATCCTCCTGCACTCACCATCCTCCTGCACTCCCCATCCCCCTGCACTCCCCATCCTCCTGAACCCCCCATCCTCCAGCACTCTCCATCCTCCAGCACTCTTCATCCTCCAGCACTCTCCATCCTCCAGCACTATCCATCCTCCTGCACGCTCCATCCTCCTGCGCTCTCCATCCTCCTGCGCTCTCCATCCTCCTGCGCTCTCATGCTCTTGCGCTCTCCATCCTCCTGCGGTCCCCATCCACCATCCTCCAGCACCCTCCATCCTCCAGCGCCCTCCATCCTCCTGCATGCTTCATCCTCCTGCACGCTTCAAACTTCTGCACGCTCCATCCTCCTGCGCTCTCCATCCTCCATCCTCTTGCATTCCTTGTCCTCCGTCCTCCTGCACTCCCCATCCTCCTGCAGTCCCCATCCTCCTGCGCTCTCCATCCTCCTGCGCTCTCTATCCTCCTGCGCTCTCTATCCTCCATCCTCCTGCACGCTCCATCTTTCTGCGCTCTCCATCCTCCTGCACTCCCCATCCACCATCCTCCAGCACCCTCCATCCTCCTGCACGCTCCATCCTCCTGCACGCTCCATCCTCCTGCGCTCTCCATCCTCCTGCACTCTCCATCCTCCTGCGCTCTCCATCCTCCATCCTCCTGCGCTCTCCATCCTCCTGCGCTCTCCATCCTCTATCCTCCTGCACTCTCCATCCTCTATCCCCTACAGTTTCCATCCTCTATCCCCTGCAGTTTTCATCCTCTATCCCCTGCAGTTTCCATCCTCTATCCCCTGCAGATTCCATCCACTATCCGCTGCAGATTCCATCCTCTGTCCCCTGCAGATTCCATCCTCTGTCCCCTGCAGTTTCCATCCTCTGTTCCCTGCAGTTTCCATCCTCCTCCCTACCTGTATCCTCCATCCCCGTGCCCAGCCTGCCGCCCTCTGCACCCCTCTTTCACACACCTCTTGTTCCCTTGTTTATTTAGTCCCATCTTCTCTCCAGCTTCTTGTATGATATCTCCTTTACGCTGGGTATACTCCATGGCTCCGCCCACCCGGGTCACATGCCTGTGACATCAGCGCAGGTCCTTCTGCTCCATATTATCTCTTGTGCTGGGCAGGCTAATACAGCCCTGACGCTGAGGTGAGTCACCTGCAGGCTGCTGCCGCCCCCACACACGTGCCGCCCCCCCCATCCCCTGCATAGAGGCGTGCATGACGGCTTTTTCAAAAAATGTGCCCATTGTAAGCAAGTGTATCTGCTGTAGTATTGCCCTAGGCAGGGAAGCCATAAATTGGAGACACCAATATGCCCCTGGATAGAGGTGTGCATGAGGCCTTTTTAAAAAATTTGGCCATTGGAAGCAAGTGGGTGTTTTTTACTATTGCCCTAGGCAGGGAAGCCAAAAACTGTGAGGCCCTTCAATGCCCCCTGAAATGGAGGAGAGCCTCTAAATATTGTTCCCATTAAAAAGGAGCAGGTGTACTGTACTTTTAATGCCCATTCTGTTTTCATGGACCTAAACATTTACCCCTGGGGGGTATACATGAAAGTACTGCCTAACATTTGAACGGTGAGGGTCATCATCATCATAAATATGATGTTAAAAAAATTATGTTTTGTGGCATCATGATCCACGGTCGCACTGATCATAAGATGGTGGCGGATGAGGAGAAGTAGGAGCAGAACAGCAAGTAACCAAAGTCATGAAGTGTGTACCCATGTGTGGGTGTGCGGAGGTGCATGGCAATTTACCGGCACAAATTTTAAATTATACTATCATTTGGTGGTGGCGTGTGGTGAAGTCGGGCCCAATACAACCCTTGTTCATCTTGATCAGAGTCAGCCTGTCTGCCTTCATTTATCCTTTTTTGAGGCAGGAGGGGGTTGTAGCTCCAATTTGTATACGCCAAAACACTCAGTATACCCATCTCAGCATTTGTGACTGACCGGTATACCTGCTGTAATGTAATCTCTAATCTGTCATCTCAGTGTCCAACTAAAAACCATCTTTTGGACACCTTCATTTAGCTGTATACAGGCAGCACAACATTGAAAATGCGCAAGGCTGGTGGTACTGGACGTGATGGTGGTGCAAATACAAATATGGATACAAAGTTGCACACTCCTTTAGATGTTTGTGATGCAAGGTTTATTATGAACAGTTAATGGCCACAGATGTCAACGCGTTTCGGCTTTAACCAAAGCCTTGATCACGACAATTGGCTATGAAACAAAACAAATAAAAGTGTATAAATATTTACAAACATATGGTGTCACCTGTGCTGTAGAGAGCACAGGAAAAAGGCAATTTACATATTTACATAGGTCAACGATACTGTTGAGGACAGCAAGAATGTATTACTGTCCCAGAGGATGTTATTAGTACATAGAAGGTAATAGGGGAGCTGAGCAGTTAGTTTAGGGAGTGCCAAAGAGTTGGTCAGTAGCGATTGGAGGAAGGTATAGATAGGTTAGAGAGGAATTAAATATAAATAGGTGTACATAGATATACTTAATTAGACATATTTAGTTAGAGAGATAGGGTCGTAGTATGAAAAAGTTTCCGAGTTACCAGGTGTGGGTCATGGAATGTTCTAGGATAAGATTGGAAAGAGGCGTCTTTCCTTGGTGGCGAACGCTCGATTAAGGTGGTTTGCTTTATTTCAATAATTCCCAAATGGGGATAGGCGTTTTTCAGCACGGTCCTATGGAAAGCAATATCATAGCTGTCACTATTCTGGCAAGAAGATCAACCAGAGCTAAATAAAGTACCATGTAGCGTTAGTCCCTCCAAGCTGACAAATCATTAGTATTATGTGATTATATAGTTTGATTATATCTCCTTAATTTCAATGTAGCCTAAAAAGATATATGTGTCAAATAGGTTGTATAATATATGTGCAGAGCTAATCATTGTCAAAACAAAAGTTCCTTCTGCTTTTTACCCAAACTGCATGTTGGGCATTAATGGACAGAGTGCCTGTCATTATAGAGTTAAATACCTTCTTTCAGTGATAGGTCCGCCCCCGTCAGAGTCCTGGTAGGAATGAGCACAGTGTGTTTTCGGTTGCTGCTATTTATAGCAGAAAACAGGAAGTGGGGAATCCGCACATGCTCAGTAGCGTGTCTCGGACAAAGTGTGGCAGAAGTGCCATGTTAGGTATATGCTAACCAGTGACTGCTTGTAGTTGAGAGTGCAATGCATCATGGGAGGGAAGGGGAGGAGCCGTTCTCAGCCTGTCAGCTTCAGTGTAAACAATGCTGCTAGTAGTAATTATAGCAGGAGATTGGTGTGAAGGGGGGCTGATTGTAAGCATGAATGAAGGGTGTGTTTTGGAGTATTCCACAGGAGGTATATTATACAAGAAGACAAGATCAATATTTAGATATTTCAGTATTAGGAAGAATGTAAAAGGCCCAAAGGGTGAAGACATTGAGAGGAACAGAAGACATATACTTTATCAATATTGTGTCGTCATGCTTAGTATCTTATAGTAGATATATTGTTCTCATGTATTATATCTCAGAGTAATGGCATACATATTGGTTATGATCCAATAAAAATGGATCTAGATGATAAGATTTATTATTTCACTTCAGGAAAAACAGGAGAGAAGTGAGTTAGTACAATGGAAACTGTGATGGAGACAACCCTTGTTAAAAACAAGGTCAGCTGGACCACTGCTTCATTGTTATGTTGAAGGCAACAATGTGTATATAGTGCCTAAAACTTTTAAGGCACAAATTTCTTCGGTCACATTCTTCATTTATAACCTATATTGGGGGAAAAAAGGTTAAGAGACACAGGGGGTCCCAACCCTCAGCAACAGATATCTAGGTCATTAGGAGCAAGACTAATATCTATACGGTACAGGCTCTAGTTGGGATCTTACCATTCCAGTGCAACGACTAGGGGAAGGGAAGGTGAAAGGGTTTGGCGACCCTTATCTCTCAGTATATCTAATAGTAAGTGGAAGAAAAAAGGAAAGATCATTAGTGGGTTATTTTAACAGAACCAATCCATTTCTCTATTGAGCCCATGAGGATGTAGTGTTTTCAGTGTGTAGATCCAAAAACTTTCCCTGCTCTTCAGTAATTTGACATGATCACCACCTCGTCTGGGTCTCTCTACTTGTTCGATGATCTGGTACCGTAGTTGTGATATAGAGTGATTAGCCTCATGGAAGTGGTGTGGTATGGGTAAGCAATTCCTTTCACATCTAATGGTAGACTTGTGGCTAGCTATTCTTTCCTTGATATGTTGGGTAGTCTCACCTACATAGAGGAGGCCACAGGGACACTTGATTATATATACAACGAAGTTGGAGTTACAAGTGTAAAAACCTTTGATGGGATATGTTTTTGCCTGTGTGGGGGTGTGTGAAGTGTTCACCCCGGATTATATTGGAACATGATGGACAGTTCAAACATGGGAAGGTTCCCCTCCTTGGTGTATCTAGGAATGTTTGTTTCGGTAATGTTTTCAAGCTCCCAATATCGGCTCTCACTATTTTATCCTTGAGGTTTGGTGGACGTCGTTTACACATGAGTGGTGGGGTACTGAATACTTCCATGTTGGGATATGCTCTTTGAAGAAGAGGCCAATGATGTTTAATTATGTTATATACAACTGGCATTGATGGGTGGTGTCCATGTACAAAGGGGATTCTTTCCGGTTTGTTGATGGAGATAGAGGTTTCTGGTGGATTTAGTATTCTGTCAGTTTCCTCCATAAGGAGTTTCTTGGGGTATTGGCGTTCAAGGAATTTCTTGTTCATCTCCTCAAGTCTAACCGGTAGGGTCTCCTTCTCTGATACAATACGGGCCACCCGTTGAAATTGAGATCTAGGCAGACTATTTTTGGTGGTGGAGGGGTGACAACTACTATAGAGTAGGAGGCCGTTCTTATCAGTAGGTTTTTGGTAGAGGTCAGAGCCTAATGTGTTGTTACTTTTTTTGAAAATTTTAGTATCAAGGAAACTCACTTCGGTGTCGCTGGATGTCATAGTGAAAGAGAGTTCCTGTCTTATTGTGTTAATTTCAGTAAAAAATGAGTCAAGTGAAGTTTGATTACCATGCCAGATACAAAATATATCATCAATATATCTTAGCCATATCAAGGCGTGGTTCTGGAAGAGAGAATTTGGGTATATGTACTGGGTTTCAAAATCATGCATGTATAGATTTGCATACGCCGGTGCGACATTTGAGCCCATAGCGGTCCCCCGTTTCTGGACATAGAAGTCGTCACCATACAAGAAATAGTTTTCCCTCAGGACCAGATTCAATAGGTCTAGGCAAAGTTCGATGGAATTTGGAGTAAGGGTACTTGTAGTTTCAAGGGCTCTCTGGGTGGCCTCCATACCCTTGTCATGATCGATCGAGGTATAGAGGCTGTTTACATCCATGGTAGCCAAAAGGCTACCAGGAGGGATTGAGTTTAGTTGGCGAATTTTTGATAGAAAGTCATTCGTGTCTAGTACAAAGGAATCCATTTTTCTCGCTAATGGTGTAAGGATTTTCTCTAAATACACAGATAATGGAGCTAGTATGGAATCAGTTGAGGCTACAATTGGTCGCCCCGGTGGATTGGTGAAATTTTTATGAATTTTTGGCAGGATATATATGACTGGAGTGATGGGGTTGGAATTAGTTAGAAAAGTCTTTGTTTTGGCATCTATAGTACCCATATGGAGATGCTTGGTCAGTGTGGAATCTATTTTCCTCTGAATTGAATATAGTGGGTCTGTGTTTATTCTATTGTAAGTGGTGGTGTCGCTCAACTGTCTCTCAATCTCCATTTTGTAATCTCTTTTGTTCATGATTACTATAGAATTACCCTTGTCGGCTGGTTTTATAGTAATTGCTTTATTGTGCTGTAGGGCAGTAAGGGTTCATAATAAACCTTGCATCACAAACATCTAAAGGAGTGTGCAACTTTGTATCCATATTTGTATTTACTGGGATTGAAGAAATCCTGTTAGTTGGCACCTCCACTCACCACCTACGCGGTGTGCACACCATTATACCCTAGTGATGGTGGTGCATACAGAGGCTGAGGCCATGTGCAAGCTGGAATTGCGCCACGACAAACGCCAACATTATCTCGCTCGACCTTTCTTGTCCCAATTTGTAGGGGACCGCAGCAGTACACCACTATTAAACCAAGACCAGTGAAAACAGGTTGTTAGCGGATAATACTTCCAGTTAGTTTTGCACCACCACAAGCAGCCTGTCTTCCACACGGTCAAGTGTCAGTAGCCGTTAGACTGGACCGCACATTCCACACCCTGATCCTCCTTCCTCCCACCATGCCGAGTGCCCAGACCCGGACATAACTGATCACACACTTGGACACTCTGAAGAGCTGTTCACTATCCATTCATAGATTCTGGCCTCTCGCCAGTTGAAGTGGGTCATGAGAAGATCGTATGTACTGATGCCCAAATATTTGAGCAGCCACGGTCTCATGAAGGCAACCGTGGGAACGTGACTCAACAAGAGGTGGCCGATGATGAGACACAATTGCCAGAAAGTCAGGAGGAGGACCAGGGTGCGGAAGTGGAAGACGACGTGGTGGATGATTCAGTAACTGACCCAACCTGGCAGGAGGACATGCAGAGCGAGGACAGCAGTGCACAGGGGGAGTTAGGCATAGCATCACAACAGGCCGGAAGAAGCAGGGTGGTGTCCGCAGGCAGAAGGCAGGCAACCGTTCCCCGTAACAACAACACGAGTGATGTTGCCAGTACAACTGCTAGGTCTTCCCGAGTCTGGCTCTTTTTTAAGGTGTCTGGAGATAATTCGAAAAAGGCCAACACCTGCCATGCCAGCATCAGCAGGGGAAGCAAAACTAGCAGCCTGACAACTACCAGCATGATCAGGCACATGGCAGCAAAGCACCCGACTTTGTGGGATGTACAGCAGAGTACAGGAGCATTGTCTGCGGGTGACACCGCAGCGTCTTCCACTGTTGTGCGTGCAAGACAATCCCCTGTCCGTACTGCTGGTGAAGATGCCTCCTGTCCTTCACCTGTACTTGCACAAGAAGAAGTATCACCATCATCAGTCACGCCCTTGTCCCAGCGCAGCGTTCAGTTATCCATACCCCAATCTTTGGGACGCAGGCGCAAATACGCTGCCAACGCCCCACATGCCACAGTTGTAAATGCACACAGTTCGTGACTGCTTGCGCTGTAAATGTTGCCTTTTAGGCAGGTGGAGAAGGAAGCATTCCATAACCTGATGGCGGGGGCTGTCCCACGTTACTCGGTCCCTAGCCGACACTATTTTTCCTGGTGTGCCGTCCACGCATTACATAAGCATGTGTGCCAAAACATCATACGTGTCCTTAACAACGCAGTTTCAGGCAAAGTCCACCTAACCACTGACACGTGAACAAGTGCTTGCGGGCAGGGCCGGTACATCTCTCTGACGGCATACTGGGTTAATATTCTGGAAGCCGGGACCCAGTCTGAGCTTGGGACGGAAACACGTCCTTCCGACACGAAGGATTGCAGGCCCTAACTCAGTCAGGGTTTCACCCACAGTGTACAGCTCCTGAACCTCATGATTCTCACCCTCCTCCTCCTTCACTTCACCCTCTACACCAGTCCAAAGCTGGAAGCACTGCGGCAGTGCCTTGGCTATGCGGCAACAGGCTGTGCTGAAGCTAATATGCGTAGGTGACAAACCCTACAATCCTGAAGAGTTGTGGAAAGCACTGAAACATCAGGCAGATCACTGGCTCACACCGCAGAACCTACAGCTAGGCATGGTCGTGTGTGACAATGGCCGGAACCTGGTGGCAGCTCTGTGGCGAGGCGAGCTGACACATGTTCCATGCGTGGCCCATTTTATTATTATTATTATTTATTTATATAGCGCCGTTAGGTTCCATGGCGCTTTATATTAGGATAAGGGAGACAAGAACAAGAACAGAAAATATAGGCGATCAGGACGTACAGGTACAGGAGGGGCAGGGACCCTGTCCACGAGGGCTCACAGTCTATGAGAGGCGGGTTTGGAAACAGTAGGATGGGGGAATGCCAGGTATGGGGCGGTCGCCTGTGTCTCATGGCATGTTGTAGGCTTGACGGAATAGGTGAGTCTTCAGGTGACACTTTAAGCTTGTCAGGGTAGGAGACTGTCTGACGTGTTCGGGCAGGGAGTTCCAGAGTAACGCAGATGCCTGGGAGACTTCCTGGACTCGGTTGTGCGAAGAGGTGATGAGGGTGAAGCAGAGGAGGAGTTTTTGGGAGGAGCGGAGGTTGCGTGAGGGTAGGTATCGGGAGACCAGGTCTGAGATGTATGGTGGGGCCAGGTTGTGTATGGCTTTGTACGCCATGGTTAGTGTTTTGAATTGGGATCTCTTGGAGGTGGGGAGCCAGTGAAGGGCTTGGGAGAGGGGGGAGACAGGGGAGTAGCGGGGAGGACAGGTACATTAGGCAGGCAGCGGAATTGAGGATAGACTGGAGAGTAGTGATGGGCGAATCCTAAATTACTCGGAATCGCTTGACTCTAGCGAGTCCGAGCCCAGGACTCGCTACTCGTTGCGAGTCTAGCGAGTCTAATGTTAATGAAAGGGGAAGCGAGTAATAGCGAGTAGTGTGCGATTTACAAATCACAGATGTGTCTCGGAAGCTTCAGCCTGAAGCAATCCTAGTTTTGCCATTAATTTGCATTGGACTTGTTTACTTTGCAAGTAATCGCTGGGAAACTCGCACAGATAAGAGTCCTGTCTGCTCTGTGTGCTGGCTGACGCAGCTCCAGGGTCCTAGAGCCCGCCTGCTGCCTGATGTAGCAGAGCTGAGATTGTTCTCAGTCTGCTCATTCCTTGTGCATAGACATCTATATCTATGCACAGGGATGAGCAGAGAGGACATCGCGTTTTGGACTGCGTCGGACGGAAGAGGATTTTTGTAATTAAAGATGGAGTCCCTAATGGCTTTTTTTTTATTTCTAATAAAAATTTTTCTCTGTGTTGTGTTGTTTTTAAAACAATTTAATGGAAATTCATGGCGGTCATGTCTAATATTGGCGTGACATAAATTTCGGGCTTAGGGCCAGCTGATAATACAAAGCTGGCCCTAACCTCTTTATTACCCAGCGTGCCACCGCCACCAGGGCCGCTGGAAGAGCGGGGTTCAGCGCCAGAGGATGGCGCTTCAATGAACGCGCCATCTTCTGGGGCGGCTGCGGGCTGCAATTTGCAGCGGGGGGTGCCCAGAAAGCTTGGGCATCCCTGCGCTGCGGATTCCAGCCCCAGCTGCTTAGCTGTACCTGACTAGACATAGAAATTGCGCGGAGCCCCACGCATTTTTTTTTATTATTTCATGAAATTCATGAAATAATTTAAAAAAATGCGTGGGGCTCCGCGCAATTTCTATGTCTAGCCAGGTACAGCTAAGCAGCTAGACGGGGCTGGAATCCGCAGCGCAGGGATGCCCAAGCTTTCTGGGCACCCCCCGCTGCAAATTGCAGCCCACAGCCGCCCCAGAAGATGGCGCGTTCATTGAAGCGCCATCTTCTGGCGCTGAACCCCGCTCTTCCAGCGGCCCTGGTGGCGGTGGCACGCTGGGTAATAAAGGGGTTAATACCAGCTTTGCTATACAAGCTGGTATTAAGCCCGAGATTCTTAATGTCAGGCCACGTTTGACCCAGCCACTTAGAATCTCCAATAAAGGGTTAAAAAAACACAACACAGAGAAAATTTTTTATTTGAAATAAAAAAAAAGCCATTAGGGACTCCATCTTTAATTAAAAAAATCCTCTTCTGTCCGACGCAGTCCAAAACGCGATGTCCTCTCTGCTACATCCCCTGTGCATAGATATAGATGTCAGACAATGGCAATCCTAGTTTTGTCAGCGTTTGCCATTGATTTGCATTGGACTCGTGCGAGTAAACGCTGGGAAACTCGCAGAGTACCGAGTCCTGCGAGTCCCTTACTACTCGCCGAGTAACGAGTCCTAGCGAGTAGATTCGCCCATCCCTACTGGAGAGATGTGAGGGAGTTAGCCGTGAGGCCATTGAGAAGGAGGTTGCAGTAGTCAAGGCGGGAGATGATAAGAGCATGAATGAGTGTTTTAGCGGTTTCGTGGGTGAGGAAGGACCGGATCCGTGAGATGTTCTTGAGCTGGAGGCGGAGGGATGTGGTGAGGGCTTCGATGTGGGGCTTGAAGGATAGGGAGGAGTCACGGATTACCCCAAGGCACTTGGCTTGGGGGACTGGGGAGAGGGCGCAGCTGTTAACGCAGATGGATAGGTTGGGAAGTGGGGGGGAATTTCTTGGGGGCAAGACTATGAATTCAGTTTTTTCCATGTTGAGTCTAAGGAAGCGAGCAGATAAGAAGGATGAGATGGCGGAAAGGCATTTTGGGATTTTGGAGAGTAGGGAGGTGATGACAGGTAGATTTGGTTGTCGTGGGTGTAGAGGTGGTACTGGACGCCGTGGGACTCAATGAGTTGCCCTAGGCCGAGAGTGTATATGGAGAAAAGTAGGGGTCCCAGGACCGAACCTTGGGGTACTCCGACAGAAAGGGGGTAGGGTGAGGAGGAGGTGTGGGAGTGGAAGACGCTGAAGGTCTGTTCCGCTAGGTATGAGGAGATCCAAGAGAGGGCAAGGTGGGTGATGCCGAGGGATTCCAGGATCTGGAGAAGAAGGGAGTGGTCAACCATGTGGTCAACCTCGTGGTTCAGCGGTTTCTTAAATACTACCCGGAGCTGTCTGATCTGCTCGTAAAAGTACACCACCTGTGTGCCCAATTTTAGAAAGTCTCCTACTGCTTCAGCCGCCCTTGCCAGCTTTCAGCAGCGTTTGCACATTCCGTATCACAGACTGGTCTGAGATGTCCCCACGCATTGGAATTCCACACTGCACATGTTGGTCAGGATTTGTAAGCAGAAGAGGGCAGTTGTTGAGTACCAGCATCAACTAGACCGTCGGTATATGTTTCAAACTCCACACATAAGACCTCAGGAGTGGACATGGCTGTACAACATATGTACCGTCCGCCAAAACTTTGAGGACTTCACCAAGATGGTGAGGGGCGAGGATGCCATAATTAGCTTCACCATCCCGCTTCTCTGTCTTCTAAAATGCTGTCTGCTCAAAATCAAAAACGATGCATTGCAGGTGGAACACGATGAGTTGGAGCAATAAACCGTACAGGGTGATTACACACAGCCTCATCTCATCCCAACGTGCATTGGAGGACTATTCAGAGGAAGAGGCGGATAAAGAAATGGAGCTACTTTAATGCGAAATTGACGGTAATACATGCACAACCATCTTACCGTCGGATGGCCAGAGGACAGGGGAGAGGAGGAGGATGATGAAGACAGCATGGTCAATCATACTGTTGTTGAGGATCTGAAGTCTTGCCTGTTAACAGTCTTATGCACATGGCTGACTTTATGTGATGCTGCCTGTGTTGTGACCCTCGTGTTATCAACATCTAGGCGGACACTCATTACTGGTTGGTGACATTTTTAGATCAACGCTACAAGGAGAACTTTATTTCTCTTATATGGTGGCTCAAGTGGTTATCACTGCAGCCTTTGCAGCACTTTGGCTTGAGGTCCTGGGTTCAATTCCCGCCAAGGACACAAAGGACAACATCTGCAAGTAGTTTGTATGTTCTCCCCGTGTTTGCGTGGGTTTCCTGCGGGTACTCCGGTTTCCTCCCACATTGTAAAGACATACTGATAGGAAGTTTAGATTGTGAGCTCCAAGAGAGACAGCATTACTCATGTATTAAAAGTGTTATGGAATTAATAGCGCTATATAAATGAATAAATAATAATAATAATTCCAGAGGCGGAGAGGTCTACAAAAATGCTGCAGTACTAGAAGGCCCTAGTTGCAGAATTAGTCAAAATATTCACTTCTGAAAATGCTGGCGGCAGAGGTCGCAGTTTGGTGGACAACCAAGGTGTCCGGCCGAGAGAGGCACAAATCAAATCCAGCAGAGGTAGGGGAAAACTCTCAAAGATCTGGGAGAGTTTTCTTAGCCCCTCCCATAGCACAGGCCCTCAGGTGCAGGGTACTGTCACAAGGACTGCAAAGTTTTTAAAGATGCTGAAGGAGTACCTTGCCGATTGTACGAAAGTGCTCCTAGATTCCTCTGTGCCTTCTAATTATTGGGTATCCAAAGTGGACACATGGCAGTAATTGTCCCTCTATGCCTTGGAAGTCCTGCCCTGCCGTTAGCGTTTTGTCAGAGCGGGTTTTTATTGCCGCAGGTTGAATCATTACAGATTAACGCATCCGCCTGTCAACTGAAAATGCTGACCAGTTGTTTTTGACCAGGATACTGAGATTGAAGATTAAATTACAGCAGCTATACTGGTCAGACACAAACGCTGACACAAGTATACTGAGTGTTTTTGCCGATATAAATTGTAGCTACAACCCCCTCCTGCCACACAAAAATGGTAAATGAATGCAGACAAGAGTATATTTTTAGCAAGACTCTAAGTCTTGAAATTAAGGCCCTGCAGGAGGACTAGTCAGACACAAACGCTGACTACAATAGCGTGTTTTTTGGCGTGTCGTAATGTACGCTGCAACAGACTGTAGCAGCCCTGAGAGGCAAATTTAGTGCAGACAAGAGTATGTTTTTAGCAAGACCCTAAGTTTTGAAATTAAGGCCCTGCAGGTTGACTAGTCAGACACAAACGCTGACTACAATAGCGTGTCTTTTGGCGTATCCTAATTTACGCTGCAACAGACAGTAGCAGCACTTAAGATTCAAATTTAGTGCACACAAGAGTAGGTTTTTAGCACAAGGCTTTTGGTGTACCCTAATTAACGCTGCAACCTACAGTAGCAGCAATTAGATGCAAAATTAGTGCAGAGAACATTTTTTTTTTAGCACAAGGCTTTTGGTGTACCCTAACTAACGCTGCAACCTACAGTAGCAGCAATTAGATGCTAAATTAGTGCAGAGAAGAGCTTTTTTTTAGCACAAGGCTTTTGGTGTACCCTAATTAACGCTGCAACCTACAGTAGCAGCAATTAGATGCTAAATTAGTGCAGAGAAGAGTTTTTTTTTAGCACAAGGCTTTGGGTGTACCCTAATTAATGCTGCAACCTACAGTAGCAGCAATTAGATGCTAAATTAGTGCAGAGAAGAGTTGGTTTTTAGCACAAGGCTTTTGGGGTACCCTAATTTGAGCTAAAACCTACTCCTGCCTATAGTGATCTAAATAAATCCCTAAAAGCAAGGTTTTTGGGATGGATGAGCCTGGAAACCAGCCCCAGATGCGATGCAGGCTGGTATACTGGCACAGCGAAGTTTGGTAGATACCCTGCCTCCCTGCCTGCCTGTATACTGCTCTAGTAGTCCTCAGAAGGACTGTTGTGGTAATGAGACTGGCAGCCCTGTGCCTATACTAGCTGAAAGGCCACAAATCTGTCCCTCAATCAGCAGCAGCTCTCCCTACACTAACTGTCTAATGGCGCAGAGTGACGAGCACAGCGCGGTCAGGTCTTATAAAGACCTGATGACGCTGTGCGGCCAGCCAATCACTGTAATGCCACAACCAACATGGCTGTGGCATTACAGTATCTGTCAGCCAATCCCTACATGCGGGCTGGCTCTGAAAAGAGCGCCAATATGCAGGGAGGTGGACCCCGAGCACAGCAAGAGTATCGCGAGATTACTCGGTACTCGCCGAGTAGCCCGAGTACCGTAATATTCGTGCGAGTACCGAGTAGTGATAAGTATACTCGCTCATCTCTACTAGTCAGGGATCTACCAAAGTTTCCCAGGCTTAGCATTGGTGTCTGCTCTTTAGGCTAAGCTTCTTATACGTTGTCTTCCAGTGCAAAGCTTTGTTCACATGAAGTTTTAGATGTTCAAAAACTACGAGAAAAACAGATTTTGGCTATGTGCACATGAAGATACTTAGATGCCATTGGAGTCACCAAGTATTTGCAGGCAAGGCCACATCAAGAAATTGTTGGCATCTTTTACCTTTATACATTGAATCCAGCTAAAGAATGAGCATAGAAAAAAGTATTAATGACCAAAGAGTGGTGCTCAAGTAGGGTCTCCAACCCGTAATTATTATAATGATAACTTGGCACAAAAAATTAATGCAAAAAATCTATATTTATTAAGCAGCTCAAACAAACAGAATTGTAAAGCAAAACGTTTCGGCCTACTGGCCTTCATCAGTTGCTATAAGGATAAAGAAAATATATCACAACATGATCAATATTCATGTTCATACAATAACATAAAATATAAGAAAAACCAATAGAAATTTCTACCATCAATTCTGGACAACAGGCTACTTCTGAGAGCTGATGTAGTATTCTCAAGGGCTATATAAGAAAAGAAAAGAAAAGCCCATAATCAAACAAGGGGTTAATACAGTCAAGATAAGCATATAATCAACATTACAATCTATGTAACTGGAGGATGTTTGAGACAATAGGATCCCAAAGGGTTCACACTGATATAAAGGGATATCTATTAGATCTCACTCACCATATGATGTGAAGCTAGAGGAAAATGCAAAGTAATGCAGGAGATAACAGCGTGCAGAATGCTGTGTCTCCAGGGTTTATATCCGGACTGTGGATGCACATGGCGTCGCGTCATCAAGATGCGCGCGCATGCGCACTCGCGATGTTGTCAGTAACCTCAGTTACTGAGTCACGTGATTGGGCGTCATGCGATCATGTGATATCGCAAAGAGAATACGCTCTGCGCATGTGCGAGCAGTGGTCATGGTGCTTGTAATTACAAGGAAAGCGCCACATTAGGAGGAAGAGAAACATTAGCGCAAAAGGGAGAAAAAGGGAGAAAAAAGGGGAAAGAAAGGGAGAAAAGGGGGAAACAAAAGAGGATTGGACAGAAATAAAAAGAGATTACAATATAAAGAGAAGAAATATGAACAAAGGAAGTTACCTGTACCATGAAGGAGGGAATTAACGATTCTATATGAAAAAGGGGATGATAGGACAAAATAAAGAATTAATATAGCAGTTACATAAAACTAACCACATCATAGTCACGATTTAAACCTTTAGGAGATAATGATTGAAGTCTAAATATCCAATGGGCTTCACGAATCCGCATACATTTCTGGAGATTACCGCCCCTCCGGGATAGGGTCACCCCTTCTAGCACCTGCTATTTTAATTGAGAAACTCTATGGCCCACAGTGTTAAAATGGTATGGTAATGGTAGAACATTTTTTTCACACCTAATATTCGACTTATGTTGGGATATCCTATCCCGTATGTGTTGTGATGTTTCGCCTACATAGACCAGTCCACAAGGACATTTGATAGCATAAATCAAATTTGTGGAGTTACACGTAAAAAAGCCACGAATAGGAACCCCTCACCCGTATGTGGGTGGTAAATCTTATCACTTTTGATAATGTTATTGCACTGTAGACAATTTAGACACGGAAAATTCCCATTTCTCCTAGTGGATAAAAAAGATTGTCTGGACATTTTCATGGCTGAACCTACGTCTGCTCTTATTAAACAATCCTTGAGATTTTTAGCCCTCCTAAAACAAGGTAAAAAAGACTCCTGAAACTCAGGCACCGTTGGATAACCTGATTTGAGAATGCCCCAAAATTTACGTATAGTGGCATGAAATTTATAAATAAATGGGTGAAAAGTGTGCACCAGTGGGATCCGATTGCTCACTCTCCTCCTAGTAGTTACTAAGGAATTAGGCTTAAAAAGAGTCTTGGAGGGATAACCCCTATCAATGAATCTCTGACACATCTCTGTTTCTCTCAAAGTACATAAAGTTGGATCAGAGACTATCTTACGGACCCTAGTTAATTGGGACTGCTGGATCGACTTTTTGACAGTTTCTGGATGACAACTGGAAAAGTACAAAAGATTATTACGATCTGTAGGTTTTCGATAAATATCTAACATTAAAATATCGTCTGCTTTGTATACCATTGTATCCAGGTATCTGACACGGTCCTGGCTATAATTGATGGAAAATTGAAGCTCAGGCCAAATGGAATTCAGAAATGAATGAAATTCCAAGAGATCTTGGACAGAGCCCCCCCATATGCAAAAAATGTCGTCAATGTAACGACCCCAAAATTTAACATACTTTTTATAGTATGTATGAGTATAAACGAATTTAGACTGAACAGACGACATATAGCAATTTGCATATGGGGGGGCTACATTGGACCCCATGGCAGTACCCTGACATTGTAGATAATAGGTATCCTGAAAAAGAAAAATGTTCTGGTGTAATACCAGTGATAGACATTGCAATAAGAATTCCTTAACATCCGTATCAAAAGAATTTACTGATAACAATTCATCAACTGCGCTTAAACCTTTTGAGTGAATAATCGAGGTATAAAGGCTGGTAACATCCCATGGAACCAATAAATAATTAGATGGTAAATTGGTAAGGGATTTGATCTGTCTAATAAAATCACCTGTATCTAGAATAAAAGACGGAGATTTCTTGATAAGTGGAGTTAGCATCTTATCTAAAAAAATGGAAATAGGTGAAAAAATGGACTCCGTGGAGGCCACTATAGGGCGTCCTGGTGGGTTATGGAGACGTTTATGTACCTTTGGTAAAATGTAGAAAACCGGAATTATCGGATGAGATTTAGTTAAAAATTCCACACCTTTGTCATCAAGGATGCCTCGGTCTAAACCAGACTGTAATAATTGGGAAATTTTAAGTTTAATCATAGATGTAGGATTAGTGGATAAGGCTGTATAGACGGAATTGTCGGACAATTGTCTAAGATAGGGGTCTCAAACACGCGGCCCCCGGGCCGCATGCGGCCCGCCAGGCTTCCCGCTGCAGCCCGGGGCACCTTGAAGAAATATGCCCCGGGCCATTGTGCAGGGAGCCGCCGCGGTACCCGCTTTATTGTGACTTGCGGGTACCGCTGAAACAAGTGCCATCGCGCCTGTATGCAAGCAGGCGGCCGCCGGACCTATCAGAAGCCTTCATGCAAGCAGGCGGCCGGCGGACCATTCATAAGCCTTCATGCAAGCAGGCGGCCGGCGGACCAATCAGAAGCCTCCTGTGACAGGAGGCTCCTGATTGGTCCGCCGGCCGGCTGCTTGCATGAGTGTACAGGCGCGATGGCACTTGTTTCAGCGGTACCCGCAAGTCACAATAAGGCGGGTACCGCGGCGGCTCCATGGCCCGGGGCATCATTAAGGTGTGTATGAGAGCTAGAGAGAGAGTGTGTGTATATTTGTGTGAGTGTGTTTGTGTGTATATGTGTGTGTCTATGTGTATATGTGTGAGTGTATTTGTGTGTATATGTGAGTGTGTGTATGTGTATATGTGTGAGTGTGTGTATGTGTGTATGTGTGAGTGTGTGTATGTGTGAGTGTATTTGTGTGTATATGTGAGTGAGTGTGTATGTGTGAGTGTGAATATTTCTGAGTGTGTGTATATTTGTATGTGAGTGTGTATATGTGTGAGTGTGTGTATATGTGTGAGTGTGTGTATATGTGTGAGTGTATTCCTGCGGCACATTGCCGGCAGCTGGTGCTGGCGACCGCCTGGTGCCGCCTAATGCCGGGTGCCGGCAACTGCCGTCTGGTGCTGCCAGGTGCTAGCGGCCGCTGGGTGCTGGCGGCTGCTGGGTGCTGGCGGCTGCCAGGTACCGCTTAATGCCAGGTGCTAGCAGCTGCCGCCTGGTGCTGGCGGCTGCCGGGTGCTAGTGGCCGCTGGGTGCTGGCGGCTGCTGGGTGCTGGCAGCTGCAAGGTACCGCTTAATGCCGGGTGCTGGCAGCTGTCGCCTGGTGCTGGCGGCTGCCAGGTGCTAGCGGCTGCTGGGTGCTCGCGGCTGCCAGGTGCCGCTTAATGCCGGGTGCTGGCAGCTGCCGGCTACCACCTGGGCTGGCGGCTGCCAGGTGCTAGCGGCCGCTGGGTGCTGGCGGCTGCTGGGTGCTGGCAGCTGCCAGGTACCGCTTAATGCCGGGTGCTGGCAGCTGTCGTCTGGTGCTGGCAGCTGCCAGGTGCTAGCGGCTGCTGGGTGCTCGCGGCTGCCAGGTGCCGCTTAATGCTGGGTGCTGGAAGCTGCCGGCTACCATCTGGGCTGGCGGCTGCCAGGTGCTAGTGGCCGCTGGGTGCTGGTGGCTGCTGGGTGCTGGCGGCTGCCAGGTACCGCTTAATGCCAGGTGCTAGCAGCTGCCGCCTGGTGCTGGCGACTGCCGGGTGCTAGCGGCCTCTGGGTGCTGGCGGCTGCTGGGTGCTGGCAGCTGCCAGGTACCGCTTAATGCTGGGTGCTGGCAGCTGCCGGCTACCACCTGGGCTGGTGGCTGCCAGGTGCTAGCGGCCGCTGTGTGCTGGCAGCTGCCAGGTGCTAGAGGCCGCTGGGTGCTGGCGGCTGCCAGGTGCCACTTAATGCTGGGTGCTGGCAGCTGCCGGCTGTAGGCTGGTGCTGGGTTCTGGCTGGTGCCAGCAAGCGGAAGACCGGGAGCCACAGCTGAGGAAGCTGCCGGGATGAGAAGAGTGGAGTCAGGTAAGGCGCTGTTACAACCGAAGATAGCAGCATGGGGGGGGAGGGGGAACGTGACCGCTGAAAGTTCCCAGGGCGGCAGGAACTCCAAATATGGCCCTATGTAAGTGTGTCAATGTGTGAGTGTGTATGTGTTTGTGTGAATATGTCTGAGGATGTATGTGTGAGTGTGTATGTGAGTGTGTGTGTGTGCATATGTGTGAGTGTGCGGGTGTGTATATGTGTGAGTGTGTGTGTGAGCGAGAGAACAAAAAGAACAGAGACCAGGTTGTGGGGACATCTCTACAAAAAGGTGTTGGGATGGAGTCATTACTATAAGATGACAAGGGAGGGAACATTACTAAAAGATGGGGACATTACTACAAAATGAGGACCAGGATGGGAGACATTAATATAGGATGGGGACCAGGATTGGGCATTACTACACATATGGACCAGGGAGGAACATTACTACAAGATGGAGACCAGGGCGGGGGCATTACTACAAGAGGAGGACCAGGATGGGGACATTACTACAAGATGGGGATATTACTACAAGAAGGGGATCAGGATGGGACATTACTACATGATGAGGACCAGGATGGGGGTCATTAATATAGGATGGGAACATTACTACACATAGGGACCAGTGAGGAACATTACTTCAAGAAGGGGACCAGGATGGGGAAATTAATATACAATGGGGACCAGTATGGGGACATTCCGACAAGAAGATCAGTATTTGTACTTCACTAGATTGAGCAAAAAATTCTGGTATTAAGGGTACCGTTACACGTCGCAACATTGCATGCAGTTTCACAGGCAATTTGCTGGTTGCAGTGAAATCATGGACACATTGTTCTATTTGTACACAGCAACAAAATAGAACAATGTGTCCATGATTTCACTGCAACCAGCAAATTGCCAGTGAAATTGCATGCAATGTTGCGACGTGTAACGGTACCCTTAGTCCTACAAGCAATGCGGCCCCCGATATCAATTTTTTTTCTACGTGCGGCCCACCAGCCCAGCCGAGTTTGAGACCCCTGGTCTAAGACATTCCTGGATATAATATGATCTATCCATTATAACCACTGCACCACCTTTATCCGCAGGTTTCAGTATAATTTCAGGATGCTGAAAAAGTGTGGTAAGAGACTGTCTTTCTATGTTGGACAAATTAGAGGTCCAACGTAGTTGTTTGGACTCTACTAATAGACGGAAGTCAATAAATTCATGAGAGATAAATCTGATAAGTCTCCACTGGTGGGTCATTCTTAGCCGGCATAAATAAACTCTTAGGGCGTAAGCCAAGTGCTGCTAGGGAAACCTTAGGTGGATTCTGAACAGTAACAGGAATGGAAGGATGATTGACAAAATAGGCTTTAAGCCTTATATTTCTAAAAAAAACGCTGTAAGTCCATCTCCAACTGGAATAAATTGAAGTTATAACTAGCACAAAAAGATACCGTATATACTCGTGTATAAGCCGAGTTTTTCAGCCCAAAAATTGGGCTGAAAAGTCTCCCCCTCGGCTTATACACGGGTCAATACGGTGGTGGGGGCTGTGTCCGGGGCTGGGGAGGCTGGAGGAGGCGGCGGGAGGCTGCTGTATGAGTGCCCCATCACGTGGGGCCGCTCATTATATATGCACTGCTTCCCCCTGTCAATCAGCGGCAGGGGAAGCAGTGCATATCTGGCCCCCAAATGCTGGCACTCGCCCCCCCTCTGTGTAAGGGCCCCCCCGCTGCTTATCTTACCATCCCCGGTCTACTGCACAGCGCCGGTCCTCGGTGCTCCGTCCTCCATGCTCCCGTCCGGCTGCATCCGAGATCCCCGGCAGTCGCAGTAACGATGACGTCATCGTGCGACGGCCGGGGATCCCGGATGCAGCGAGGATGGGAGCATGGAGGACGGAGCACAGAACTTGACTGCTTGACTGCGTATGACCTTGCGCTCCCATTCATTTGCCTGTGTGATTTGTACACATGCAGATGCTTACGTACAAATCATACATGGTCGTCCGCACCAGGAACGCGACATGTTGCGTTCCTGGTGCGGACGAGAGAGAGTGATTTGTACGCAGGCATGCGCATGCGTTCAAATCACACTGGCAAATTAATGGGAGCGCACGATCATGCGCAGTCAAGCGCAGCATCGTGAGTCCCCATTATAAACATCGGGGCTTGCGGTGGCTCCGCTCACATGGCGGTTCCCCTCCGCAGACAGCTGCGGAGGGGAACGCAAATGTGAAGCCAGCCTAAGTGCAGCGTGTTTGGATCTATTATGTGGTGTAAATAAATCTTATTGCTCACTTTATAGATGTCTTGTCTCTTGGTTATCTGACCATGCCTGGTCTAATGATTATAATCCTGTCATATGGGTACAGCCTTGTCTCAGATCATTCAGATCACAATGCCAGTGTGACCGTAACAAATGTAGGGATTTCAGATAACATCCGGAAAAATGTAGGGCGCTCCCACAGTGATGGAGTATGGTCTTCTTCTTATTTTTCAAAGATTTATTCAAGAACAATAATTTAACAACATAAAAAATTTTGATGCATAAAAAAGGGAGGTCATACAACGCGTTTCGGCTGAATATTTTGTACGCACAGCCTTCCTCAGGTATGTCAGAACATAGAGTAAATGGACATTATATACATTTATATGTAAAGTAATCAGCTGTTTGGTCTATTCAAGTGATTTATCTTAATTGTTTAGAGACGTTAAACCCTCTTGGAGAAGTGCTGTTCACTACAATGTGTGTGGTTAATTAGCTCAGAGGTGGAAATGCATGTATGTAGTATATTATAATCTCCACTCTTAGAATTTTCATTATTCATAAACAATCATTTTTTTTTTACAAATGTGTATATGTTCTTCTTTTGCAGATTATTTTTCCAAGGAAGAACAGCCTTATTCAAAAAAGATAAATAAATAAAAAATAAAAAAGGATGCAACAGCACATATATTCTGTCTATTAGTTTGCATTGTATAAAAACATCTTTGAACCTCCTACTTCATCTTTCTTACATTACCTAAAATGAATATGTTAAAAAAAAAGAAACAATTTTTATCTAGTAAATATCTTAAAAAATCCTTTCTTATGTGCAAAAACAAGCCCTCATAAGGGATATATTGGCAGAACAATAAAAAGTTATTGCTCTTGGAAGAAGGGGAGGAAAAAGCTAAAGGGAAAAGGCAAAGTTGCGAAGGGGATACAACATACAAACCTGTTTTCCATCAAAGGGAAGGTTATAGCAATTGTATTCATTACATCTTCAATTCTACTCTCTCCATCAGCTCACTCTTGTGACTCGCCCTGGGCGGGGACCGAGGGGTACTCGGAATCGGGCCCTCTCGATGTCGTCGGGGCTGCGGGATGTCACAGTGACGTGACCCAGTCCGTGATCCTCTTGTCGTGTGATCAATTAAAAAGGGGAAATTGAAACAGGGATAAAAGAAAATATCAAAATAAAATAAGAGTTTTTGTCGTGATGCCACCCGTGAAAGGTGACCGGTATAGCCGCTGCTGCAGTCAGGACCTCTGGGGATGATAGGAGTAGCAGCTGTAATGGTTTAGCTCTGATTTGGGGGATGGGAGGCCAGCGGGACTTAGCTGGCTGCTGGCAGGGATCAAGGACACTCACAGGCAGGGTCCTGCTGCCGGCTTGGCATTTCAGTCTACCTCTCCTCAGGCACAGAATAACAGTCTCACATAGTGCTGAGCTTCAACCCGGTTTACTTGGCTTTCCCGGCAGATGTTCAAGTTACAAGACAGTGCAGTGGCGGCTCCGGTAGTGTCTCAGCAGCCAGGATGACTAATCCAGGTCGCCCCCTTTTGTGTTCCTTTCCATGGGCCTCTCTTCCTTACACTTCCGCACGCAAAGCTACGATCCAGCGGCCATGGGCCTTTGTTGGGCTACCTGCCTGGTCCCCTGGCCCTAGTATGGTGGCCTTTCTCTTTGCTGCGCCGGGGTTTGGTCCTGGGACATAAAGACCCTGCAACCGGCCGGTTTTATGGTTGGAGCGTGCAGCGTCCTGGCCAGCTCAGAGCCGGCACCCTGGTTCCTGCCCCGTCCTTCAACTTTCCAGCTAAATCAAGCGCACGGGTGGATGACTCACTACCCGTGCCCCTAGGACTCCTTCTGTCTCTCAATGGTCTGTAGCCCAGGACCCGGAACAGCCTAAGGATGGTACAGGCCAAGGTTCATGTCCTTTCAGTCACGTGTAATGATGGTGTTCTCTCCTCTTCGTCTGACTGAACTGAACTGTTACTCCTCTCCTACTCAACTCCTCTGCTTGACTGACTATCTTCCTGTGGTGTTTTCTGATCTTTTTTCCTCCCCTGACCGTTTTCTGTTCTAACTTCCCCACCCTCCACCTGTCTCCTCCCCCTGTACCATAGCTGGGATTGAAGTCCTTGGCTGTGGGACCGGAGTGTGTTGGGTGTGTGTTTGGGTGACTGGACTTACCGATCCCGATAGCTGCAAATGGCTAGTGGCGACCGAACCGCAGGGGCGCCACACATGCATGATACTATTATGACTTTCTAAGGTCCCCTATGCCTCATTACATGATAGTTTTACTGTCCAGTGTGTGATCACTTTCTTATTCTAGTACTCCTATTATTCCTATCTTCTGTAATATTGCACAGTAATAGGAAATCTATAGAGCCTTACAAACAGGTTCAGACAAATGTTATCTCTTATACCACATCATAATCCTACCAGCATTACTGGTGCTAATCAAATCTTTCTTATATGAACAATCAGAAAGTTGTATTCATTTCATAAGGTTGGTCTCACTGTGGGTGCACATATTATTCTTGCTGCCTTTTTAAGGGATTTAATAAGGGGGCCCATTTTTTTAGGTTCCACATCTATTAGACAGAGTGGGGAACACCTAGAAAGAGCATTTTTCTTTGTACAGGACCCAGAATACCAATGCATTACTTTTCAAGTTATAACACAATGACTCAATTAGAATGATGTAATGCTTAATTATTCCCATGGGAGTGCTGTTGGAGAATTGTGCACTTCATCTGCAGAATACGGGTCAGGGACTGTCACGAGTGTGTCATGCCCTGATGTGACATCGTGGAGATCTCAGATCAGAAGGTCACAGCGTTTAGTTGATTGCAGTTCCTCTTTAGTGCCTGATCATTGCTTATCCTGAATAGGAGTTTATTTAATGCCATCAGGTTAAGGTTATTTTCTATCCTGCTTTGATTAGCATGTAGTTGTTATCTCAGCTGCTTGCACGCCATAAAAGCCTACTTCTTTCTCCTCCCAATACCAGCTATATATATTTCTATACTGACCTGTGAAGGAGCTGTTTTGGGAGAAAGCAGTGGTTATCTTCCAGCAGCTGTGGTGGTATGTCTCTCTGGAAAAAAATTGGAGTTGGCTGTGATAGAGTCTCTCTCTCTCTGGAAAAAAAATGGAGTGTATGTTGAATCTGTTTTCCTTGCTTGTCCTCCTTCCGCGTGTTGTCTTTATATTAGTAGTAGGACTAGTGTCTTTCTGGTCTGTGCACTAGACAGGGCTAGTCCATTGTCAGCCAGGGAATAGGCACGTGGTCACAAACAGGGGGAAGGACCCATTTAGGGATATTATGGCGCTCAGGGATCAGCCACAGGTGAGTTAAGGTTTTGACCCATCTCCCTATCATTAGGGCCTTCTTTTTCATGTATTGTGGTACAACCACCCTCTTGTGCATGACAGGAACATTTTGTAATCTACTTATCAAAAAGGTAATTTCTAACAAAAATGGCATTTTCCAAAGTGAACTATCCCTTTAAATAGAAATAAAAGTTTAGTTTATGTCAAACAAACAAAAGAAAAAACAATGCTAAAGTTATAATGTGAACGTGAGAACTTTTTAGACCGCAAAACTTTATCGCTCTATGTTACTTTTTACAGCTGCAGCTGTGTTTCACAAAACAAGGCTATCATGCCATCACTAAACATTTTATTACTGAGAACATCAGAAATGAGATACATGTAAAATGTTCAAAGTCGTCTTAAAAGTAAATTATAGGAAGATGTTGCAGTATACAAATTGCTTTGAAATAACGATTCTTGGAAAGCATTGAGTCACTTCCCCTTCCCAAGTCATTAAACTCCCTACAAATATGTATAGTTTTATATGGTTTATGTGTTCTTTCATCCTTTTTATAAAAACTCTGCAATTTGCTTAGATATCCCACTGACCACCTAACACAGAGCCGTAAGGGGATGGGGTGTTTGACATGAATGATAGCGCAATATATATGGTACAACCATAATTATTCATACTGTATACCCTTAATTTCCAGGCCTGTGTCTTCTCTTTAATGGGGAACGCACTTGCTGAAGACCTCCCAAATAGTCATTCTCTGACACTGAACAATTCCGAAAAGTTGAATGAGCAAAAGGCAGGGGCCTTCACGGTCGCAAGGGTCGTAGCTGGGACGGGTCCCGGACCTATAAGGGGCCCGCTGTGTCAACCGTCCCCTACGCCCGCCAATGCCAGCGCCAGGCGCCCATTTCACATGGATGTGCGTCCCCGAGAACGCACATCCATGTCACTGCGCGGAAGCACACGCTGCTATGGGGCCCATGTGTCAGAGAGAGGAGGTAGGGGAGGGGGGAGCCTCCTGCTTCATGCTGCTTCCGCCCCTCACTTCCTCTTTCATTGTGCGTTCCACTGTGGAACGCATACAGCAGTCTGGTGCCGCCTCCTCCACACTAGGAGTAGACGGCACTTCCTGCTTTATGCAGTGTACAGTTCTTCCTCCTGAGTCTTCTCTTCCCTCAGCAAGGAGAACAGAGCAGTGAGGGAACGGGGAAAGGTGAGAACAGATTTTTTTTTTAGTGAGTGATCGGTGGCCAGAGGATTATGGGGGGAAAAGAGAGTGCATTATACTATAGGGAGAGTTATGAGGCTGCACCATATAGAGAGAGGCTATTAGGCGGCATATATAAAGGTGCACTACATGGAGAGCAATGAGGCTGAATATATAAGGCTGCACCATATAGAGAGGCTATGAGGCTGCATGTATAACTCACTATACAGAGAGATATAAGGCTGTACTATATGGAGAGCTATGAGGCTGCACATATAAGGCTGTACTACATAGAGAGATATAAGGCTGCACTATATGAGGCTATACTATATGGAGAGCTATGAGGCTGCATATATAAGGCATATATAAGGCTGCACTATAGAGGCTGCACTACATGGAGAAGTGAGCATGCATTATGCTGTATAGAGGGCTGTGAGGCTGCATTATACTATATGGAGGGCGTGTGAGGTTGTATTATACTATATGGACGACTACTATGAGGCTACTATATGTAGGATAATGGGGGTGCATTATAATAATTGGATGACTATTGGGGCTACCTTAGAAATGGGGGCTATAGGATGCATTATAATACATGCAGGACTATGGGGGTATATTGTAATATATGGAGGAATATCAGGATGCATTATTATTATTATAATTGGAGGACTATCGTGGTGGGAGGAGGAAGACCATATAAACCAGGATGGGGGACATATACTCCATGATAAGGTCCATGTTCCAGGAGGAGGACCATATATAGCAGGATGGGAGACATATATAAAAGGAATAGCTTCATATTCCAGTAGGAGGACCATATATAGCAGGATGAGGGACATTAATACATAATGAAGGGGGATAGGGGTTAATTTGCGAGTCTTTATAGAACTTAGAACGTTACACGAGGCCCATACAGCTGACCAACAAAGTGCACACGCTGGGAAAGGGGGGGTCCAGGTTTGAATTCTGCACCGAGGCCCACCAGACTCTAGTTAGGAGTAAATTATTTTATGGGAATGAAAGAAATCTCAACGAGCAGGTAAGACATATTCTATTTGGAAATTTTCTCATGTTTGACCAGATTTCCAGTAAATGTTTGCTTATTGCTTATGGTGTAAACCTTCCACCCTCCTTATGCTTTCAGTTAAATCCATATTCGGGGCTGTGATCACTTTCAGACAGGACCTCTGCTCTCCTGTCTGCTGCATTGTGCACTTTTCTAGACCTGGGCTCCTTTGAGCTGCAGACATACCAAATGCCTGCTAACCAGGGCTGGGGTGTCAGTAAGCGAAACATCCGACTCCGACTCCTCAATTTCCCTGAATCCGACTCCGATTCCACCCAAAATGGACACCGACTCCGACTCCACGACTATGACTCTACAGCCCTGCTGATAGCTATGAATAATCATGAAAACACTTACTTACTCTCTAACTGTGGATGTTGTTTTTGCTCACCTGTTTTACTACTCTCATTTTGCAACAATACATGTCATGGCTATACTACTGGATACTTATAAAAGGTTAATCCTCTGCACACTGGAACACTAACAATAAAGAAGACGCGTAGCAAATACATTGGCCAATGCAGATGAGCCCGATAATGGTGTCAAAGTACATCTCATGTATCGGGACTCTAACCTGAAATGTCTCTATGTGCAAATAAAATCATTCTGTAAGGAAAGGTGGGCTCCTGGCTAAAAAGGAAGGTAAATTCTACTACGGCTAATGTACGGGGTTGCACAGACAGAAAAAGTCACTAAAAATAACAAAAATACTGACCGGCACCCATTCATTTGCTAAACGTCTCCTTTATTCCTAGTATTCTAGTGTGCAGCGAATTAACCTTTTATAGTAATGTGGTTTTTTTCTGCTAGCACCTTGTTCACACACTTTAGGCTTGACAGTCAGTTATTTGTTATTTATACTACTGCATACTGTGACATTTTGATTTTTTTGTACCTACCTACCTTGCATTTCTTTTACGTCCTTTTTTAACAAGAATTAGATAATTGGGTTCCAAAAGGTTGTGAAAAGTTAATGAAGGCGTTTTACAAAATGTATTGTAAAAGGACAAAAGACGGGTGGTGTAAAAAAGAAGAAAGCATAACAAACCCTCAATAGTCCTTGACACTAGAAACAGTGGAAAGGACTAAGGACATTGCAAGCACCACCTCCATCACTGGCACCAGCCATCTAGGCAGTAGTAGTACTACCAAACAAGGGCCACAGTTGCCAAACTGGCAAAGGCAAATTGGTGGAGGGGAAGTGGTGGGCGTTATGTAATATATGGCACATCACAGTAGGATGATGTTAACTCTGACAGCGACACAGTCAGTATATGTTAGTATTCTGCACAGAACGATTTGCGTAATCAGGGATGGCTAAGTAGGGTAGTTTTTTAACCATTTTTAATTAAAAAAAAAAAAGAAGTTTGTATATTTCTATTTTAAGGTCACTCTGAAATAATTAAAATCGTGTTTGTGTTTGATAGCTTGATATTGGATGGATAGAGTCTAAAGAGACCTCATAGTGTTATGTCTTTCCAGGGCAATTGGAGACTTTGGAGTATTGTGACCTGCTTCCGGGCGTTGATTTAGTTGGGGATGTCACAAGGCCTGTTGCCCGGTTCCATGGCCCCGGCGGTTGCCGAAAAAGGGAACAGTTAATATAGTATATAGGATAGTGTTGCATGACGCCACCTACGGCTCCGGTAAGGTTACCGGCGCTGCTGGACAGACCTCCAGGGTGATGATGAAGCAGCAAGATGGTTACACTCCCTGTAGGTGGAGCGGGATCCCCGAGGCAGTAGTGGATGCTGGGAGTTGTGGAACAGTCGGCGGCTCTTCAGGCACAGTTCATGACTTGCAACGGGTTTACACGCAGTTCTTAAACACAGTCTTTACGGGTCTGCCTGGCCTAGGTAGTCACTGAAAGTTAGGATGTCGCACTAGGGTCCCTCAGTGGAATGCCTACTGTTTCTGCCCGGTCCCTTCCAGTGCTCTCTGATCTCTTCCTCAGCTCCTCTGCGTGCAGAGCCTGAAGCCAGCTCCCTCAGATCCTCTCTAGCTGAGTGACTCCTCTCTGAACCCTCGGAATCCTATATGGGCCTTTTCCTGGGTGCGCCGGGTGTCGGGCTCGACTTCCTGAAGACGCTCAGGCCTCTGGTTCTGCAGCTCGGGGATTAACACCCGCACCGCTCTCGGAGCCGGTTCTCCGTTCCGTGACTGAACTCCTCCGGGATTCGGGCGCACCGCAACACATGGTACTCCTAGGGTCCCTTTCCTTCACGATGGTTTCTCTGCCATCTCGCACTTCTCACTCCCCAGTGGAGCTCTGTGCTAACTCTCTCTCTAACTCTCCTCCCACCCACACACTTTTCTACCCTGTCACTCCTCCCATGGACTGGGTCCTCCCTTAGTGGCTCCACCCACGGTCCCCTACCTTTGATGTGTGTGGATGTGTAATGAGAGTCCCTTATGTAGCATCCCAACTCCTCAGCCACAGGGATACTACACACTTTTTTATGGGTGCAGTACCCCTCCGTGGCGTCCCGACCAGTGGGGCGCCACAATTGCAATTAGAGGCAAATCAATTGAATATGACTGGATATTTTTGGAAAAATTTGTTGATCATGGACAATGCGAATTTCAAAATATTCAGTCATCTTTAGTGCCGACCATCCTACATTTTCTGCCTTACATACAATGACATCACAGCATGGAGGAAAACAAATAATGATATCTCGTGTAGGTATTATGACATTGTAAATGCAAGAATTTTATTGTAAAGGTACAATGTATAAAGCATTGCAGCAAAGAAGGGGTTGAGAATTGTGCAAAGGTTATCAAGGGGATTCATAATAAAACTTAGGTTCAGTCTGCATTTCATTTTCTACACTCCCATTCATAACTCTTGGTCATCATTAAAGCATCATTACAATATTTTTCCTGATTGCACTGCTGGAGTGGGGCTTTTAGTGCAAGACCCTGATACCTTCTGGCAGCTTAGCCCACTAACACCGCTGCTCTTTTGGACTCTGCCACAAAGTGACTTGCCAGCATTCTCCAGTTTTTCATGAAGCATGTCAGAGATCACTCATAGACATACATTTAGATCTTGTGACATGACTTCTGACTTCTGGGCCGTCAGAAGCTATAGGACAAGATGGCGCCGCAGAATCAGAGCAGCGTCGGTGAAAGGTGAAGATGCAGGAAGGTGAGTATATGACAGGGTTCTTAGATTTAACATGTAACTTCAACCCTGGAGAGGTGCTTTAACTACACCCTATGTCTGAATACAAATGGTCCCACTTAGATGATGGGTTCCATAGTGGCCCATATAGCTGCGGTACTGTAAATTAGATATTTATTCTATAAAAAGTTGATAAAAGCTTTCTGAATAATAGAACTATGCTGTAGCTTCTAGTATCCATTGCAGAATATGTTACACTATCTTGCATAGTCATTTACACTTTTATTGGATAAGCTGCTTGTATGAGGTCATCCTCATACTTAGAAAATGTCACGGAAGGTAAAACACATCTAACTCCATTATGGGATACTTTCACCATAAATGAAGTGCTTGAGTGTCCTTATATAATGCAAAGCAGAAAAGACAAGCAATTGTTTCATTATTAATAAGAGGTAAGAGCACCGAGCAGATTCAACAGGTAACGTGTGTCAACAGGCTTCTTTAATGTACCTGGTTGTCAATCATGGACCAGAGGTTTCAATTCTTGTCCGGGCAGAAAAACCATTGTGTTGTAACTTTCCTCCATAATACATCTTTAGATAATGTAGATCTAATACATATATAACTTTATTGTGTCGATTTATGTTGAATTGCCTGAAAAACAAGTGGTAGAGCAGTAAAAAGGAAGCATACAATACTTCTAAAGGCCTTGTCATGTAGTCAACCACAGTAATATTCTTTATTGCATGCAATCCACCTGTTGCAAACCCCAGATAATCCAAAAGTTAAAGATCTGAGCCATATCAACTGAGGTTTACTTATCTGAGTTACCTACTTGCCATGTTTCACCTTCGAGTGCTTATTTAAAATTGCAAAACTATCAACTTGGCCAGTAAGAGGAAACATGTCTGATCTAAAGGGGTTGTTTGGATCTTCAACATTGATGACCTATCCTTAATATAGGTCATCAATGTCTGATCAGTGGGGGTGTGACCAGGGCCGTATTTGCCATTAGGCACTCGTAGGCACGTGCCTAGGGCGGCGCCATTCTCATAGGGGGCGGCGTCTCAGCGTGGTTTTTTTTTTTTTTTTTTCCGGCTCCGGGCCGGCCGGGTCGCAAGCCCCGCCCCCATACCCCCCCCCCTCCCCTTCATCATTACGGCCGCCCCGCCTGCCTTCCCGCCCACCCACCTCTGTTAGACACCCGGAAGAGACGAGGAGAGAAGGAGGGCCCGCAAATGAGGGGAACTTGAAGTTCCCGCTCTATTTCCTCCTCTCCCGTGCGCCCAAGTGCTGCGGCGCTGGCGGCTCCTGCGGCGGCTCCTCCACCGGCGGCTCCTGCATCGGCGGCTCCTGCATCGGCGGCTCCTGCACCGGCGGCTCCTGCATCGGCGGCTCCTGCACCGGCGGCTCCTGCACCCAGCCGCCCCCTCCAGGCCCAGGGAAACGAGGAAGCAGCCGGCTGGAGGCACTGGAGGATGGTGCGGCTGGTGCATCAATGTGCTCAGAGGGAGCCCGGCCCGGCCAATTTGAGCAGCCAGCACCAGGTGAGGGAAGTGTGGGGGAACTAACTGTGCGGGGGACAGAGGAGAAGAGGACAAAGGAGCAGAGGTCCGAGGAGAAGAGGACAGAAACAGAGGGGCAGAAGGACAGAAACAGGGGGACAGAGAAGAAGAGGACAGAGGGGCACGGGGACAGAAACAAGGGGACAGGAGGAGAGGAAAGAGGAGGAGCAGGAGGGACAGAAGAGAGGAGGACTGTGGTGCAGAAGGACAGAGGGACAGCAGAGAGGACAGGGGTGTAGGAGGACAGAGGAGCAGCAGGAGGGACAAAGGAGAGGAGGACGGGGTGCAAGAGGAGCAGCAGGAGGGACAGAGGAGGATGGGGTGCAGGAGGACAGCCGAGCAGCAGGAGGAACAGAGGAGAGGAGGACGGGGGTGCAAGAGGAGCAGCAGGAGGGACAGGAGAGGAGGACGGGGGTGCAGGAGGACAGAGGAGAGCAGGACGGGGGTGCAGGAGGACAGCCGAGCAGCAGGAGGGACAGGGGAGAGGAGGACGGGGGTGCAGAAGGGACAGAGGAGAGGAGGACGGGGGTGCAGAAGGGACAGAGGAGAGGAGGACGGGGGTGCAGGAGGGACAGAGGAGAGGACGACGGGGGTGCAGGAGGGACAGAGAAGAGGAGAACGGGGGTGCAGGAGGGCAGAGGAGAGGACGACGGGGGTGCAGGAGGGCAGAGGAGAGGACGACGGGGGTGCAGGAGGGCAGAGGAGAGGACGACGGGGGTGCAGGAGGGCAGAGGAGAGCAGGGTGGGGGTGCAGGAGGGCAGAGGAGAGCAGGACGGGGGTGCAGGAGGGCAGAGGAGAGGACGACAGGGGTGCAGGAAGGACAGAGGAGAGGAGAACGGGGGTGCAGGAGGGACAGAGTAGAGGAGGATGGGGGTGCAGGAGGGACAGAAAGAGAGGAGGACGGGGGTACAAGAGGAGCAGCAGGAGGGACAGAGGAGAGCAGGACTGGGGGTGCAGGAGGGCAGAGGAGAGCAGGGCGGGGGTGCAGGAGGGCAGAGGAGAGCAGGATGGGGGTGCAGGAGGGCAGAGGAGAGGACGACAGGGGTGCAGGAAGGACAGAGGAGAGGAGAACGGGGGTGCAGGAGGGACAGAGTAGAGGAGGATGGGGGTGCAGGAGGGACAGAAGAGAGGAGGACGGGGGTACAAGAGGAGCAGCAGGAGGGACAGAGGAGAGCAGGACTGGGGGTGCAGGAGGGCAGAGGAGAGCAGGGCGGGGGTGCAGGAGGGCAGAGGAGAGCAGGATGGGGGTGCAGGAGGGCAGAGGAGAGGACGACAGGGGTGCAGGAAGGACAGAGGAGAGGAGAACGGGGGTGCAGGAGGGACAGAGTAGAGGAGGATGGGGGTGCAGGAGGACAGCCGAGCAGCAGGAGGGACAGGGGAGAGGAGGACGGGGGTACAAGAGGAGCAGCAGGAGGGACAGAGGAGAGCAGGACTGGGGGTGCAGGAGGGCAGAGGAGAGCAGGGCGGGGGTGCAGGAGGGCAGAGGAGAGCAGGACGGGGGTGCAGGAGGGACAGAGGAGAGGAGGACAGGGGTGCAGGAGGGACAGAGGAGAGGACGACGGGGGTGCAGGAGGGCAGAGGAGAGGACGACAGGGGTGCAGGAGGGACAGAGGAGAAGAGGACGGGGGTGCAGGAGGACAGCCGAGCAGCAGGAGGGACAGGGGAGAGAAGGACGGGGGTGCAAGAGGAGCAGCAGGAGGGACAGAGGAGAGCAGGACAGGGGTGCACGAGAGCAGGGCGGGGATGCAGGAGGGACAGAGGAGAGGAGGACGGGGGTGCAGGAGGACAGAGGAGAGGAGAACGGGGGTGCAGGAGGACAGGAGCAGCAGAAGGGACAGAGGAGAGAAGGACGGGGGTGCATGAGGACTGAGGCTGTGGCTGGCACTGTGTGTGGTGATAATGGCGGCTGTACCGTGTGTCTGCCTCCATGCAGCTGCTGCTACCTTCCTGAGTTGGCAGGGTGTGTAGTTCTCCTACCTGCCTGTCCTATATGATTTCTGGTCAGTGTGTTGGGTGTTGTTGTTCTTCCAGGTGGCCTCAGTGTTGTCCTGCCGTCCGTCTGTGGCCTGTCTGTCTCTTCTGGGATGTCCTCAGCTCTGTGCTGTGCACAGACAGTGTACCACCATCTCCCCAGCTCCGTGCTGTGCACAGTGTACCACCATGTCCTCAGCTTCGTGCTGTGCACAGACAGTGTACCGTACACTGTCTGTGCACAGTATGGAGCTGAGGATATGGCGGTACACTGTCTGTGCAAAGCACAGAGCTGGGGAGATGGTGGTACACAGCACAGAGCTGAGGACATGGTGGTACACTGTCTATGCACAGAGCTGAGGACATGGTGGTACACATCCGTGTGCAATCTGTTCTTTCCTCAGCAGCTATTAGTGTAGAATCATTTACAGGAACATGTTACATTGTTCTCGGTTACAGAATGAGAATGTATCAGTGAAAAAAACTGATACCTCTCGGATGGTCCGTGTGCTGTCAGTGTGCGGTATGTACCGTATATACTCGTGTATAAGCCGAGTTTTTCAGCCCAAAAATTGGGCTGAAAAGTCACCCCCTCGGCTTATACACGGGTCAATACGGTAATATATGTGGTGGGGGCTGTGTCCGGGTGCTGGGGAGGCTGGGGGAGGCGGGGGGAGCTGATGAGTGAGCGGCCCGTCACGTGGGGCCGCTCATTAGATATGCACGGTTCCCCCCGCCTATCACAGCGGCAGGGGGAGCCGTGCATACAGCCCCCCAGTGTATACAGCAGCCCCCCAATGGCACTAGCACCCCCATCATTGTAAGAGCCACCCACACTTTGCAGAGCTCCCCCGCTGCTTTATCTTACCATCCGGGGTCTTCGCCGCGGGTCCTGTGCGCTGTCATCCCGGTCTCACGTGACCCGGCGCGATGACGTCATTCCACTGCGACCGCCGGGTCACATGAGACCGGGAACACAGCGCGCGAGGAAGGACTGGAGGACCCGCGGTGAAGAAGACCCTGGATGGTAAGATAAAGCAGCGGGGGGGGGGCTCTGCAAAGTGTGGGGGGCTCTTACAATGATGGGGGGGCTAGTGCCATTGGGGGGCTGTATATACCCTGGGGCCTGCTGTATACCCCTGGGGCCTGCTGTATATACCCTGGGGCCTGCTGTATATACCCTGGGGCCTGCTGTATATACCCTGGGGCCTGCTGTATATACCCTGGGGCCTGCTGTATATACCCTGGGGCCTGCTGTATATACCCTGGGGCCTGCTGTATATACCCTGGGGCCTGCTGTATACCTCTGGGGCCTGCTGTATACCTCTGGGGCCTGCTGTATATGCCTCTGGGGCCTGCTGTATATACCCTGGGGCCAGCTGTATATACCTTTGGGGCCTGCTGTATACCTCTGGGGCCTGCTGTATATACCCTGGGGCCAGCTGTATATACCTCTGGGGCCTGCTGTATATACCCTGGGGCCTGCTGTATATACCCTGGGGCCTGCTGTATATACCCTGGGGCCTGCTGTATATACCCTGGGGCCTGCTGTATATACCCTGGGGCCTGCTGTATATACCCTGGGGCCTGCTGTATATACCCTGGGGCCTGCTGTATACCTCTGGGGCCTGCTGTATACCTCTGGGGCCTGCTGTATACCTCTGGGGCCTGCTGTATACCTCTGGGGCCTGCTGTGTATACCTCTGGGGCCTGCTGTATATACCCTGGGGCCTGCTGTATATACCCTGGGGCCTGCTGTATATACCCTGGGGCCTGCTGTATATACCTGGGGCCTGCTGTATACCTCTGGTCAATAGGTTTTCCCAAGTTTTGGGGGCAAAAGTAGGGGGGTCGGCTTATACACGGGTCGGCTTATACACGAGTATATACGGTAATTTTGTCAGACCCATAGACTTGCATTGGTGAGTCTCGGTGTGAATTGCAGACTGTCGCAGAATGTTGCGACTTTTTTCTCATCCTGAATCTGGCTGAGAAAAAAGCGTCCGGCACTCGCCAGTGCTCTCAGACATCGATTAACATTGGTCCGAGTGCAATGTGATGAAATCACACATTGCACTCATCCGAGTTTCACGCCAGTGTGTCTGTACCCTAATAATAAAATCCATATAGTAATCCTACAATGTCTGCGGGACATGGTATGGGGAGGGTTTATGGCTCAGTTAGTACACTCCATACTTCTTGTTATTAACCAGTTAATGCTCTCTTGTCCACCGCACTGCAGTGTCAAAAGAGGAAGACAACGAGACAGGCAGCAACACGGCATCAGAGAGCCCCTGACCTTGAAATACAAGATCCTCTGATCCCGGTATTGTGACATCATATTAAGAATAATATTTTTTGCACTTATATTACACTATGAACTCCACAGCACTTTACATACATCATCAACACTGTCCCCATTGGGGCTCACAATGTAAACCTCCTATCAGTATGTCTCTGTAGTGTGGTTGGACAAACCTTTTATATGTACTACATGATGAAATGTGGGGGGAGAAGCTACATGAAGGTGGGGGTGGCTGGGGGGAAGATTGCCGTACGGGGGGAAGATTGCAACGGGGGAGGGGTAGCAAAGGGGGGAGGGGCCAACGGGGGGGGGCCGTGACGGGGGGGAGGGGCCATGACGGGGGGGGGGGGGGGGCGGCGGCCGCTGAGAGTGCCTAGGGCAGCAGAAACTCCAAATACGGCCCTGGGTGTGACACCTGGTATTCCCAGCAATCGGCTGTTCCCGATACCGCCAGCTGGAACTAATCAATTAAAGAGCTGAACAGGACAGCTCCATCGACGGAATAGTGACTGCGGCCAGGTACTGCACATCCTCCCCCATTAATTCAGTCGTGGCCACTATACAGTTTTCCCAGATAACCCCTTCAATATTTAGGTTAAACTTATCTATTATATAATTGCGAATAGCTTTTTTGCCCCCGGCGTGGTCATGTAGATACGCGCAAAGCATTGGCCGCGAAGCGGCCATTGCGAGTCGGCGTGGTCATGTGGATACGCTCGAAGCATTGGCCGCGAAGTGGCCATTGCGAGCAGTTCTAAGTCGACTCGCAATGCGAGCCGGCGTGGTCATGTGGATACGCGCAAAACATTGGCCGCGAAGCGGCCATTGCGAGCACTTCTAAGTCGACTCGCAATGCGAGCCGGTGTGGTCATGTGGATACGCGCAAAGCATTGGCCGCGAAGCGGCCATTGCGAGCACTTCTAAGTCGACTCGCAATGCGAGCCGGCGTGGTCATGTGGATACGCGCAAAGCATTGGCCGCGAAGTGGCCATTGCGAGCAGTTCTAAGTCGACTCGCAATGCGAGCCGGCGTGGTCATGTGGATACGCGCAAAACATTGGCCGCGAAGCGGCCATTGCGAGCACTTCTAAGTCGACTCGCAATGCGAGCCGGCGTGGTCATGTGGATACGCGCAAAGCATTGGCCGCGAAGCGGCCATTGCGAGCACTTCTAAGTCGACTCGCAATGCGAGCCGGCGTGGTCATGTGGATACGCGCAAAGCATTGGCCGCGAAGTGGCCATTGCGAGCAGTTCTAAGTCGACTCGCAATGCGAGCCGGCGTGGTCATGTGGATACGCGCAAAACATTGGCCGCGAAGCGGCCATTGCGAGCACTTCTAAGTCGACTCGCAATGCGAGCCGGCGTGGTCATGTGGATACGCGCAAAGCATTGGCCGCGAAGCGGCCATTGCGAGCACTTCTAAGGCGACTCGCAATGCCCGCGCAGCGGGCATTGCGAGTCAGAGACTCGACGTACTAGAATCCCGATGCATGTGCATCGGGCTCCCAGCTAGTTTCTTCATAATTTTCATTAATGGTTTTAGTATAATCCTCTGAAAATAACAATAGATCAATACCTTCTGTACTGTAAAGATCACTTTCCAGTAGTCATCTGATTATCACTAACAGACAGGATTACAATAAAAGGAAACGTTACTAAATACAGATAACACAGGATCACACTATTCACAATAAGTGATGAGCACAGCTCACCTCCTCATCCCTTTTCCCGAAGATTTGTGATAAAAGCCCAATTAAAATTCTTAGAAAACATGAATCCTGGGGGATCTGCTATTCTCCTTATGGAGATCAATCTGCCTGCCGGAAAGAGGAGTCTTTTAGCTGCAATTCTCCTCTGGAGCATGGAGATAAATCTCCATAAGGAGAACGGCTATTCCCCCAGACCTCGTCTTAGCCTTTCATACAGTCAGATCAGGTCCCACACACTGCACTGATGAGGGGCAGTCACCCCGAAACGCAGCATCTGTAGATTTGGGGTTCTGATCTGGCACAAATCCTAGATCATATTAAAATACTTGGTAAAGGGTCAATTCTGAGTTTTAGGATTGCTACCTTCAATAGGTGGTACTAGAATTCATCTATTTCCTCACTGAAGTGACAATTAGAAAACATGAAAAAAATCAAAAAGAAAAAAATGTTTTTACAAACATTTAATAAAACTAAAAATATTGTGATTGAAGGAGGAGTGAGGTATAGGATTTCTAAGACTGGAAACAAAAACCTTTTAGAAAGAAATCCACCCTTGTCTAATGAGTCTGATATTATAGATCAGCTCTTTTTATAGGATACGGAAAAGGGCTGGTGATGTCCATCGATACCTGCTGGATCAATTTGTGATCAGATGGTATTAAGGATCGCATTTGAGATCAGCCGGTCTCGAGGATTATATTTGTGAATAGCTTGTATTAAGGATCGTATTTGTGATCAGCTGGTATTGAGGATCACATTTGTGAACAGCAGCTATCGAGGATCGCATTTGTGATCATTCACTATTGAGGATCGTAGTTGTGCTCAGCCAGTATGAAGGATTGTATTGGTGATCAGTCGGTATCGGGTACCTGTCCTACTTGTGACAATAGCCAGGTTAGGCTAGGGTCAGACTTGCGTCTGTCCTGAGCCTGGGGAATCCGTTAAAAACTTGGTTGCAGGCAGAGCGTTAATGGAATGTAACGCTATGCGCCGCCTGCTTTCTGCCTCACTATGGTAACTTGATGCTTACCGCAGCCGCCGACTCCACAGACAATCCCCTGATATGCCCTATCGCAGAGCGCACAGGAAAACGCTGCAGACCGTGTTTCCTGTGCACTCATCAAAAGCGCATATCCGGGGCATGTAAGTGGAGCCGGTGACTGCGCGATGAATCCGATTGCCATAGGGATGCTATAAACAGGTGGCGCATAACGTTACATGCCTGTAACGCTATGCGTTGAACCTGAAAATGTCTGAGTTTTCAGAGCATCCAGCAGGCAGATGCAAGTCTGACCCTAGCCTCAGACAGCCATTGTGCACCTGTACAATCATTACTCGCAGTGTCACAAGCATTGCACACCATCCAATACAGAAGTGAGCGGAGGTGCACCATCCCTTTAAGCTTGTGTCATGCCCAGCTATCTATCTCTTCTTGTCTTTACACCAGCCCATTTAACCATTCAACACATCTTCCTGGGTATATACATAAAAGTCACATAGAGTTTATCTATATATGATGACTGAATCATTTACAGAACAAGCCATGAACTATATGTGAAGCTCCATCTCGTTCACTTGATTGCAGATGCATTGCGGTATCACATACAGACATTTGATAAGATTGGCACTGTTTCTGGAAAAAAATTAACACCCAAATTCCAAAAAAGTCCTTACAAAAGCAAAAGCTTTGCCATTGGGAATGAAAATCCAGGATTTTGCTGCGACCCCATTGTAATTGCATTCCCTTTGTAGTGCCTTGTATGATTTATTTTAATACGCTGGATGTTTTTCTTAAAAGATGATTAAAAATGCTACATGGGATGACAAAAGTTGTATTGTTTCAATGAGGTTTAATACCACAATTTCCTAATTATTCAGTTTTACAAAACCACAGTGGAAACAAAGGTTCATATTGTAATAAAACTCAAACCAGAAACTGTACGGATTTTCCTAAGTAGGAAACATTGGCTCAGACAAGCGTGTATAAAATGTGCCATGTGATTCCCGTATAGAAAATGAAACATTAACAGGAGATGCAAACAAGTAACATAACATACACTTTGTGCCCCGGGCGCTGCAAATCATACAAAATCTCTTCTAATGCTCATCAGGACATTTTTGTTCCTCATTAGCAAGATAATATTTCTTTAAGAAATTACTAGGACTGAGGTCAAACTCTGCTGAGAGACTTTGGAATTTTACTTGAAGAGTCATATATAAAATCTGTATATCCTTATACTACTAATAAGTTGCCCAGTATATGGTCTGTACTCTTGACAGGGTGTAAATAATTCACATCAAATCCACTGGGTGGAAATATAAAGACAGATACTGAATAAACATCTTTTCACAGAGTATCACTAAGGCTAGGGTCACATTTGCAGTTGGGTTTGCAGATCCAGATCTGGTTTCGAGCATTAAAAATGCTCAAAACTGGTTCAGGATCCGCAGCCCATAGGCGCCCACTTAAAAACCGGATTGCACTTAATGCAATCCGATTCCCGCATTCCGGTTTCGCTGCCTGCATGAAAAATCATGCAGGCAGCGTTTTTTGGAGCAGTTTGAAAACCACTGCGGGGATGCTATAATGGGCGCCTATGGGAGCCCATCCAGCTACCGCAAGGCACACGTGAATGACTGCGGTAGCCATATGCTTTGTTCATCCCTGCTGCCACAGGGATGAACAAAGGGTTAATATTAATATTATATGTGTGCAACATGTCTCCAGGGAGTATCCACCCTCCCTAGAGACATGTTGTCCACATACAGCGGCATGTGAGGGGTTAAATCTCTTTATTACAGCATTGCCGGCTTTTAATATTTTATGAATGACAGCCGGCGGCTCCTCACTGTAAGGAGGAGATACAGTATGTAATGTGCGTACTGTATATGCCACTATCCAGGGTCCTGAAAGCTTTAACCTTTTCTTCTATGGCAGAGCGCTGCCCATAGAACTAATGTTAAAGCTTTCAGGACCCTGGATAGTGGCATATACAGTACGCACATTACATACTGTATCTCCTCCTTACAGTGAGGAGCCGCCGGCTGTCATTCATAAAATATTAAAAGCCGACAAAGCCGGTGATACTGTAATAAAGAGATTTAACCATTCACATGCCGCTCTATGTGGACAACATGTCTCTAGGGAGGGTGGACACTCCCTGGAGACATGTTGCCCACATATAATATTAACATTAACCCTTTGTTCATTCCTGCGGCATCCGAACTGAAAATACGGCCCTGCCCATCTGGGATCCATTTGGGGTACAGTTCATACAAAGCACCCTGCTACTTGTGAGGTCAATAAGCACAGTAGCAGGTTATAATATGGTTAGTGTAGGGGCTGTGGGTCACCTTGCCATGGTGGGATGGTTTAAGGACGTTTTTTGCAAAAAAGGTATGCACCAAGTACCCTGTGTTTTTACAGCACTAGCTTTTATTTATTTACTGCAAAGTATTTGGACACAATACACACAAACGTTTTTGTTTTCTGGTTGTTGTTTCAGGTGTAAGTTGGTGTCTACGATCAGTCACTCATTGTCATATTTTCTATACAAGAGCATGTGCACACAGCTGTCTCCTCTTTGCAGCAGTCATTTCATTACTAACGTGCAGCCACTGCGGGGAGGAGACATCTGTGTGCCCAGAAAACTGGCATAAACTGAAAACTGGCATAAAAACTTTGAAAACTTTTAAACCGTTTTGAGCAACAAAAGGCCGCACAAAAATGTACTGACTTTTTCACGCCTATATCGCCACCTCTGACAAAATGGGCAAAGCTAGGGCAGGACGGAAGCGTGATAGGGCCTCGCACCGAAAATCTTATTCCAGCCCCTGATGAGGCTGGATGTACAGTGCCTACAAGTAGTATTCAACCCCCTGCAGATGTAGCTGGTTGACACATGCGGAATTAACTTGGCATTGTGACATTTGGACTGTAGATCAGCCTGGAAGTGGGAAATGCAGTGCCACAAAAATTTTTTTTTTTTTTTTTTTAAAGCGTTAAAAGTTAATTCAGAGGGACATTTATTATTCAACCCCTCAAACCACCAGAATTCTGTTTGGTCCCCCTAAAGTATTAAGAAGTAGTTCAGGCACAAAGAACAATGAGCTTCACATGTGTGGATTAATTATCTCTTTTGCCAGCCTTTTCTGACTATTTAAGACCCTCCCCAAACTTGTGAACAGCACTCATACATGGTCAACATGGGAAAGACAAAGGAGCATTCCAAGGCCATCAGAGACAAGATCATGGAGGGTCACAAGGCTGGCAAGGGGTACAAAACCCTTTCCAAGGAGTTGGGCCCACCTGTCTCCACTGTTGGGAGCATCATCCGGAAGTGGAAGGCTTATGGAACTACTGTCAGCCCTCCACGGCCTGAACAGCCTTTGAAAGTTTCCTCCCGTGCCGAGGCCAGGCTTGTCCGAAGAGTCAAGGCTAACCCAAGGACAACAAGGAAGGAGCTCCGGGAAGATCTCATGGCAGTGGGGACATTGGTTTCAGTCAATACCATAAGTAACATACTCCACCGCAATGGTCTCCATTCCAGACGAGCCCGTAAGGTTCCTTTACTTTCAAAGCGTCATGTCAAGGCTCGTCTACAGTTTGCTCATGATCACTTGGAGGACTCTGAGACAGACTGGTTCAAGGTTCTATGGTCTGATGAGACCAAGATCGAGATCTTTGGTGCCAACCACACACGTGACGTTTGGAGACTGGATGGCACTGCATACGACCCCAAGAATACCATCCCTACAGTCAAGCATGGTGGTGGCAGCATCATGCTGTGGGGCTGTTTCTCAGCCAAGGGGCCTGGCCATCTGGTCCGCATCCATGGGAAGATGGATAGCACGGCCTACCTGGAGATTTTGGCCAAGAACCTCCGCTCCTCCATCAAGGATCTTAAGATGGGTCGTAATTTCATCTTCCAACAAGACAACGACTCAAAGCACATAGCCAAGAAAACCAAGGCCTGGTTCAAGAGGGAAAAAATCAAGGTGTTGGAGTGGCCTAGTCAGTCTCCTGACCTTAACCCAATTGAAAACTTGTGGAAGGAGCTCAAGATTAAAGTCCACATGAGACACCCAAAGAACCTAGATAACTTGGAGAAGATCTGCATGGAGGAGTGGGCCAAGATAACTCCAGAGACCTGTGCCGGCCTGATCAGGTCTTATAAAAGACGATTATTAGCTGTAATTGCAAACAAGGGTTATTCCACAAAATATTAAACCTAGGGGTTGAATAATAATTGACCCACACTTTTATGTTTAAAATGTATTAAAATTCAACTGAGCAACATAACTTTTTGGTTTGTAAGATTTATGCTTCTGTTAATAAATCCTACTCTCGTTTGCAGTTTGAAGGCTCTAACTTATTGGCATCTTATCAAACCACCTAAATCTGCAGGGGGTTGAATACTACTTGTAGGCACTGTATATGGCGGCGCACACCATTTCACGACTCATCTAATTTATTAAGAGCAAATGAATCAGTGCCTCGCATGCCACCCTCATCAAGACTGGCATGAAAACACCCAGTCTTGATGAATCAGTGTTTGCTTGTTCTGCTTTGATTGATAAATCCCCAATCCGAAATGGAAGCTGATTTCCACTTTTGCTATGAGACTCCTTCTTTTCTGTGTGCACACTGGATGATACCTTAACGGGAACAGCACTATATAATCATACATAATAATAACCACGGTCAGTAACTATAAAATGCCCAGTTCATTCTCGGTTCAGTAGTTTTCCTGTAAAATGATAAACTTAGACTCCTGTCATGGTTCGGCCTTAATGTGTATTGATCATTTCATTATAGGAATGTAGAATCTTTCTGGAGATTCAGATAATCATGAACAAACAAAAATCTTTCATTATTCAAACCGCCGTTCTGCCACAGTCGTCTCCTTGTGTATTAATTGTCCATTCAGTTTGCATGAAATTGCATTTAAAGATCAGGGAAAATGAATATCATTTGACTCATAATGGGTTTGATTTTAAAGGAGAAAATGCACAGACTGTCTTCAGATAATTGCGCACTTATCTATAAAACCATTGCATTTTCCATTTCAGGCGTATCTTTCTGTGGACTCACTGGTGCCAGTGCGAGCCGTGGAGGAGCGGCCGAAGCTTTAGCCGTACAGTAAACAAACCCTTAGGGCTTTAACAGGGACACACAAATGCATTTTTCATAAGAGCCCTCTTTGTTAACATTGACAAAGCCTATACTTATATACTGAAATGTCTATGAAGGTCACCATAGGCTAAAGCTTCTTTATGGTTAATGTATTATCCTACGTAATTAATGTGTGTCATAGTAAAAATCCACATTGCAATCTCGGATTCATTGGTCAGATGCTCTGTAGAATGAGCTTAACTATTGCAGTCCCCATGATCCTGCCTGTTATAAAGCACAGTACATAGAAGAGACACTTTAGCAGAGTCCTATATGTCCATGTAATGCATGAAAGCCCTGGTCTGCCAGAGAGATCTGCTGTTACAAAGACACTCTTCAGTGGTGATGGGCGAGCCAGTACTGTAAAGTTCGGGGTCCATACTGGACACCTAGAAGTCTGTGTTACTGTTCAGGTTCAGTTATAAAAGAAAACAAAATAGTGATTAAAACAGCAGCATTATTACCGATGACCGCATGCTTGTACTTCTGGGCTGCTCATTAACCTCCAGTTTATTCACTGGACTCTGCCTGTGTTGCGCCACAGGGCCGTGGGGTACTCAGAACCGGGCTTTATTGGTGCTTCTGGGCAGTCACAGGGGTCGAGACCCGACTTCCGTGACCCTGGGTTCAGTGCTATAGCGTTCTTGGGAAATGTAGGAAAAGGGTGGTTAGGGATAAAGTGTTTGTGACGCCACCCGTGGTTTGCGGCTATGAGGAGCGGCTGCTGCTGCAGAACCTCTGGGGATAGTGGATGGGCAGCTGAGAAGGAGTGGCTCCCCTTGGGTGGAGCGAGTCCCCAGGGCAGCGGGAATAAGGGTTAATAGTGTCTGGCAGGCATGGATTATCGCAGGCACCGTTACCTTGTTCAGTGGCCTTCTCAGCCGGTTGCCGCGGAAATAACACATTCTCACACAGTTCTGTAATTCTGTACCTGGGTTTTCTCTCAGCAAGCTTCAAGCTCAACAGGTCAAAGATGTTACACACTCTTGGATAAGCTCCGGCCTACATAGTCTTAGGAGATCAGGATAGCAAGTTTGAAATCCTAGGTGGTGTGCCTGTGTTCTGCCTCTCACTGGTCCTTTTCCTCAGCGCTCCTTGAAGCGTCTCTGCGCGCAGATGCCTGATCCTGCAGCCTCAGGTAATAGTGGGTGGATGGTACCTTGTCCCCGGACCCTTGTTCAGCTGCTTTCTCTGGGTGTACGACATGTGTTTGAACCACAGCTCCTATGAAGCTCATGGCCTCTGGTTCAGCGGTTAGGCATTAGACTCCTGTCCCACGTTGAGGTCCGATCCGTTTCTTACCACAACCCCTCCATCTGGTTTTACCAACTCCAGATTCAGGCACACAGGGCAATTCAGATCCGCCAGTGCCCCTAGAGTTCTCTCCTCCTCTCTCGACTCCATATCTCCACTTTCTCAGCTCTGCACACTAGCTGTTCTCTTGCACTGTTCACAGTGCTGTTCTTCACTCACTTCTTCCCAACAGAAAGCTCAACTGAACTCTTGTTCTTTTTCTACCCACACTTTTCTACCCTTGTTGTCCCTTTGGGCCCTCTCCCTGGGTTTTGTGCCCAGGGTCCCCTGGGTCCTAAGTGTGTGTTGTGCGGTGTTGAGGACTCCAAACCTACCATCCTCATCTTCTGACTACTGGAGAACCACTCCTTGGCTTGAGTGCAGTACCCTTCGTGGCATCCTGACCGGTGGGGCGCCACACCTGCATCATCCAATCACAGATGCCCACTCTCTGTGACAGCATCTGAGATTAGTTGTTGCGCCCCACTCATTGTGCCAGCGTCTGTGAATGATAAAGTACATACAGAAACACAAATATTGCTTAGATAAAATCCTCTACATCAATCGTCCAATTGAAATACAGAAGCAATGTAATCATAGTGACCACCAACAAATAGAAGATAGACCACTTATAGATGTTAGGGCGCTGACAAAGACACGGCTCAATCATAGCGCTGACATCAGTGGCATCATCATGTTTTGTGAGTGAACAAAGGATCCTTCCTGCTAAATCATAATTAACTATGCATCCCCCATACTCTGGAACTCTTTGTCCCAACATATCAGACTCTTGCCTACCGCGGAAACCTTCAAAAGGAACCTGAAGACCCACCTCTTCCTACAAGTCTACAACCTGCAATGATTCTCAGATTCTCAGTCCAGCAAACTTCCGAACGACCTGCTCTACTCTCTCCTAGTGTATCCTCATCCATGCCTTCTAGGCTGTGAGCCTTCATGGGCAGGGTCCTTTCTACTCACCTACTGTATCCTCACCGATCCCTTGTAGACTGTGAGCACTTGCTGGCAGGGTCCTCTTTCCTCCACTACTGTATCCTCACCCATCCCTTGTAGACTAAGAGCCCTCGTGGGCAGGGTCCTCTCTCCTCACCTACTGTATCCTCACCCATCCCTTGTAGACTGTGAGACCTCACAGGCAGGGTCCTCTCTCCTCACCTACTCTATCTTTACCTATTCCTTGAAAACTGTGACCCCTCGCGAGCAGAGTCCTCTCCACTCTCTAACTGTATCCCCAGTCATCCCTTGTAGACTGTCAGCCTTTGCTGGACGGGTCCTCTCTCCACCCCTACTGTATCTTCACACATTCCTTGTAGACTGTGAGCCCTCAAAGGCAGGGTCTTCTCTCCTCACCTCCTGTATCCTCACCCATCCCTTGTAGACTGAGCCCTCGTGAGCAGGCTCCTCTCTCCTCACCTACTGTATTCCCACCCATCCCTTGTAAACTGTGAGCCCTCGTGGGCAGGGTTCTCTCTCCTCACCTGCTGTATCCTCACCCATCCCTTGTAGACTGTGAGCCCTCGTGGGCAGGGTCCTTTCTCCTCCTGTACCTGTCTGTGCCTTGTATTGTTTATAATTATTGTACCTATCTATGTATTCCCCTTTTCACATGTAAAGCACCATGAGATAAATGGCACTATAATAATAAATATTAATAACTAATATATACATATTAGGGGATATTTCTAAACTGGGCCCCTCCTTTTATCGGATCTGTAAAGTTTAAAGTACAAGCTTATCTAGGAGAAATGACCACATACTGTGCTGTTTTTATATCCTTCCTTTATGATCTGGGGTTTTTATCTTTTTTTTTTTTTACTACTAGCATACATAATATTTTTTGACTTTTCATTTTGAAGAAAAAAAAATGTAATTACCGTTTTTTTATAACCCCTTTGAAAATAATCAGTGAATGCTTGATATATGCTTCTTGTTTGAAAAATCTGATACTGTGTAATATTAGAATTCTATCTTTATAGCTATAAAATAATGTACTGCTTTTATTGCCAGATTAACACAGTTTGTACGGCTGAACTGCATGAAACTCATAGTTCTCAGTGGCGACATGTTTTGAAAGCGAGGAGATTGATCTGAGCCCTTGTGAACAATAGCAATGTGCTGTTTGGGAAATGCGGTCATGTGGAGCTATGAAAAATGAATTAGTGACAGTCAGTGTCCCCGCAGAGAAATGATGTTCTGTAAGGTAAAAGCTCTGGAGCCAAACTGTTGATAAGACAACTTAATAGAATGCAGAACTTTATAAACCTAAGTTGAAGTAGTGGGGGTCCACCAAGCTTACGACTTAACATTTAGATCTTTGTGATCTTCCAAGTAGAGAAAAATTGGAAAACGGCATGTGCTCCTTTGAAATGTGTAGTCTGATATAATCTTATTGTCTGAAGGGACCATGTGGCACCCCAGGGTCCGGTTGCCACAAAACTAAGCTTGGAAGCAAGGAAAGGTATCCACACACACAACACCTCCCCAACTCCAGGCCAGAAGAGGGAGCTCTAAAGCCCAAGTTCACGGCAGGTCGCCTATAAATTCTGGTCTGGGGGCGGGATTAGGAAGCTCAGTTCCTAGGAGGACTGTAGAAGACAGAAAACTCACTAGCCAGTGTGAGGGACCTGTAGGTGAGGGTGTGAGGAAGCAGAGGAGTAGGTGTGGGGAGTAGAGCAGTGCCAGGTCGCCACAGCACTGAGCGCAGAACGGACACCGGAGTCCGAGGTTGCAAGGGACTTTATGACCAGCAACCAACACCGGAGGGTGGGTGATTGCAAGTTGCTCACCCACCAAAAGGCCAGGAGACACAGCCGCATCAAAGAGATCAGGGAGATGCAGTGAAAGGAGAGTAACACAAAAAGGGCTTAAGGCCACCTGTCACACGGCCAAGACAGACAAGAGAGGAGAGGGTCACAGCACAGCTTAAAGCAGCCAGGGCCCACAGGGAGCAGCGCAGAAGGGAGGCCTCAGAACTTGCCAGGTGTGGAAACCTGAATTTGTTTCCAGGTTCTGGTCCCCTAACACCACTTGTGAACTGTGCCCTGGATGAACCTGCTGCTTACTCCAGTAAAGGTAAAGGAGACTGGTGCCCCTGTGTCTGTCAGTTATTTTGTACATTAAACCCTGCACCCGGAATGAACTATCATCATCTGCTCTTCCCGTGGAGAGCTAAACCATCATAGCTGCTACTCCCATCATCCCCAAAGGTCCCGACTGCAACAGCAGCTATGCCAGCCGCATCCCACGGGTGGCATCATGACAAAACATCTTTTATTTTTATGTTCATCCACTTTTCAACTTCCCCTTTTTAGCTGATCGCTGTATGAGGGGATCACAGACCGCGTCATTCCACCGTGACATCCCGCAGCCCCCGACGACATCGGGACAGCCCGGTTCTGAGTACTCCATGGTCCCCACCCGGGCGAGTCAACCACATAGTTGACCATAAAGAAGGAATAACCCTAAACAGTGACATCTTAAAGGGAACCCGTCACGTCAGATAACTCCATTTACATGTATGGGGTTATTCTGCAGTTAAATAGCGTTAGAAAGGTGCATGGCCACCATACTAAAAGGCTACAGGGAGAAAATGAACTTCATTCCTCACAGAAGCCACCGCTTTCAGTAATACAGGCGGGTCAACTCCTATGCACTGTCACTATACTCCAGCCACAGGGTGGCTGACAAAACAGAATGTAGTGATGGGGGTGGAGTTTGGACATGTCTTAAAGCCAAAAGGCTGACCACAGGGTTGAAAAAAAAACAACCCAGAATAGTGACGCACACATCAATCATCTGTTGCCCTGTTGTCCAAGAGTTTTATGACAATTTTCTCTGCAATCAAACATGGAATCTTTCAAGTAAAGTTATGATTGCACTCAGCATCCCAGAGCCTGTAAGGAAGTGGCTTCACTTTATAGCCCTAAATCTTGATAGTTGAATACCTTTAATTAGTTAGAAAAAAAGCTTAAGAATTACACCCATATGGTGATTTATTTTTTTATTGTTATACTTGCCTAATGACACCCACAATCATGAATTCCTTTGGGGTATAGATTACCTTTAAAAAGGTATGTAATACATACCAATACATTTGCACACATGAACCTTTCTTCCTCCTGTTATTACATTTATTTCCAGGAGAGAAGACGGTTGTGGGATTCTTACATTCTACAGTCCTATTAATTGGAAGAGATAAATCAGAATATATTTGTATAACTGCACAGAGCTCCATCTCCAATGACCAGAGAACTCTTTCAGAAAGTGTTTTCTTAACAGACAATATAACTCAGAAAGTCGCTGAAAGTTTCCCTCTGTGTCTCCCCTGTAGGATTTATGTGGGAGACCTTTCATAAAGCAGCCGAGCACAAACAAACTTTCTACTTCAGCAGGTGTGAATTGGATCCGAAAACTGTTTGACTTGTCACAATATAACCATGGCTGCGTGAAATATAATGGAGCAGTATCCCAAAGTCAAGCTATGAAGTGTCTATTCAAAGAACTTTCCTAAAGGGAACCTATCACTTGGAAAGATGCTATTAAAATGGAGATACAGGGTTAATCTGCAGTTTAATAGCATTCTGAACCTGGCCAGCGCCTGCGCATGAAATTCCGCTGCCACGAGACATAGAACTTTAACCGTCCTGGCATCGTTCGGGGTTCAGACATTGAGGCGGCGTTGGTGCAGGTTCAGTCAATGTTGAGTGTATGGAGAGCGCTGGCTGTAACCACCCCCGCGCTGATGGCTCAGTATTAGAGGAAGCTGTTAGTCAGCGCTTACAGCCAGTGCTCTCCATACACAGAACGTTGACTGTACTTGCGCCAACACCGCCTCAATGACTGAAACCCAAACGCTTCTGGACAGGCTTAGGCTGAGGTCACATGTGCGGTAAAATTTTAAGATACTGATCCGGTTTTGGGCTGTTAAAAACCTCAAAACCAGATCAGGAACCGCTCCCCATAGGAGCCCATTATAGTAACCAGATTGCACTACATGCAATCCGGTAACCACTTCCGGATTTGCAGCCTGCAGTAAAAATCATGCAGGCTGCAGTTTTCGCAGCGATTAGGAAACCGCAGCGGGGATTGCTATAATGGGCTCCTATGGTAGCCCATGCGGCTGCCGCAAGGCAGATGTGAATGCCTGAGGCAGCCATATGCTTTGTTCATCCCTGCTGCCGCAGGGATGAACAAAGGGTTAAATGTTAATAATAGCTGTGGGCAACATGTCTTTAGGGGTGCCCACCTCCCCTAGAGACATGCTGTCCACGTAGTGTATGAGCCTCTGTCCTTGGTCCTGAAAGTTCTAACATCAGGTCTATGGAGGTGTGTTGCCCATAGACCTAATGTTAGGACTTTCAGGACCAAGGACAGGGGCTTATACAGTATGTACATTACGTACAGTATCTCCTCTACTGTGAGGAGCCGCCGCATTCTTTCATAATATTCAAAAAGCTGACAATAGGCGACAATACTATACTCACAAGATTAACCCCTCTCATGCCCACCTGAGTGGACAGCATGTCTCTAGGGGGGGTGGGCACTCCCTAGAGACATGTTGCCCACAGCTACCGTAGTATTAACATTTAACCCTTTGTTCATCCCTGCGGCAGCAGGGATGAACATAGCATACGGTAACCGGATTGCTCCAGATTACACATCCGGAGCAATCCGGTTACCGCATTCCGGTTTCCAGGACACATTTTGTCAAAAAATGTGTCTGAAGGCAATTGTGGTTACCGCATCTGGATCTGGATGCGGCAACCACAATTACCTTTCCAAATGTGATCCCAGCCTTAAATTTAATTTCCTCCCAGTAACAGGGTTTAATGTGCAGGTGCCAGAAAGGTTAAAGTGTGCCTGTCACTAGTTTTGGGAGGTCTAAACCCTGCTTATCACCTTTAACATGGTGTAATTGGGGTTCTGGTAACCCCTTTATATCCCCAGATGTTCTCCTGCATACCTTTGAAAATGAGTTTTATTCTGTCCCGTGCTGTGTGCTAATTTTGTGGTTCGGTCATATGGGTATCTGCAGATTGGGGTAAGTGCTGCCCCACTCGACACAAACACTGCCCCTCCTGATTGTGTGCAAGTGGATGATGTCTCTATAATCCCCAAGTCTTGCGCCTGTGCAGTGGCACCCCACTGTGCCTTATTGAACAGCCAGTGATTCCACTGTGGAGGTACAAGACTTCGGTCTCGCATCAGCTGCACAGTGTCCGAAGTCTTGGGTCTTCACAGTGGAATCCCTGGCTCTTTAAAAGGGCACAGAGTGAGGCACCACTGCGCAGGCGCGAGACTTGGGAATTGTAGCGACGTCTTCCACTTGCACACAGTCAGGAGGGGCGGTGTTTGCATGAAGCAGGTTGACCCTGACCCCGATCTGCAGACACACATATGACTAAACCTTGAAATTAGCACATGGCTCAGGACAAATAAAAACTCGTTTTGGCCATGGTTACACATCGCCATCAGCTTTTTCCCTTGTTTCCAATAACTGATCCGTTTTTTTTGCTTTTTGACCCTCCTGTGCAGCTCTGCTTTTCTGGGACTTTGCCATTTTTCCTTAAACAATGCTCTAAAAAACGGATCCGTTTTTTACTGGTTCTTGGTTAAAAAACGTTTCTATCAACATTTTTGGGTGCAGAAAAAAACGGAGAGTGTTTTTTTAACATATAATCTGTTTTTTTGCTTCGGTTTTTGGGCTTAGAACACAAAAGTGGAAAAACTGATGCCAAAAACGGATCAAGGGCTTATGTGTGACCGTAGCCTAGGGTCACACATGCCAATCCATTTTTTAGAGTGTTTATAAAACCAGATCCGTTATTTTTAGGGTGTTTTTGAGCCGAGGCGTTTTTTGGACTTAGGCCAGGGTCACATTTGCGGTTGGACCCTGGCCTGCCGGATTCCGGTTTCAACTTAGCAATTTTTCCATCACCGCATAGCGTTTCCGCTATGCGGTGCTGGAAACCGCAGTCCCTAGTTACCCGGTGTTTACCTGCACGACCTGTCACACAGGCAGCGGCTCGGAGGGCGTTTTACAGCGCCGCACAGGAAATCGTGTCTGCAACGGTTTCCTGTGCGGCGCTGTAAAACGCCCTCCGAGCCGCTGCCTGTGTGACAGGTCGTGCAGGTAAACACCGGGTAACTAGGGACTGCGGTTTCCAGCACCGCATAGCGGAAACGCTATGCGGTGATGGAAAAATTGCTAAGTTGAAACCGGAATCCGGCAGGCCAGGGTCCAACCGCAAATGTGACCCTGGCCACAGTCATTTTTTCCAAAAAAACGCATGCAAAAACGGATCAATTTTTAAGGCACCAAAAAAAAAACAACGAATCCGTTTATCTATAGGGCCCCATGTTAAAAAAACGAATCAGTTTTTTTACTGCACCCAAAAACATTTCTAGCAATGTTTTTGGGTAAAAAAATGCCCTAGCAATGTTTTTGGCTGCAGAAAAAAACGGATAGCATTTTTTTAACATAGAACAGTTTTTGAAAAAAAAAAGTGCAAAAACAGATGTCAAAAATGGATTCAGGGCTTATGGGTGACCCTAGCCTAACTGAGGTATGCAGGGGGACATCTGGGGATGTAGAGGGGTTACAGGAACCCCAATTACATCATGTTAACGGTGGTGGACAGGGTTTAGAACCCTCAAAACTGGTGATAGGTGCACTTTGCTGTTACTCTGCAGATTAAACTCATATCTCCAGGGTAATAGCATTTTTCCACATGAAATGCGTAATACTGCTATATACAGTATTCATAGATAATATAGATAGATACTTTACTCACAAATAATAACACTTTTTTTGCACATGCATGTAATACTGTTACATACTGTATTCATATAAACTGTCATCACATCATCTACTGAAAGAGGACCTGTCACCCCCTTCCCCCATGGATGTGAATCTAAGTTCAGCACTGAATGCAGCATGTCTGCTGCATTCAGGCAAGGGGTCCCCCATGTCTCTGTCGGTCTGCTACCCTGATATATAGGCTTATAAAAACTTACAGTAAAAATCCACAGAGGCGGGCCCCTGTCATTCAGGCACCTCGTCCACGGGGACATTTCACGCCCCCTGCGTCTCTGTGCCGCCCATGTCCTTGCCGCCTCGTTCGTTCCCTTCATGTCGAGGTTGAGGTGCATGCCCCGTCTCCCGCTGTGATGTCCTCTCATTTCCCCGCCCTGCTCCGTGTTGTGCTATGGAGAAGGGCGGGGAAATGAGAGGACCTCATATCGGGAGGCTGGGCATGCACCGAAACCTCAACCTCGCTCTGCGCGTACTTGTGGTGTTGACGCAAGCGCAAGCAAGGATTTCATGAATGGCACGAGCAAGGCGGCGAGGACATGGGCGGCAAAGAGGCGCAGGATGCGTGAAATGCCCCCGTGGACGAGGTGCCTGAATCACAAGGGCCCGCCTCCATGGATTTTCACTGTAAGTTTTCATAAGCCTATATATTGGGGTAGCAGCCCCACAGATCATGGGGGACCCCTTGACTGAATACAGCAGACATGCTGCATTCAGTGCTGGACTTAGATTCACATCCATGGGGGTTAGGGGGGTGACAGGTCCTCTTCAATTATTCATTGGATTTTGGTGCAAATCAATTCACAAGTTCCATTCTATCAGCCATGACCAGTGTGGTCTGCGGCTCCTGGACAGACGTGGGTTTTCCGCCTCTTATCTGGCGGCATCCACAGCTCCTCCTTTTTGTTTAGCCATCCTGGTATGATGTCATCATTGCAGCATGACCAATATATGGCATTGTGTTAGGAAAGATAATCAAAAAAAGGTCCATGGATGCTGTCACGTAAGAGGCGGTTCTCCCTCTACTGTCCAGTGACCATACACTTATCATGGTTGATAGAATGGGACGTGCAAATTATTTCCCACAAACGCTAATATTTGCTATACATGTCTGGGGCCACAAGGGACTGGGTACTCATGTCTCAGGCGGTCGGGTGCAGGGATGTCACAGGTGGTCCATGCCCGAGCCTGTGCTCTTGGGTGACAATAAAAAGGGAGTATTTATAGGGATTAAAGTTATTGTCAGTCGTGAAGCCACCTGTAGGTTCGGTGATGGCACCGGCGCTGCTGGGACCTCCGGGGTGATGGGTGGCAGCAATGTGTTGTACTTGTAGCCCTCTACAGGTAGGGCTGAGTCCCTGGGGTGTTGGAAGTAGCAATAGTGGAATAGGGCAACACGGTAGGAATGGTGCAGCGTAGTCATTGTGGTGTGGGACAGGTTTAAGAAGGGACACACACACAATAAAGTCTTTTTCTAAACCTTTTACTGATGTTCTTGCAGGTACACTCTCTGGGTTGAAGGCTATACCTCAGGATTTCCACATTGACCGGGGTATAGGCCTCCTTGTCCTGTTCTTTGTCCCGAAGCCTGGCTGGCATGAAACCAGGCCTGACCTCCTGTTTCTTCACACCCATGTTGCTGCAATGAGGGCTCTCTCTTGGACTATCTCTCCTGTGGTCCCTGGCTCTCAAATGTGGGTGCTGTGGGTGTCCGGGAAGCTCAGGGTCCAAGATGTAGTGCTGGGCTGATCTCTTTCTCTGTTGCAGACCCAATCTCCAGTGACTGGTTTTCTGGTGGGGTGAGCCAGGATGGCTCCTCTGCCCCTCCAAAGTGTTCCTCACCTCTACCTTTGTCATCACTCTCTCTGGACCTCACACTGGCTCTGGCAGTGTGCTGATCTCGGGCCTAGCACGGCTCCAGTGACCAGTTTTACTCACTAGGCTCTGAGGTGACTTCACAGTACTTCTAGTGACTGCACACTCTGGCTAACTCTGCCCCCAGCACCTGTATTTATAGGGGATCTGGCTTAACAGCAACTAGTGGGGCTCCCCTACAGGCTTGGAGTGGAATATGTTGGGTTATTGTGAGTACCAGATGTTGAAATCCCTTAGTGAACTAGTTGGTTCCTTGGCTTACCTGTCACAGGGCGCCACATACACACATACTGTATACCATATGTACTGATATATATATACTGTAAACACAAACCTCTATATACACATAAGAAAACTACTTACTGTTCATACATATAACACAGATTTAAGGCTAAATCTTCAACATCATTTTAGCAGGTTTTCAAATATTGCTGCAATGTCAGTGTGTAACATGCCCTTATAGAAGGATACCAGCTGCATTTTGTATGGTTTATCAATTTAAAAAATAATGAAAATCGGAAGTCGTCATCTTCTGTGTAAAAATCATATAACACAAAATCACAAACTGTGAGGGTGCATTAATGCAGGTCTGATATCTGCCTGTGCTGATGTATCTGATATATCTGGATTTGCTGATATAGATTTGCTGATATGGATAGGCAAATTTCACCTTTAGGTAATATTCAAACAATTGGCGTGACCTGTCCGTGACCGAGATCCATGAGATGTCGGTACAGGGTGATGAAATGGGCATAAACCCGCACTCCTGTTTAATCAAAGGTGCAGTCTCAGATCAGTCCATATAAATTATAATGATTTATATGGTCAACGCATTTCGAATGCTCAATGAGCCTCTTCCGCAAGTCAATCATATGGGAGTCCATACATATATATGGGGTTTAAATAGATGCAGCAATGCAAAAAAAGGGCTCACTTTCCACATTAAAGAAAAACCCCGCATAGCGGATGAACGGTATCATGAAACTTTATAATTTTTCATAAATGTTTAAAAAAAAAACTCCTAAATAAACATAAATAAGATATATCTTCACAATACATAAAATATGAAATTTTAATCAAAATGTTTCTAAAAATCTGTATGTATTGAATAAAAATATATTTCAGGTTATTTCAAGATCAATTCTCCTGGGTTCGATCCTGAAATAACGTTATGTGCCGCATATAGTGGTTGTGACTCTCACAACCATTATGGCCACTTTACACGTCCCAACGTCGGTCTGATATTGGATCCAACGGCGCAGGAGATGTTACACAGCGCGATATCGGCAGGCAACGCAACAGCGATGTGTACGCCCCCTTGTACGGCCGACCCAGGAACGACCATTTAACATGGGAGAGAATAGGGGAAGTTGTACTTCAAATCGTTGTTGGGCTTTTACACAGCACGATCCGGCTCCAACCTCCATCCAATATCGGGCAGTTGGAGAGCAGGCTCATTTGATCCCCGATATCGTTTTGGCATCGTTCGTGCATCGTATTGGTCATTTATACTATACAACGCACAAACGATATCGGGGCCAACGCACGAACCACGTGACTTTTTATCGGAGTTGGACGCCGATATCGGGACGTGTAAAGTGGACATAAGAGGTGAGCCTTTCCTATAACTAACAGTATGGTTTATGTATATAAGATAAGCCCCTATCTGCGTTTGATTTCTGTATCCAGGTTTCTGATGAGATCCATGACACGAAGATCCTGTTCTCATCCGTATTTGCCAATCAGAATCGGTTATTCGAGACTTTGGGGATCTGGAATGTTAATTGGAAGGTTTCCCATTTGATAGCACTTTGCTCTCTGTCTCACACATCTGTTACATACTGATACATTAGAATAAAATAAATTAGATTTTCCTAGGATCTTTTTGTTGACTTTTGTTCCTTCAGTGAAAACAAAAATGAAAAGTAACAGATGCAACATGGCTGCAAAACAGATAATATATGAGAAAATCTGCAGAAAATAGAAATGTTTTACTACTTTAGAACCAACAATTATTATTAAAAGCAGGGAGTGTAATAATTCTGTCCCTAATTCTTCCTCCCCCATCAGATCCCCGATCCTGTGTGATATCCAGTGTCATGAGTGACTGCACTTCAATGTCTGTTTGCTTTGTCTTTCATTGTAAGGACTCTCCTTATTTCATAAGTGGCGGAATGTTTTCTCTTCTCTCCAACGATAATTGTATCTATTCCTTTTTTTGGTTTCTTTGTGCAGTTAATGACATAACCAAAATATTGTTCCTCTCCTCTTCAGTATTTTCTTTGTTCAGGACAATTGCTCTTTTGTGTGATTCATTTTCTCCGTGGCTCTTTTGATGGCTCTCACAATACTTCTTTGCTCTTTTGGGTCTTTTGATCTTTCCATGTGAAACAGTGATCTGGCTGGACTGCTTCTGTAAAGTCAGAAAATAAGACATTACAAAGTGGCATGTGTGGTGGGTATCATGTACCATGTTCCTACTGTGTAACCCAGCTGTTACACATAAAAGAAGACTGATATTATAGGTAGGTGGCATGCAGGGCCGTACCTAGAGTCCAAAGGGCCCCAATGCAAGATTTGGATCTGGGCCCCCTATTCATACAACCCCTTCATGTTGGTCAGATGTATGGGCCCTTGTAGCTCTCTATATCCTATAAAAACATATGCGTTGCATTCCCGCCTGTTATCTAGTAATATCCCCAATCCTGCAAATTTCCCCTATCCAGGGCCCTTTCCAGGTATAGATGTCCCCCATTATAGTATATGTATCCCCTGTCCTGGTATATATGTCCCCATCCGGGGTCCGTCTTAGCATATTTGTCCCTCGTCCTGGTATTCTATGTCCGGTGTATATATGTATATATATATATATATATATATATATATATATTCCTGGTGTATATGTTTCCTATCCTGGGCCTTATCCTTTGCATGTATGCCTCCAATCCTGAGCCCCTTCTGTTTATATATGTCCCCATGATGGTATATACTGTACCACAACCTGGGACAATCCTGGTATATACTGTATGTCCATTATCTTGGTATATATGACCCTATCCTGCCAGATATGTTCCCCATTCTGGGTGCATCCTAGTATATATGTCCCCCATCCTAGTATATATGTATATATGTCCCCCATCCTGGTACATATGACCCCCCCATCTTGGTATATGTTTCCCCCATCCTTGTATATATATCCCTCATCCTGGTATATGTTTCCTCCATCCTGGTATAAATGCCCCCCATCCTGATAAATATGTCCCCCATCCTAGTATATATGTCCCCCATCCTAGTATATATGTCCCCCATCCTGGTATATATGACCCCCCCATCCTGGTATATTTTTCCCCCATCCTTGTATATATATCCCCCATCCTGGTATATGTTTCCTCCATCCTGGTATATATGCCCCTCATCCTGGTAAATATGTCCCCACCCTGGTATATATGTTCCCCTTCATTATGAAATAATGTCCCCCATCCTGGGCTCTTCTTTATATATATGTCCCTCAACCTGGTATAAATGTCCCCCATCCTGGTATATATGTTCCTCATCCTGGGCCCCATATACATGTCCGTATTTAAACACGTTCATGAAAAAATGGTACCAGGTGTCTTCAGTGTTTCTTATGGATGGATGTAGAAAATGTTTTAATGCCTTTGTATAAGTCGATCATCTCTCCCTTTTATGCTTTGTCCTTTTATTTCTTTGCATTATATTCACCACATTGTTTGGTTTACATTCAACCTCATTTTAATATAATAAGGTGAGTGAATTTTAGAATATGGACAATATATCCTCTTCAATATTCTGTGCTGCTGGAAGTGTCTCTGCCATCATCAATAACATTCTTTTTGTTACATACAAACGTATCGTTCTTTTAACATGTGAATGGATGGGTCATTTCCTAAGGCCCCCTTCACATCACTGTCCCCTTCACATCACTGTCCTCTTCACATCACTGTCCTCTTCACATCACTGTCCCCTTCATATCACTGTCCCCTTCACATCACTGTCCCCTTCACATCACTGTCCCCTTCACATCACTGTCCTCTTCACATCACTGCCCCCTTCACATCACTGTCCCCTTCACATCACTGTCCCCTTCACATCACTGTCCTCTTCACATCACTGCCCCCTTCACATCACTGTCCTCTTCACATCACTGTCCCCTTCACATCACTGTCCTCTTCACATCACTGCCCCTTCACATCACTGTCCCTTCACATCACTGTCCTCTTCACATCACTGTCCCCTTCACATCACTGTCCTCTTCACATCACTGCCCCCTTCACATCACTGTCCCCTTCACATCACTGTCCTCTTCACATCACTGTCCTCTTCACATCACTGTCCCCTTCACATCACTGTCCCCTTCATATCACTGCCCCCTTCACATCACTGTCCCCTTCACATCACTGTCCTCTTCACATCACTGTCCCCTTCACATCACTGTCCTCTTCACATCACTGCCCCCTTCACATCACTGTCCCTTCACATCACTGTCCCCTTCACATCACTGTCCTCTTCACATCACTGTCCCCTTCACATCACTGTCCTCTTCACATCACTGTCCTCTTCACATCACTGTCCCCTTCACATCACTGTCCTCTTCACATCACTGTCCTCTTCACATCACTGTCCTCTTCACATCACTGTCCCCTTCACATCACTGTCCTCTTCACATCACTGTCCCTCTCACATCACTGCCCCCTTCACATCACTGTCCTCTTCACATCACTGTCCTCTTCACATCACTGTCCTCTTCACATCACTGTCCCCTTCACATCACTGTCCTCTTCACATCACTGTCCTCTTCACATCACTGTCCCTCTCACATCACTGCCCCCTTCACATCACTGTCCTCTTCACATCACTGTCCTCTTCACATCACTGTCCTCTTCACATCACTGTCCTCTTCACATCACTGTCCCTCTCACATCACTGTCCCTCTCACATCACTGTCCCCTTCACATCACTGTCCCTTCACATCACTGTCCTCTTCACATCACTGTCCCCTTCACATCACTGTCCCCTTCACATCACTGTCCCTCTCACATCACTGTCCCCTTCACATCACTGTCCCCTTCACATCACTGTCCTCTTCATATCACTGTCCCTTCACATCACTGTCCTCTTCACATCACTGTCCCTCTCACATCACTGTCCCTCTCACATCACTGTCCTCTTCATATCACTGTCCCCTTCACATCACTGTCCTCTTCACATCACTGTCCTCTTCACATCACTGTCCTCTTCACATCACTGTCCCTTCACATCACTGTCCCCTTCACATCACTGTCCCCTTCACATCACTGTCCCCTTCACATCACTGTCCTCTTCACATCACTGTCCCCTTCACATCACTGTCCTCTTCACATCACTGTCCCTCTCACATCACTGTCCCTCTCACATCACTGTCCTCTTCATATCACTGTCCCCTTCACATCACTGTCCTCTTCACATCACTGTCCTCTTCATATCACTGTCCTCTTCACATCACTGTCCCCTTCACATCACTGTCCCCTTCACATCACTGTCCCCTTCACATCACTGTCCCTCTCACATCACGATTTTTTCCTGTTTGTGGGGATTCTGTTTTTTGCAGGACCCCACGGACAGGAACGAACAGGCTCAGATGTGTACCTCCAGATGTCATTTCTGTGTCCGGATCCGTGATTTTGACGGATCCGAACACAGAAAGAGCTGGGAGACAAATGGTGTCAAGGCTGACTTTCACTTTTGCAATGTATCTAATAATCTAGTATATAAAGCTGAATGTGTGTGTGTGTATGTATGTGTGTATGTATATCCGGGATTGGCATCTACACCGTCGCAACTACAGCCACAAAATATTGCACAGTCACATGTCTGGACCCCGGGAGCGTCATAGGCAATGTTGTGAGGCGAAATTTTAACCCTGCGCGTTCCAGTTCACCAAACAATTTTGCCCCTATCTACATAATGGGAAAAAGTGAATGGAAAAGTGTTGGAGGAAAATCGACAGCTGTCAGCTATAGCCACAAAATTTTGCACAGTCACATGTCTAGACCCCGGGAGCGTCATAGGCTATGTTGTGAGGCGAAATTTTAACACCGCACATTCCAATTCACCAATTTTGCCCCTATCTACATAATGGGGAAAAAGTGACAGTTACCAGTTGACAGTTGTGAATGAGAGGGGCTTAATGATAGCGCCAAAGACTAACAGCACATGCCAGCATATAGTCACTAAGGTGGGGCCCCAACATGAGATATTCACCACACACGGGGACATGTATACACACCACACGCACACAAAGAGTAACAGCAAGTGTATAGTCGCTAAGGTGCAGCCCCAACATTGGATACTCACCACGCACCCGAACCAACACACACACACCACAAAGAGACACACAAATCCCCAAGGGGACACACACACCCTATAGCGACACATGCACTCACCCCACAGACACACACACACCACAAAGAGACACACACAACACAGACACACACACCACACAGACCCCCCCCCACACAGGGACACACACACATAGCCACCCTATAGGGACACATGCACTCACCCCACAGGGACACACACACCACAAAGAGACACACACACCACACAGACCCCCCCCCACAGGGACACACACACATACACACCCTATAGGGACACATGCACTCACCCACAGGGACACACACAACACAGAGACACACACACCCCACACAGACCCCCCCACAGGGACACACAAACATACACACCCTATAGGGACACATGCACTCACCCCACAGGGACACACACACACCACAAAGAGACACACACAACACAGATACACACACACACCACACAGACCCCCCCCACAGGGACACACACACATACACACCCTATAGGGACACATGCATTCACCCCACAGGGACACACACACCACAAAGAGACACACACAACAGAGACACACACCACACAGAACCCCCCCCCCACTGGGACACACACACATACACACCCTATAGGGACACATGCACTCACCCACAGGGACACACACATACACACACCCCAGGAACACACACACCACACAGACAGACACAGATGTGCACAAATTACCTCACACAACTCACCTCATACGTGTGCTATCTTTAATTTCCAAACATAAACATTTGATTAAAAACAGCCAATGTGCAACACATGTGCCATATAGGGAATTAAGGCAGATGTCAGTCACATGAGCTGTCTATTATGTGTATGTGTGAGGTAACATATACTGCCTAGCCGGGGGGAGGGTTTACTGTTGGCTGGAGATTTATTAGGCTGCCTATAGCAATCAATCACAGCTCAGCTTCTATTTTCCTACAGGTCATTAATATGACATATTCAAATTCTATTTTGTTTTAGCTAACATTAGTTATTTATTAACCCAGGCGTAGCCGGGTACTACAGCTAGTAATATAATAAGATTTATTCATTTATATAGCACTATTAATTCCATAGCAGTTTATCTACATACATTGTGAAAGAGAAAGCAATGGTTAAAAATGAAAAAATAAATATCTCTCGGCTGAGTGTCCCACGATGCGTGGCATCCTTTGTCCGATGGCTGAAGGACCTTAATTAGCTGACCAAGAAGGGGAGGAGGAACTCAATCAGCTGATGAGTCACATGATAGCATCAGCTGAGCGGTTTAAATCACCCTCCAATACCGATGTAAGCATTTATTCTTATTATTATTAACACTTTGCAGTTTAATTTCACTTTAGCAGTGTATGTAGATACACTGCTAAAGTGAAATTACATGGGAACAGACCAGTTTTAGTGGACTGAGCATACTCAGTATGTGGCGCCCCACCAGGTAGGCCGCCACCAGAGTTATGGGGGGCATATATACCAGGATGGGGGATTTCTAACAAAATATTGATCCCTTTTCCTTATTCTGGACAACTCCTTTAAATGGCATGTATTACCAGAAAATAAGGTATTGTTTAAGTCAGGATTTTGTGTAAACTGTATTTTTCTTACAATTTTTTTTCATATCACATTTTATATTAAAAGCAAAATTAAACACCTTGTAGAACCAGAAGGAGAGAGAGTGTAAGGAGCAAGGAGGCATCATGGCAAGCAGCGGGACGGACACTCTGGCTGGCGGGCAAGAGAGCGAGAAAGCTCCTAATGCAACCAGGGAGGCTATGGACTGGGTACAGTTTACCAGTTCTTACGACTTCAATGAGGCTATGAAAGAATTGAGCCAATTGCTAAATAGTGCGCAGTTGTGGGCCGTTAACGCCTGGAAGCGGTGCCAGCTACAAAAAGCGGCACATCGAGTGCAGGTATTGCAACCTACTGAACCACCAGAAGCAGCACCAGCAATAGAACAACCAAGCCAGAGCTGTCTAGTGACACCAGAGCTGACAGAGGAGCCACCAGCTGCCACACAAGACCTGTCTGAACCAGCACTGCAGCCAGAAGGTTAGGCCGCAGAGCAGGAGAGCAGTGTGAGCTCGGCAGGAACCCCGCAGGTCCAGAGCCGGAGGGCGCATTGGGCATCCTATGAAAGTTTAATGGCGGGGTGTCCGATTGTGGCCCAGGCAGAGAGCAGGTTGAGAGCAGGCACAATAGTGACTACTGGGCGCAAAGACAAGCTGCTGAGGAGGAAGAGCGACAACAGCGCCAAGACCGCTGGCAGCAGCAAGATGAGGCTAACCTGGAGGAGGAGGCCTACATGCAAAAGACTTTAGTACCCAACCCGGCAGAGCAGCGCCAAGGAGTAGTTGTGGACTTCCACCTTCGGGACGGCTGGTGGTTCATAAAGGAGTGCGGCTTAGAGTAGGAAGTTTTCATCCGCAGAACAGATGTTGAGTTATACCTCCCAAAAGGACACCCCGGTAGGGGCCTTTACCCCGGAGAAGAGGTCGGCTGCACCCGGTGTATGGGACGGTGAGGCTGGTAAGCATTGCGGATGTACTAGATCCTGCAGCCTCGAACCCCATACGTAGAGCAGGCTGGACTTATGATAGAGGAGGACGGTTTGCGGGCAAGTGACCCTTACAACTAAAGTAAGACCTAGAAAGCCAATGTAAATAGAATGTTGAAGTGTATGCAACTGGTTAGTTAGGTACCGGGAAACTGTAAAATGTAAATTGTGATGTGTGTATATAGTTAACCTGCCATGATCACCATATACTCGGGCAGAGAACTGTGACAAAGAACAGTTTTTGAACCCCGGCAGGGGATGCTGCTCAACGACACTGTGGACTTTGTGTTTTAGTTTTTATGAGCACTTTTTACGACTTTGTTTACGGACACTTTGTATTTTTGATTTTTATGACCCTGAAGGACTGGACTGTTCTATTTTGCAACGTTCAAATATAAGTTCCTCCCGAAAGGGAGGAAAAATGCTGCGTTTTGTTATTGTTGTTATTTAAAAAAAAAAAAGATTTTGTGAGTGTCTGTGTTACCGGGTTTCTTGGGGACGACCTAACCTTTGCCAAGGGGGAGTGTGGCGCCCCACCAGGTAGGCTGCCGACAGAGGTACTGCATTTCTCCATTAGAAGGAGAGTAGTGCCTCTGCTCTCCAGGTGCTGAAATGGCACAATTAAGCTTCACACACACACACAACATTTAGGACCCTGGGATGGTGGAGGGACCCAAGCGTAGCCGAGAGGGAAAAAGTGAAGTGCAGGAAGTGTGGAGGTTAGTTAGTCATGAGAAGAACAAGGAGAGAAGCGCAGAAGTAAGGAGAAGGAGGTGTTGACTCTCGCGGGCTGAAGCAGGGTCACGCTTGCCCTGGGAGGAAATGACCAATGGGTTTGGAGAAAGAACAGAGCCCTTGGGGTACGGGGTGAGACGTAGATCCCCGTACACCCATATCTGGCGAGGGTACACAGGAGCTAGTGGATGACACAGGGACCTGGCCCTGAACACAGCATGGATGCTGTTTGCCCGAACTGTTGAACCGGAGTCCCCAAGTTACTAACGGGAGCTGTGGCCGAATACCCGACACAACTTGGAGAAGGCAGTCGAACTAGGGAGCAATGCCCGGGAGGGGTACAACTGAGCATCCGTGGCTGTCGGTACCTAAGCTTTGTGTGCGGAGGCGCTGAGAGTCTTGGGGGCAGAGCGGTGTCGCGCTCGCCCCAGAAGGGAAACTGCCTTATAGCGCTGAGGGACCACCAGATAAAGAGACACCCAGTAAGAGAGAGACAGGAACACCAACAGAGGTTCGACTGCACTGTTCCTGTTCTGGAGACAACGCTGAACTGGAGGTTGGCAAGGTAAGCACCCAGCGGCCATGCTGAAACTACTGAGTAAAAGTAACAGAACTCCAGCTGTGGAACTGTACCCTCCTTCCAGCTGTCCAGGGGACTGCACTCCGCCTGCAGAGAGCGAAGCCATCCAAGCTGCCGGTCATCATCCCCAGAGGTTCTGAAGCAGCGGCAGCCATCCAGGCCGCATACCGCAGGTGGCGTCATGAATACCCCTTTTTCCTGTCATCTCCCTACTGTTTATTAAAATGACACCACCAGGGTCACTGGACCGGGTCTCAGCCCCCGTCTGTCCCCGTTAAAAGAACCGAGAGTGAAGAACAACAACAAGCTGCCCGGTTGCTGAGTGTCCCCGGCCTTGGAGTGGGCATGTCAAGTACACTAAAATCGGATCAGGGAAACTATCCTGTTTTTTCCAGGATCCAAGCTCCATAGACCTACATCTTATTTGCCGCAGACGTTGGATCCGATTCTGTCTGATTTTGTCCTCTGTGCCCATAATAGGAGCTGTCTCTGATTCTGGGTACATCAAAAAATCAGACACAATCGGATCCATGAAAATTTGGACATAATCAGATGGCCATATCGGACCAATCCGTGTCCATCCATGCCCATAGGGATACATGGGGGCCAAATCAGATCTGTGGCTATCAGTTTTAAAATTGATAGCTATGGATCCCAAAATATTGTGATGTGAAGGGGGCCTGGGAAGCTTAGTGCATCCATCCCTGGAAATACTATATACTGCTGAGAACATTATTATGACCTTTTTATGATAAAAGGAGCTTCTTTAATTTTCAAAGCTTTAAAGATTGATTTCTTTTTACTAAACAATGCTCAAAACTCAAAAAAGGGAGTAAAGTGTCTTTGATCTGGGGGAATCAGCAAGTACAATGTGCACGTATTGTATTGCTATTCTCTTTCCACTTTGTATCCTGGTATACGGTATATAACATTCATGTTTTCTAATCACCTGTTACCAGGGAACATCTTCAAAGTGGGAAGCAATTATCTTCTTCGTTCTGAGTCTCTCTGCTCATTTGTTGGAGGGGATTGCTCTTAGAAAGATTAACCTGTTTTTCATCTATGCCTCTTATGAACACAACTTCAGGCAATCTTATCCCCAGACAATGTGTCTTTAATAACGTCACCAATATGACAATGAGTTCTATATTTGTCTACAATGTAACAGTGCTTCACCCCACCCCAATAACCTCTCTAATCCTACCACTGACTGTCATTTGTGAATGACAGGGTGACATCCTATCCCAATAGTATGAGCACAATGCCTGCCCACCTTGTCTTACATGATGACCTTAACCCTAACTGTTCATCTTAAAGGATTATTTACTTCCGTGATGTAAACTGAATCGGAGACATGATTCAATCTGGCAAAATAAATGTATACCGTAGTTTGTATAGAAGTGTCTACTAGCAGATACATTATGGTTAAAGGCTACATCTGGAATTTAAAAAAAATAAAATGTACCTAAGTGCCCCGCCCCAGGGCCGTGGGGTACCTGGTTCCGGGTGTTGATTTATTGGGGATGTCACTGGGCCTGTTGCCTGGTCCCGTGGTCCCTGTGGTCGCTGAAAAAGGGGAAAAATAAAAAGTCTTTGGTGACGCCACCTACGGTTCCCGGTAATGATACTGGCGCTGAGGGACAGACCTCCAGGGTGATGGTGGAGCAGCAAGATGGTTACGCTCCCCACAGGTGGAGTGGGATCCCCGGGGCAGTTGTGGTGTAAGGGGATGTCAGCTCTCCACACAGCTTGTCTCTTGTGCTGCAGAGGAAAGCGGCTTATCAGCTGGAGATATTACAGGACAGTCTGTGCTGGGAGCAGGATCATGGGCTGCAATAACAGGCACACACACACAGGGTTGTTGTTTCCGTACCTTTACTGATGTTGTAGTTCAAGGTGAACTCCAGGGTCCAGTTCAGGTGGTCGGGTAGCACTTCAAATGAAAGAAAAAAGGGGGAAGGGGAACAAGAGGCGCAATAGTGCCTTATCACTTAGACACTGGCAATCAGGTGGTCTAAAGGAACCACTCACCTATTTCAGTTGTGCGACCCACAACTGGTATGCAGACATGTAGTGTTTAATCCGGATGGCTGCTGCTGGACTCCCACCGACCACTTGCACGTGGAATCACACAGTAAAAATGGGAAAGGAAACGGTGTTCACCAGTCCGCGCTGCCAGGATCCACTTATTCCAGGGAAGAAACTCACGATCAGATGTGATATGATCAAAACCTTTTATTGCATCCAACGCGTTTCAACGCCTTTCCTGGCGTCTTCCTCAGGGATACCTCCACCCCTCTGCACAGCTCTTATTTATAACCACATCTATTATCATAATCTGTGGGTGTTCCTGGTCCTGTGACGTGAAAAACGTCATCAGGACAGGGAGGGTACTACATTTTGGCGCAAAAAAACATATATTACATATAACTTTTATGTTTTTTTGCGCCAAAATGTAGTACCCTCCCTGTCCTGATGACGTTTTTCACGTCACAGGACCAGGAACACCCACAGATTATGATAATAGATGTGGTTATAAATAAGAGCTGTGCAGAGGGGTGGAGGTATCCCTGAGGAAGACGCCAGGAAAGGCGTTGAAACGCGTTGGATGCAATAAAAGGTTTTGATCATATCACATCTGATCGTGAGTTTCTTCTCTGGAATAAGTGGATCCTGGCAGCGCGGACTGGTGAACACCGTTTCCTTTCCCATTTTTTACTGGGTAGCACTTCATGATTTCCAAACCCTATGAGTTATGAAGCCTCCTTGTTACTGTGTGTGTGCTGTAGTCCTCAGCTGTGTGAAACCTGGCCCTGACCTCTCCTGTGTCCATCACTTGTATAGTAGCGAAGAAAAGCCTTTCTGCTGGGCACCACTATTTCCACTGCTATCCCTGGCTCTGTTGGTGGTTGTGCTACAAGTGCTGCGCCAGGAGACTTGAAGTCTCCCTGGCCTTCCAGTCTTCTCTGCTGGGTTGACTGGACTCAGACAGACTCAAACTTCGGTGTCTGGGCTATCAACATAGCTCTTCTGGGGCAAATGGTCCACTCCCCCTGGCTACTCGCCTTACCTCCGACCCTCACTCTTGGGTCCCTCACACTGGCTAGGCTCCCTCACTGGCACGGGCCTAGCATGGCACTATTCACCAGAATATCTTCACAGTCCTTTTTGGAACTGCACTGCCTAACTCCTCCCCCAGGCCTGAATTTATAGGGGACTATGCCTGAAGTCGGCAAGTAGAGCTCCCTCTTCAGGTCTGGGTTGGAAGGTATGGTATGTGTAAGTTTACCTGATGTGGAAATCCCTCCCTGCACCTGGTGTTCCTGTGGCAAATGAGCCGTAGGGGTGCCACACAAGCACTAACAGGCAGGTAGCTGCCACTTACCTGCCTATTGTGCTCAGTGCCAGTCACTCCCACCACAGAGCGGGTAAACACCACTCCTGGTGGGGACAGCATGGCGGGGTAACACAGAGTGGAGGCTTCTTTTCCGCTCTGCTCTGTGGAAGGGACGAGACAGATGTCTTCCTGCTGATTGACAGCCGGCTGCCCAATTGAGAACTGGTTGTCAATAAGCATGATGCTGGCTATGATTCCTGTCAACAGAGCGGAGAAGCCGCCCCTCTGTAGATGTCACAGCAGCGGAAGCTGCAAAATCACTGACCAGAGCAGTCTAAGACTGCTCCGTGTCTGCGGTGAATGGTGCTGGACAAATCAGGCAGGTAGGTGGCAACTATATGCCTGTTAGTGCTTAGGCACATTTTGTTTCTAAATCCAAGATAACCAGGATTTATTTAAAAAAAATGCATGCAAGATTTATCCCGCACATCCCCCATATTCTGGAACTCTCTGCCCCAACACATCAGACTCTCAACCATCATGGACACCTTCAAAAGGAACCTGAAGATCCACCTCTTTCAACAAGGCTTCAACCTGCAGTAACTCTCAGTCCATTAAATTGCTGCTCGACAAGCTCTACCCTCTCCTGGTGTTTCCTCACCCATACCTTGTAGACTATGAGCCCTCATGGGCAGGGTCCTCTCTCCTCACCTACTGTATCCTCACCCATCCCTTGTAGACTGTGAGCCCTCGTTGGCAGGGTCCTCTCTCCACACCTACTGTATTCTCATCCATCCCTTGTAGACTGTGATCCCTCGTGGGCAGGGTCCTCTCTCTCCTCTACTGTATCCTCACCCATCCCTTGTAGACTATGAGCCCTCGTGGGCAGGGTCCTCTCTCCTCACCTACTGTATCCTCACCCATCCCTTGTAGACTGTGAGCCCTCGTTGGCAGGGTCCTCTCTCCACACCGACTGTATCCTCACCGATCCCTTGTAGACGGTGAGCCCTCTCGGGCAAGGTCCTTTCCCCTCCTGTACCTTGTATTGCTGATGTTTATTGTACTTGTCTATTTATGCCCCTTTTCACACGTACAGCGCCATGGCAAAAATGATGATATAATCAATAATAATAACCCCTTTAAATAAGGTCACTATGTAAGGGTTTAAAGTGTAGTAGATGATATATTGGCTTACTAAGATAATTAAAAAAATTCCTGCTTTAAATAAAAAGAAATTAAAAAATAAACTAAATAAATAAATATATCTATAAATAATAACTACCGTAAACCAGTAGGTTATTACTAGAGATGATAGAATCTTTTAAAATTGTAATTCGTCGGATTTAACAATTTTTTTAAAAATTTTAATTTACAGCGAATCAATTTGATAGAAATTACAATATTGCATATGTGGCACCCCATGGGTTAATGTGCCACAATAACATCACATGGGTTCTCTCCCCCACTACACACTAACAAACACTACCACCTCTGGGCAATAGAGGGAGCACCTCCTGCTCCCTTATATACACTGGCCCATGAGGGAGAGCTCAGTTCAGCTCGCAGCAGGGCTGTGAAGACGACACAGAGCAGAGTTAGCTCAGTGCAGACCTAGCAAGGGCCAGAGGAAAAGGAGACCGAAAGACAGAGGAACACATCTGGGAGCTGGAGTGACACCATCACTTGCCCCAGAAGTAAGCACAAAGAGACGGACACCGGATCCGGTACTGTGTCTGGCACCCACAGCACAGCGAATCCAGGAACAGCGGGATCTCTAGATGCCCCCTAGTACCAGAGTGAAGCAACACGGAGGGGTCAGCACAGCATAGAGGACCCAAGTTGCCTAGCCAAGTGGTACCAGCAGCAAACAGAGAGAGAGACGTGAGGAATCCCAGCAGCTTAGCTTGAAGCAGCAGCTCAGGACACACACACAGTGCAGCATAAGGAAGCCAACGACCCGGACAGGGTGTGGGGAGAGAGCCCAGCTCCATTACAGACTCCGTGGACTATAATCTGCAATAATATCAGCAGTAAAGCTTTGGAAAACAACTTTGGAGTCTGTGTAGTGATTGTGACCTTTGCTCCAGATTCAGCACAGAGACAATTCCTCCCTGCAGATCCAGCCTGTCAGCTCTGCAGCATCAGGACAAGAATGGAATTACAGTATCAACTAAACGTGAGTGTGTGTCCTCCAACTCTTCCCCACCATCTATAACCCCAATAGACTTTAACCCTTTACTGCCCCGGGGGATACAGTTCTCCCCACTGGAACTATACCACCTCCGCTGCCCTCACATCACCCCCGGAGGTTCTGCAGCAGCGGCGGCCCCCATTACTGGCCGCACCAAGTGGGTGGCGTCACCCGTGACAATATCCCTTGTAAATATTCCCCTTTTATTGTGCTGAGCCAGGGACACGGTCCGGACCAGGCCACCAGTGACATCCCCAGCAGCAGATCGGTCCGGTACCGAGTACCCCACGTCCCTTGGGGCTCCACAACCTGGCGTCACGAACAGGATCTACCCGGTCCAAAAGAATTGGACCCAGTGCGCCATCTGAACTGTATTTTTGAGAATCCGCCATTTTGGAGCGCGCGGCGCGCGGGAAACAAAGGGGGCGGTACCTTGCATTGGCGCGAACCCAGCCTCCTCCCCTGGTGCTGACGACATCCGGCGGGGAAGGAGATCCCTGCTGCTCCCCGGAACCTCCCAGAGACATCCGGACGGAAGCGGAAGGCGGAGGGTGCATATTAACTAAGGGGGCCCAAGATGTCGCAAGCCGATGCACGTGACGGCGGCGGAGTAGCCGATGGAGCTGCAGTGTCGGGTCAGCCAGTAGCGTCCGGCGGGCAAGCGGCGCAAGGAACAGCATCCATAATGCCATTCCTGATGCCGTATACTCCAGGGGCAATGTGGCTGCCCCAATACTCCGGTGAGCCTAATACTTTAACTGACTTTATGCAAAAGATTAAAGAGTACTATGTGATGTATCCCCTCACTGAAGCCCAGCGTGTAGGCATGATAATGGGACAGTTAACGGGCAATGCACGGCGTGAGGTGGCGTCCTGGCTGGACACAGATAAGGACACTGTAGAGCATCTAGCAGCCAGACTAAAAGCAACTTTTGAATCTGCTGTTGATACCCGGGCTAAGATGAGGTTCTTTGCATGCCACCAGAAGCCTAAACAGAGTTCCAGAGACTTTGCCTTGAACTTGCAGGAAACACTCAAAGCCCTTAAGCTGGCAGAACCTGCTTTAGCCCCGGGAGCTGATAAAATGCTATTTGACCAATTTATTGAGGGCCTCCATTCCCCTTCCCATCGAGGACAGCTAAGCATGGTACTGCTGCAGAACCCTGACATGACATTTACTGAGCTGAAGGATAGAGCTATCCGTCTGCAGCAGCTGGAGGAGCCAAGGGAATTAACATCTGTGCTTGACACTGCAGCAGCACCTCAGCAGGCGGCAGCGCCAGTGACATCTGCCATGTCAACGACTGCTGCTGAGGCCGGGGACTATATCTCAAATGCAGCCATCAACCAAAAGCTAGATGCCCTGACAGACACCGTGATCTCCATGGCCAAGGTCATCAAGGAACTGCGAGAGTCAAAACCTGCACCCAAGATCGAGTTGGCGACCAGCAGAGAGGATGTTCCGTGGATGAGGCCCAGAAGATACCCAGCAGCAAGAGGACGACCCAGCGATCGCTACCAACCAGATGGACAGCCCATTTGCCGCCGTTGCCAGAAACCAGGTCATTTTGCTCGAGAGTGTCCTTTAAACGACGATACCCTGGGCAGGCGGGCCGCTCCCCAGGAATGAACACTCAAGGCCCCTCAGCCTGGTATGACAAATTTGTGGGAGGAAAGCCGGTGATCCCCATTCCCCATTGTGTTGGATGGCATTCCCTTTAGTGCCTTGCTGGATACCGGATCCCAAATAACATCCATCCCACATGTTCTATATAAAAGGTACTGGGCTGATTCAGACATTACTAATGCGCCAGATGGCTTTAACTTTGAAGTGTGGGCTGGTAATGGATTGATGATACCAAAGGTTGGATTTAGAGAGATGAATATTCAGGTTGGGAAGGTAGAATTGCATAAACAGGGTATTATAATCGTAGATGTCGACCGGCGAGGCCGTGAACCCGTGATGGTGGTAGGAATGAATGTTATTGAGAAATGTTTTTCCGAAGTGTTAAGTGTTTTGCAGCAAATCGCTGAGACTGCCGGAACAGGACAACAGAGGCTTCTGCACAAAGAGATCAAAGCCCTGATGTTGAAGCAGCAGGTAGAAATCTCCGGAGGTGAGATCGGCAGTGTCAGAGTAAGTGACCCAATACCCATCGTAATTCCTCCCAAAACTGAAATGTTGGTGTGGTGCAGAGCCGCAATAGGCATTAAAGGGCAAGATTATCAGGCCCTGGTAGAACCCGTGTACTCAGACAGTAGACCGACCATACTCACTGCTAGAGGAGTGGTTGACGTACACCGGGGAAGAGTGCCATTACGCCTGTTGAACTGCGGAGAAGATGAGGTCACATTACCAAAGTATGCTACCATGGCTAAGTTGTACACGGTTGATAACAACAACATCACCGTCGCTGAGCCCTTGAACCCGTCATGCCAGGCGGATGACAATGGCTCAGAGGAGAAGCTGGAGGATTGGTGCCAAAAGTTGCATGTAGGTACCAGTTCTACACCTCCCCGTCACAAGCATGGAGTATACCGGGTAGTGAAAGAATATGAGCAGATATTCAGCAAACACCCGTTAGACTTTGGGCAGATCAAAGGGGTAGAGCACACTATACCCACAGGTAACCATCAACCTATAAAAGAAAGGTATAGACCCTTACCACCAGCTCACTACCAAACCACCAAAGACATGCTCAGAGAAATGAAATCTGCAGGGGTAATAAGAGACAGTTGTAGCCCCTGGGCAGCACCTCTAGTGTTAGTCAAAAAGAAGGATGGGACCATGAGAATGTGCGTAGATTACCGGCAGATTAACCACATTACACATAAGGACGCATACCCATTACCTAGGATTGAGGAGTCATTAGCTGCATTAAAATCTGCTAACTACTTTTCCACCCTTGATCTGACTAGTGGGTACTGGCAGGTTCCTGTGGCCGAGGCCGACAAGGAGAAGACAGCGTTTACTACGCCGATGGGCCTCTGTGAGTTTAATTGTATGCCGTTCGGACTCTGCAACGCACCCGGGACCTTCCAACGTCTGATGGAGAGCTGCCTAGGACACAAGAACTTTGAAACTGTCCTCCTGTACCTAGATGACGTCATAGTATACTCGAAGACGTACGAGCAACATCTACAAGACCTGGCAGAAGTGTTCGAAGCTTTATCGAGATATGGCATGAAAATCAAGCCATCCAAGTGTCACCTTCTCAAACCAAAGGTACAGTACCTGGGACATGTCGTGAGTTCAGAGGGAGTAGCACCGGATCCTGATAAAATCACCGTGATAAGGGATTGGCCAAGACCTACGAATGTAAAAGAAGTGAGGCAATTCCTGGGCCTGGTAGGCTATTATAGAAGATTTATCCGAGGATTCACGAAGTTAGCAGCTCCTCTGCAAGACATTCTGGTAGGACGGTCCAGGAAGACTTCAAACTGTAATTCCCTGGCATGGTGGGATGAAGAAAGAGAAAATTCCTTCAATCAGCTAAAAAGTGCGCTGACGGGAGAAGAGATCCTGGCATACCCTGATTACCATCAACCATTCATTCTTTACACGGATGCCAGCAACGTGGGACTGGGAGCAGTATTGTCGCAGAAGCAAGGAGGCAAAGAACGAGTTATTGCCTTTGCAAGCAGGAAGCTCCGGCCTACAGAACGAAATCCCGAGAACTACAGCTCCTTCAAGTTAGAGCTACTAGCAGTAGTCTGGGCTGTAACCGAACGCTTTAAACATTACCTGGCAGGTGCAGAATTCACCATCTACACGGATAACAACCCGTTGACTCACCTGGACACAGCCAAATTAGGTGCTTTGGAGCAGCGATGGATAGCCCGGCTATCAAACTACAACTTTGTCATCAAATATCGGGCAGGCCGCAAGAATGGGAATGCAGATGCCTTATCCCGGATGCCGCACCTGAAAGACGTGGAAGAGGAACCGGAAGAGTTGGAAGAGATTGAACTACCGGCCTTTCATCGTTCAAGGGTAGAAGATTATCAACCCGGCATCTACCAAAAGAAACAGGAAATAAACCTTAACCCGTTAAGACACTACGGATGGGCTGAAGCTCAAGATACTGATCCAGCCGTGAAGCTAGTGAAAGAACTGCTTACGCAACAACATGCACACCCTGGACAGAATGCCCCAGCTGAAGCTATACAACTATGGAAGGATAAAGGCAAGTTGTTCCTGCATCAAGGGAAGCTCTGTAGACGATTTACCAATCCAAGACGCATGAACTGGTCTGGCAGATAATCGTGCCCAAGCGAGACACCCAAATGGTTTTAGAGGCTTATCATGACAACGCAGGTCATTTCGGATGGAAGAAGTTAGAAGCAATCCTGAGAGACAGATTCTATTGGGTTGGCATGAGAGGATCCATTGAACTATGGTGCAGAAGATGTGCCGCATGCAACCTCAGAAGGAAAGATCTACAGAAAGCTCCACTTCAACCAATAATAACCAAGCAACCACTTGAGCTAGTCGCGTTAGATCACGTCAAGTTGTCACCAAGCCGGTCAGGCTATGTCTATGCCTTAACCATCATGGACCATTACTCACGCTTCTTAGTGGTGGTACCCGTCAAAGACTTGACAGCGAAGACGGCAGCAAAAGCATTCCAGACGCATTTCTGTAGACCACATGGTTACCCAGAACAGGTCCTTGCAGACCAAGGTCCAGCTTTTGAATCAGAACTATTCAAGGAATTCTGCAATATGTACGGTTGCAAGAAGATTCGCACAACAACGTATCATCCTCAAACAAATGGTCTATGCGAGAAAATGAATCATATCGTAATCGAACTGTTAAAGACCTTACCAGAATCAGAAAGAAACCAGTGGCCAGATAAATTACCGGATTTGGTAGACTTATACAACCATGTCCCCGTGAGTTCTACAAACTGCACTCCAGCTTATCTTATGCGTGCAAGACCCGGTAAATTACCAATTGATCTCGAAATGGGAATTGAAAAACCAGATACAGAATTAGAAGAAACAGATTGGGATATCAAACGTCAGAGACAGTATCACCAAGTGCAAGAATGTGTAGAGAGAAACCTACAACAAGCAAGAGCAAGACAAGAGAAGACCTTTAACAAACATGCTCAAGCAATGCCATTACAAGAAGGTGATCAAGTTCTCAAGAGAAAGAGACGTACAAACAAACTGGATAATCAGTGGGAAGCAGTCCCATACACAGTCCTACCATCTAACCAAGACAATGTTAAAACCTATTTGATAAGCAAAGATGAAGGAAGAACCTCACAAGTCGTATCTCGTGATCAACTCAAATTGTGTCCTGAAACCCTGAAGACACCTGAAGTCATAGAACCCGTACAGGTCCAACCTATTCAAGAGAAAGAAAAAGAAGAAGTATTCCACACGGTACTAGGAGATTTTCCTAAAACATGGCCAAATTACCATGGAGCAGTTGTCGTACCAATGATTGCATTCCCTTCAATGATAGACCCAAAACCAGAACCCGTGTTACCAGAACCTGTGTTACCAGAACCCGTGTTACCTGAAGAAGACCCAAGACTTGAAGAACTGGAAGTAGAATCCGAAGAGGAAGAACAGATTCCTGGTCCCAGTGAACTTGCCAGTCCTGCAGTCAGACCACCATCTGCCATAATACCAAGCACCCCAAATAGGTACACGTCCACTCACACTTTCATACTAACTCCACCAACATTGCGCAGATCAGAGCGTAGTACCCAAGGTCAGATACCAGCTAGGTACAAAGAATAAAATACAGAATTAAATGTATAATGTAAATATGTTGTTTGAAAATAAGTTGAATTCAGTGGACAAATGTATATAGTTATTGCAACGTTAAAAAGCCCAGTACCTACAGAGACTATCCTGTATGAACTTTGAACTTTTCTTATTTACTTATGGACCATATATACCACGGACTGGTTGTGGTAAGAACTCTCTTGTATATATTCATCAGCCCGGAGGCAATAGACTAACCCTCTGGAAAGACTACTTTTTGACTTTCGAACTCTTTTTCACATTCTAGTGATTTTTGTACTTTTTCATTTTTAAGTCTATGTCAATATTAATTGTTGTTTACTTGTTTTTCCACAGTCCCGGAGTACTGTATTTAACTAAGGGGGAATGTGGCACCCCATGGGTTAATGTGCCACAATAACATCACATGGGTTCTCTCCCCCACTACACACTAACAAACACTACCACCTCTGGGCAATAGAGGGAGCACCTCCTGCTCCCTTATATACACTGGCCCATGAGGGAGAGCTCAGTTCAGCTCGCAGCAGGGCTGTGAAGACGACACAGAGCAGAGTTAGCTCAGTGCAGACCTAGCAAGGGCCAGAGGAAAAGGAGACCGAAAGACAGAGGAACACATCTGGGAGCTGGAGTGACACCATCACTTGCCCCAGAAGTAAGCACAAAGAGACGGACACCGGATCCGGTACTGTGTCTGGCACCCACAGCACAGCGAATCCAGGAACAGCGGGATCTCTAGATGCCCCCTAGTACCAGAGTGAAGCAACACGGAGGGGTCAGCACAGCATAGAGGACCCAAGTTGCCTAGCCAAGTGGTACCAGCAGCAAACAGAGAGAGAGACGTGAGGAATCCCAGCAGCTTAGCTTGAAGCAGCAGCTCAGGACACACACACAGTGCAGCATAAGGAAGCCAACGACCCGGACAGGGTGTGGGGAGAGAGCCCAGCTCCATTACAGACTCCGTGGACTATAATCTGCAATAATATCAGCAGTAAAGCTTTGGAAAACAACTTTGGAGTCTGTGTAGTGATTGTGACCTTTGCTCCAGATTCAGCACAGAGACAATTCCTCCCTGCAGATCCAGCCTGTCAGCTCTGCAGCATCAGGACAAGAATGGAATTACAGTATCAACTAAACGTGAGTGTGTGTCCTCCAACTCTTCCCCACCATCTATAACCCCAATAGACTTTAACCCTTTACTGCCCCGGGGGATACAGTTCTCCCCACTGGAACTATACCACCTCCGCTGCCCTCACATCACCCCCGGAGGTTCTGCAGCAGCGGCGGCCCCCATTACTGGCCGCACCAAGTGGGTGGCGTCACCCGTGACAATATCCCTTGTAAATATTCCCCTTTTATTGTGCTGAGCCAGGGACACGGTCCGGACCAGGCCACCAGTGACATCCCCAGCAGCAGATCGGTCCGGTACCGAGTACCCCACGTCCCTTGGGGCTCCACACATAGCCTCCAATTGCCCTGAAAAGATGCATCACTCTGACGTTTCCTATGACTCTATCTCATTTTAAGCTCTCCCATGCAAAATCAGCCTTTGCAATATTAAAACACCACTTCGTAATTTTTTTTCATCCTACTGTTGGAGGGGCATTACTAATGTCTGTTCTTTGCCAGTAGCAAAATACTTAAAAGTTTCCGTTTTCTGCTCTTACCGGTGCCACTATGGTCCCATATCGTTATCTCGTTAGCATAGCTCCTGATGGACCAGAACTCACATGGATAGTAACCCACTAGTAACCAACAGCCCATTAAAGAAAACGATGCACTGACAAACGTTTCTATTTTTATAAAACTAAAAAATGGTCCAAAAATTATCCATATTACGGTACTTTCACATCAGCGGTTTTTGCCGTTCGCGGCAGATGCGGTGAAAAAAACGCATCTGCCGCGATGAACGCATAACCGCTGCACTTACGGCACAGTTGCGGCAAGCCCTATGCAATGTCTATGGGGCTTGCGGTAAGTGTGCGACAGGTGCGGCAAGTGCGGTTTCGGCACTTGCGGCAGGTGCGGCCACGAAAAAAAAACGCGGTCAGCCATTTTTTTTTGCAGCCGCACCTGCCGCAAGTGCCGATACGGCACTTGCCGCACCTTCCGGCAAGCCCCCATAGACATTGTATGGGGCTTGCCGCAACTGTGCCACAAGTGCAGCGGTTATGCGGTAATCGCGGCAGATGCGTTTTTTTTCACCGCATCTGCCGCGATCGGCGAAAAACCGCTGATGTGAAAGCAGCCTTAGTTATTTGTAATCCAGAAGGTGATTTTGTGCAAATCATTGACTCAAACTGAACAGTGTCACTGTTAGTGGTCACATAGCCCTACTGTGACTGTGTGGATGAATGTGCCCGATTCCATAAGACACTCCACTCGCTCCCTAACATTGCGCTGAGAGGCAAGGGAAGATAATTGTGACCTGCATCTTGTAGCATTAATGACACTTGGTACCAGTGGTGGTTACTTCTCCTGCTGCTTCTAGTGACTCCCACACTCTTGGCTATGGTATGGAGTATTTTTCCTTTACAATGCCCTGTGCATTGCCATTGTCACCTTTTCTTTTACCCCACGTTTTGCACAAAATTATAGCTCAATTTTGACAAGCCTTTCAACCTCACTTATTGAACACTAGCTGTGAGCCCGATGCAAATGCATCGGGTGTCTAGATTATTTTTAAATTTATTTTAAGATTTTCAAATAATAATCCAATTATTCCAATGACATCTTTACACCAACTACATATATTTGTATGGTTGATATCATTTAAGGAAAATTGAACTATTATGTTGTAAGGGTCTTAGAACACAAAGTAGCAACTCGCCCTATACTTTCTATGGGGATTACCGCAACCGCGCCGCAAGTAGACTCGCAATGGCCTCGCGGCCATTGCACGCGCTACACAGCGACTCGCAATGGATCCCCATACAAAGTATAGGGGGACATGCGGCAGGTGCGGCGGCTGAGGTAGCGACTCGCAATGGCCTCGCGGTACCTCAGAGGTAAATCGCTAAGTTTGTGGCCGAGCCTCTGGTTCTATTTTCGCCCAGCGACTCGCAATGGCCGCTTCGCGGCCATTGCTCGCGCGTGGTGACGTCACAGCGTGACATAGCCACGGCGTTTTCGGGGTCCGACACGATTTTGCCTACGGCAATTATAGAGTAGATTTGCCGAAAAGGATCTAACAAGAAATCCTAGGTAGGTAATTGTATATTGTGGCGAAGCAGTATAGCTGAGGAATATATGGTTGGCAAATTGGTTTAGTAAAACAAATGTGCAAAACGAGACATGAATAGTTAAAGATTTACATTTTGTTTTCAAATAATTTTTTTTTACCAAATTTAACTGTCTTGCCAAAAGTGAGAAATAATAGGTAGGTAGATGTCCAAAAAAAAACAGCACCAGCAAAAGGCATGTACGCTGTAAAATTTGACTAGTAAAGCAGATGTAGAAAAAAAAGATTTGCAACCATGCACACTTCGTGAGGTAGACAGTCTGGATTTTGACAATTTTCCTTTTTATAAAGAAAAACAAACAAAAACTCCAAAAATTTATTTTTAACAAGATAAATTGAACAAGACATTAAAAAACTCAGAATATTCTGTTATGACTAGTAAGTACACAGTATCTGACTAAGACTGGTTGTCATAAGGCCCTTCTCTGGTAAACCACAATCAACAGAGCTAGAAAAATATAAAGGGGTGGGAGACAAGAGGCACAATAGTGCCCTATCACTAGTGACACTGTGAAGAGGGGTGGTATTATGAAACCACTCACCTGTTGCAGTTGTGATCCCCACAACTGGTTTGTAAGCGTGAAGCAATCAAGGGCTGCTGCAGGACCTCCACCGACCACTGATCCGTGGTGAACTCCAGAATGAAGAGGGGAATGCGGGTGCGTCACGGTCCGCGCTGCTCCAAGCACAAACTCACCAGAGTCAAATTGTCCTTGAGCAAATTTCCAAGCTTTATTTTCTTCCTCCTACGCGTTTCGGCGCCTATCCTGGCACCTTCATCAGGGATATTCCCTGAATGAAGGTGCCAGGATAGGCGCCGAAACGCGTAGGAGGAAGAAAATAAAGCTTGGAAATTTGCTCAAGGAAAATTTGGCTCTTTGGTGAGTTTGTGCTTGGAGCAGCGCGGACCGTGACACACCCGCATTCCCTTCTTCAATCAACAGAGCTAAAGATGCTAGAACAGCCAAGAACCTTTATTGCTTGAAAACATAAAAATCCTTAAAAGAATCCATCAGAAAAATCCATAAAACAATCCAGCAGTATACTGTATCCAGGTAAACCAGTTTTTTCTGAATGTGGAGCTGGTCTCAACTCAGTGTCGCACACACAGACTGAAATCACACTGCTTCTCCTCCCCCCAACCACCTCTCAAATCCAAACCAGGTCTCAGATTTCACCAGAGGAAGAAAGCGTTGGCTATTGAAACACGTATTGGTGTTAGAGGGCGACTCCTGTAATAAAGTAAATTTTTAACTTTCAAGATTCTCTGGCTCCTCTCCTTCTCCAGCGCGCCACTAATCACCGCATAAAACCTCTCTTTTTCAAACCAGGTCTTTTGACACACTCCATGGAGGGTGAATAAACACATTTACAGACAGAGGACTAGAATGACCAAGTAAGGACATGTCCACAAGAATTCAACTCTCTGGAGTGTAATGAGTAAACAGGAAGTGGGAGAGGGAGCATACACAGTAAAGGAACACCACCTGTAAAATTCAGTAAAATATAACCCACCATATCACACCATCAAGAAAAATCTGTGGCTTGCTGCTGCTTTCTAGTGCATTAAGAATAAAGAAAAATGTGCACTTGTAATTCAAATGCAGCAGGGACAGCTACATTATATCACTAATCCATCACAGAATATGACTGCTACTGTCACCACTGCACCTCCTCCCCCCCACACACACACATTATTAACTGCATCTCTGTATTATTCGCAGACTACTATTCTCATCCTCACTGCTACAGTTATACAATACATTCCTGTCTGGTTACAAAGAGGGGAGTAAAATCTGGAATCCAGAGTTTCTTGCGTTTAAAATGGCTTTATTAGTAAATTAGACTGAAATCCACAATTACAACATCCATGGAGGCAGAAAAGACAAAAAAGTTCCTGTCTGGTGTATTTGTTCAATGTATAGGGCTTTCTCCTCCAACCGCTATTACTGAGTGTGAGCACTGATATCTTCTAAATGGCAGCTGCATTTTCTGCATAACATATTATGCAGGTTATGATAGTCCTGTGGATAGAGCATAAGTTGATTTTTGGTGGAATAACCCTTTAAAAGCATTTCTAAGGAAAACAATTTATGGATAGTGTTAGACTTGTTGGTATGAGTCCAACAGATGGAACCCACAATTATTTGCAGAATGGCGCTAACTGTCCTTTTAGAATGGAGCAAAAGTTGGGCTCTATGGGTAAAATTGTCTTTTCAGAGAAAAAATTGCCAGTTGGTGCAGTTCCCAATGGTTGGACCCCTACCAATAATTAAGTTATCCCCTATATTGTGGAAAGGGTGTTAAAATTTCTTCTCCACTCAACCTCTTTAAAGGGAACATGACCCTAAAAACTACCCCCCTGTCTCTTAAGACCTGTCCCTGCACCATTCTTAGACATTTCTAGCCATCCCTTTGTGCTAAAAAAGTGTATTTGTAAAGTTCATAAAAGTGACTTTATTACCAGATTTTGAGAAGCCGCAAAAGGCTTTGCCTGGTGCTTCTCCCCACCGCCTGCAGCCTAATTATTCACACCCCAATGGGCATGCTAATCAGCAGAGAGCCGCCGCATGCGTCACATTACATGGGCGGTATAGCCGCTATGATGCTAAACGTGTCATATCCGGCTATACAGACCTCAGTTCACCCAGACCTCGTGACGCGCATTGCGCATGCGCGAGGTGTGTTCACAGCAGCTTATCTGTGTAAACTCCTGGTGTGTTTCCCGCAAAGTATTATATTTTGCATTTCAGGTACAGGGTGATTCACTCATTATTTTACCGGGGATATTGCTGTAACGTCTAAAAGAGACAATCTATGGTCCTGAAATTTGGGCTGTACATAGATTGGACCATAAGAAACCGATGTTTTAAAAGAAGGTGTTGAAAATGTCCACCATTCATTTCTGAGCAAGCCTGCACACATCATTCCATATTGTTGAATGTATTCTGCAAGACATCTGGAGTCACAGCGGGAATTTCTCACTACATGTTCTCTTGGAGAGCCTGTAATGTTCATGGCTTGTTACAGTACATACAACCTTTCAAATGGCCCCACAAGAAAAAAATCTGATGGTTTAAATACAGGCACTTTTGGTGGCCGCAGTCCCTTTGAGATTACTCTGTCATCAAAGTAGGCTTCAATCTCAGTCATGCTGACAACCGACGTGTGACACTTTTCCCCATCCAGTTGGCAGTCGCCCATTCTAAGGTCTCCATCATCCAGCAGATTGACGAAGGTTTGAAAGATTTCCATGTTCTTGAAGAAGGAATTCGGCAAGAGTGAAATGCAAGCAGCACACAAACTACCAACGTGAGCACAGAAAGGCGTGCAGCAAGTGTATCCCACAATGGAGGTGACCTGCGGGGTGACAAGTCGAAGATGTTTCTTGTTACTGAGGTTCATTGCGCTCTCACTTCCCCTGACCCAAAGTATGCGTAGTCCCAATTTCAGTAATGACAACCCCCTTTTTCAGAAGTTACAGCAATTTTTCAGGTAAAATAGAGAATGAATCAACCTGGCTTTGCAATTCTAGTGTTTTTCTTTTTATCCATAATTCCTAAACAGCTGCTTAGATGAGAATGAAGCAATACATGCTGAGAATACTTTGTTAATTCATATTAAGTCCCCACGATGAGTTTGTGATGCCGGCTATTCTTGCTGATGCAAAATCGCAGCGTCTAAAAGTTCCAGCAAGGTGGATTTGTACAAATCTCCTTCCCCCTGTGCTTTTCTTCCACACAAACAAACTGACTGGCGGCGCATGTGTGAAATCCGCAACATGTCAATTTCACTTGTGAGTACACCGCCTTTTATGAGCAGACTTTCGGAATTGAATTCCACTGCGGAAACGCACTATAAATGCATGTAAACTAGACGTCAATGTATCAATAAAGTTTGGTCAAAGCCAAATACGAGGAAGTATCAAACACAAAGCAGCTTTATTTAAAACATGGCATACAGTAAAGCAGGGGTGGAGAACACCAGACCTTGAGGGCCGCCGCCGCTACATGTTTTCAGGAATTCCTTAGCATTGCACAGGGGTTGGAATCATTACCTAGGCAGATGATTATACTATCACCTGTGCAAAACTAAGGAAATCCTGAAAACCTGCACCGTTGGAGGCCCTCGAGACCTGGAGTTCCCCACTCCTGCAGTAAAGAGTAAAAAAAGAGTAATAAAAATTGCAGTAAAAAAAGAGGTAAAAAATACAAAAAAAGCTATTTAAAAAAAAATAATAATTAGCCTACTTTACCCAATAAGTGAAGCAACTAAAAAAAAACTATGTGCATGTTATGACCAAATATCAATAGGTAAAAACACAGGGTCCTTGGTACATACCTTTTTGCAAAAAACGTATTGAAACCATCCCACCTCATCAATGTGACCCTCTTAGGGACAGTCTTTACAACAACCCAATTATGATCTGCTACTGTGCCAGCTGACCTCATAAGAAGCAGAATGCTGTATGTGACCGGGTCCCAAAGATAGAGTCACAGAAATGGGATGTATTATAACAGCTTTACTCAATAAAAGTAAGGGTGTGGCTCCTGCTAACTTGTCAGAAGACAACCAGATGGAAATACAGAAAAACCTGAGCCAGAGCACACTTGTGTGAACATGCCTGTATAGCTTGTTCACATTAAACACCAAACTGAAAGAACTAGAAAAAAAGTATGTGCATGCAATGTGAACATGCTATACAGGCATGGTCACACAAGTTTGCTCTGGCTCAGGTTTTTCTGTATTTCCATCTGGTTGTCTTCTGACAAGTTAGGGGGAGACACACCCTTCCTTTTTTGAGTAAAGCTGTTATAATACTTCCCATTTCAGTGACTCTATATTTGTGACCCGGTCACACACAGCATCCTGCTTCTTAGGAGGTCAGTTGGCACAGTAGCAGATCATAATACGGTTAGTGTAGGGACTGTCTCCATGAGGGTCACCTTGATGAGGTGGGATGGTTTCAATACGTTTTTTGCAAAAAAGGTGTGTACCAAGTACCCTGTGTTTTTAACAGCACTAGATTTTATTTATTTATTGCAAGATATTTGGTCATAACATGCACATACTTTTTTTCTCTAGTTGTTTAATTCAATTTGGTGTTTAATGTGAACATGGTATACAGGCATGCTCACACAAGTTTATTTTGGCTCAGGTTTTTCTGCATTTACCTAATAGGTGCAAAAATGCTGCAGATTATCTGCAACGCCAAAAAGTCACCAAATACTCATCGTGGGAAGGAACGTAGCCTGAAAGGTTATGCCAAGTGCAAAAATGCTGCTTACAGCAATATTTTCTTTGTTTTTCCATCTCTTTCATATCTCACAGGTTTTTGGACATCACATTTGAATGTTCAATTATAAAAGAAGCGGAGTGCACCACGGGCCGGATCTGACCTTGGCCTTGAAATGTTGCTAGAATTCTCAGCTATTTAGGCCCATTTAATCATTCTATACCCAGACATGAGAAAAAGAAATCTTCACAAGAACACCCACAAATGTATCACAAAGAAGATTAAAATGTTTACAAAGAATAAAACTAACATAACCAGAAACATTACTAAAATGTTTTGCACAACCAGGAATGTGAGAAAGTGATATGTGATATGAAAAACAAGAGATACAGACAAAAAAAATATGTTTAAGTACAAAGATAAAAGCCTTATCCAATGTTCCATAGATAAATGAGGTATGCCATATAGGGAACAACTATGGAAGGTCTTCAGCAATAACCCAGCGCTGCAACTCTTCATTCTTATGGTTGTTGGGGTCCTAACAGCCCTCCTCTAATCAGATTGTGAGCTAATCTTTAAGGCCGGCTTCACACCACAGTTTTCGGCTGTCAGGTTGTGTCCAGTGTTTTGCAGAATGCACCGGACACAACATGACAGCCCTGGACGATCAGAACCTGCTTTTTGCCGGCTTCGTTGTTGCTGAAATTTCAGCACCACGAGTGCAGGGGAGCTGGCCATGGTGCTGACATTTCAGCCGTGGAGCTCTGTCCATGGTGCTGAATGAGTGTGGCTGCTTTAAACAGCCGTCGCTTTTCAGTACCATGGATGCGGGAACCTGTCTGATTTTTTGTCGGATCCAGGGCGATCCGGCACTCAAAGACTCCTATGGTTTTGTCTGATTTTTGCATCAGACATAAACAATGCTGCAGACTCCGGTTTTGTGTCCAATGCAAAAATCGGACAACACAGCACTCAAAGACTCCTATGGTTTTGTCTGATTTTTGCATCAGACATAAACAATGCTGCAGACTCCGGTTTTGTGTCCAATGCAAAAATCGGATCATCCCAGAAAAGCCCCAAACCGGAGGCCAAATAAGGCTAATCGAGCACCAAAGGGGTCCATGGGGGGCAAATTCCGATTCGGGTCTGTCCGGTTCACATCGGACAGACCTGGACCTGAAAGACCATGGCATAAGACATCAGATTCTTTGAAAATCCCTTAAAAGTGGTGGAGTGAGATAAGATAGATGAGTGTGAACTGCAATACCAGACATGGCAATGAATAACAGAGGCGCTGTTTATAGAAAATATCAGACTTGTGTTATGAAAGCTATACAGTCCTTGATTTGTATGTGCAGATGTCTGGTTACCCTTAATTATTTAATTAATTACTAGATAAATAAATAAATATTTTTTTTTGTGGAATCAATTTTTTAACACACATCTGTAAAAACAAATGATAAATAAGGAATGCCAAGTGTATAATCCCAGCCCTAACTCATCTTTTAAACCTATCACTTACCACTGGCACCTTCCCCTCAGCCTTCAAACACGCCTTGATCACACCCATCCTCAAAAAACCCTCCCTCGATCCCACAACTGTCTCCAACTACCGCCCTATATTTCTCCTCCCTTTCGCCTCTAAACTACTTGAACAGCATGTCCACTCTGAGCTGTCCTCTCACCTCTCCTCCTGCTCCCTCTTTGACCGCCTGCAATCTGGCTTCCGACCCCTCCACTCCACTGAAACAGCCCTGACCAAAGTCACAAATGACCTACTGACTGCCAAAAGCAAGCGCCACTACTCTGTTCTCCTCCTCCTCGACCTGTCAGCCGCCTTCGACACTGTTGACCACTCCCTTCTACTACAGATCCTGGAATCTCTTGGCATCACGGACCTTGCCCTCTCTTGGATCTCCTCATACTTAACGGACCGCACCTTCAGCGTCACCCACTCCCACACATCCTCCTCTCCCTACCCCCTATCTGTCGGGGTCCCTCAGGGGTCGGTTCTTGGACCATTACTGTTCTCAATCTACACTCTCGGTCTAGGGCAACTCATTGAGTCCCATGGCCTTCAATATCACCTCTACGCCGACGACACCCAAATCTACCTGTCTGGTCCTGACATCGCCTCCCTTCTATCCAAAATTCCACACTGCCTGTCCGCCATCTCATCCTTCTTCTCTGCTCGCTTCCTTAAGCTGAACATGGACAAAACCGAGTTCATAGTCTTCCCCCCAAGACGCTCCCCCTCACTACCTGACCAATCCATCGTCGTCAACGACTGCTCTCTCTCTCCAGTCCCCCATGCCAAGTGCCTCGGGGTTATCCTTGACTCTTCCCTCTCCTTCAAGCCCCACATCCAGGCCCTCGCCACCTCCTGCCGACTCCAGCTCAAAAACATCTATAGGATTCGCACTTTCCTTGACCACGACACTGCTAAAACCCTTATTCAGCCTCTCATCATCTCCCGCCTCGATTACTGCAACCTCCTGCTCACCGGCCTCCCTAATACCTCCCTTGCACCTCTCCAATCTATCTTGAACTCCGCTGCCCGCCTAATCCATCTGTCTCGCTACTACTCCCCTGTCTCCACCCTCTGCCAAGCCCTTCATTGGCTCCCTGCTTCCCAGAGATCCCGGTTTAAAATATTAACCATGACATACAAAGCCATTCACAACCTGTCCCCTCCATACATATCTGACATGGTCTCCCGTTACCTACCCTCACGCAACCTGCGATCCTCCCAAGAGCTTCTCCTCTACTCCCCCCTCATCTCCTCTTCGCACAACCGCATACAGGATTTCTCCCGTGCTTCACCCAGACTCTGGAACTCACTGCCCCAACACATCAGACAGTCTCCTACCCTGGGAACCTTCAAAAGAAGCCTGAAGACCCACCTGTTCCGCCAAGCCTACCACCTGCAATAAGACCCGGTCCACCACACCGCCTCATGACTGGAATTTCCCCCTCCTACTGTATCCCCCCCCGCCCCTCGTAGACTGTGAGCCTTTGTGGACAGGATTTCTCCCCTCTTGTTTCTGTACAACTGAATTGTCAACATTTATTGTTACTTGTATTGCTACTATGTTACTTGTCCTAGTCTGCCCTTTTTAACATGTAAAGCGCCATGGAATATAATGGTGCTATATAAATGAATAATAATAATAATAATAATAATAATAATGCTTACTTATACCTGTGACGTATCATGCCATTTTGGTATAAATATACGTAAATGTGTTCTACTATACATCTGTAAATCTTGTGTATTTGTTTGTTCTATATGTACTGTATATAAGCAAACAAGACTAATAGACTAGTCATACTGGTTGGTCACCAGTGGCTTCTATCCACCAGCTGCCAGTGACTGACAGGTCACCTTTTACATGAATGTACAGTATTAGTAGAGACCTATCAGTCACTGGCAGTGGGTGAGGAGAAGCCGCTGGGGACCTGCCTGCCCGACTAGTCTACAGCTTTGTATTGGTCCCCGCGCCGGTTATTAAAATACTTGATGGGGGACCTCACGCCGCCGCCATCTTTGTTCACCCTGTAGTGCGCAGTAGCGGAAAGGGTATACAAACATGGCGGCCACATGCGCAGTTACTCACATGATGGGGTGATGTCATGATAGGGGTGGGTCCTGAGGTTGTAGGAGGGGGCAGTACAACAACACTGGTGGCGGCAGAGAAGGAGGATCCGTGCCCAGAGGACAGTAGCAGCACTGCCCTATGGACTGTGCACTACCGCTAGCAGCCGCCATATTGGCACAGTCATCACTTGGGTGCACCCAGGGCCGGGACGACAGCTAGGCGACCCTAGGCGATCGCCTAGGGCGCCATCTTGGGCAGGGCGCATTTTTGCCCACCCCTGGGGGGCCCCGGTGCGTCGGCCAGAGAGGAAGGAGGGCGGGACTCCGACTTCCTGTCCCGCAGCTCTGCCCGACCCTCCTCTCCTCCTCCGTACAGCTCTTATAGCAGACGCATGGTGACGGCGGCCTCGGTGACCGGTGGCGGTGAGTGTGCAAAGGCGCCCCCCCCAGTCCGCATACTGGGCCCTGTATACACCACCACTGGGCCCTGTATACACCACCTCCACCACTGGGCCCTGTATACACGGTCACCACCACTACCACTGGGCCCTGTATACACCACCACTGGGCCCTGTATACACCACCTCCACTACTGGGCCCTGTATACACGGTCACCACCACCACCACTGGGCCCTGTATACACCACCACTGGGCCCTGTATACACCACCTCCACCACTGGGCCCTGTATACACCACCACTGGGGCCTGTATACACCACCACTGGGGCCTGTGTATACCACCACTGGGGCCTGTATATACCACTGGGGCTGCTGTATATACTGCTGGGGCCTGTATATACCACTGGGGCTGCTGTATATAGTGCTGGGGCCTTTATATACTGCTGGGTCCTGTATATACCACTGGGGCTGCTGTTTATATTGCTGGGGCCTGTATATACCACTGGGGCTGCTGTATATACTGCTGGGGCCTGTATATACTGCTGGGGCCTGTATATACCACTGGGGCTGCTGTATATATTGCTGGGGCCTGTATATATTGCTGGGGCCTGTATATACCATTGGGGCTGCTGTATATACTGCTGGGGCCTGTATATACCACTGGGGCTGCTGTATATATTGCTGGGGCCTGTATATACCACTGGGTCTGCTGTATATACTGCTGGGGCCTGTATATACCACTGGGGCTGCTGTATATACTGCTGGGGCCTGTATATACCACTGGGGCTGCTGTATAACCCCTGGGGCTGCTGCATAACCCCTGGAGCTGCTGTATACCCTGGGGCTGCTGTATAACCCCTGGGGCTGCTGTATTACCACTGGGGCTGCTGTATTACCCTGGGGCTGCTGTATTACCCCTGGGGCTGCTGTATAACCCCTGGGGCTGCTGTATAACCCCTGGGGCTGCTGTATAACCCTTGGGGCTGCTGTATTACCACTGGGGCTGCTGTATTACCACTGGGGCTGCTGTATTACCACTGGGGTCTGTATATACCACTGGGGAGGCTGCTGTATACCACACTGCTGGGGGCTGTATACCTGTGCTGGGGTCCACCCTCGGCTTATACACGAGTCAATAGGTTTTCCCAGGTTTTGGGGCAAAAGTAGGGGGGTCGGCTTATACACGGGTCGGCTTATACACGAGTATATACGGGTAGTAATCCTAAAATGTCTGCTGGACATGGTATGAGGAGGATTATGGCTCAGTCAGTACACGCTCCATACTTCATGGTAAGGGGAGGGTTTATGGCTCAGTACACACTCCATACTTCTTGTTATTAACCAGTTAATGCTTTCTTGTCCACCGCACTGCAGTGTCAAAAGAGGACAACAGCGAGACAAGCAGCAACATGGCATCAGAGAGTCCCTGACCTCGAAATAGAAGATCCTCAGATCCTGGTATTGTGACATAATATTAAGAATAATACTTTTTGCATTTATATTACACTATGAACTCCACAGCACTTTACATACATCATGAACACTGTCCCCATTGGGGCTCACAATGTAAACAACCTATCAGTATGTCTCTGCAGTGTGGTTGGACGAACCTTTTATAGGTCCCCGTTAAATTAAATTTACTTTCAAAGTATGTTGACATTTTTATTCCCAGACATATTTTGGGGGGGGGCGCCGTTTGCCTTGCCCAATCGGGGACATTCGTACGCCAAGGCACTTATATAAGAGATGTTGACTGAAATGCGGCTGCTTTTAAGAGTCAGACATTACTGGCTGGGATACATGCTGCTTACAGAAGGAGCAGCATGTATCAGCTGACAGGTTCCATTTAATCCTAATAAATCCTAAAGTGAAAAACCCTTTTAACTCATATTCACTTATAATCATTGATAAACATCAATTATATTTTTACACAGTGAAACAATAAAGCAACAACTTCAAGAAAAATATGAAAATGTAGTTATATTTGTATGTGTACTGTCAGATTCTTCCAAAAAAAGTGATAAAACTTGTAGAAATAGAAGTTTTGCTGAACAGTAGTAAATATTTGATCCCTAGTTTTTCATACTGGATACATTTTATCTTAGACAGACACATACTTTGACATTTTTTTGAAACATTAACAAAATATGTTGGGTGATATAAAACTAATAAAACTCACTATTTATTCTTTTTCCTGACCACAATTTCTTCCTGCAAGTGTAAATAGATCTTAAATCATTTAGTTCAAGAAGGAAACGGAGAATTCCTACAGTAAGTATAATAGTTGTATGTCACGTACACACTTATCAGCAGGTGATGTGGCGTGCACCTGCAAGGGTTAATTTATCTCCGCTCACGCAATCCAACACTGAACCCCTGTGCTAGGCTGTAAAATGAGCATAAATCACACCCTGACACAGTCCACACACTCCAGCTACAAAATACGCTGCCACCACTCATCAAACACACGGGGTGATGAGTCCCTGAAATATGCCACTGTCTGACATTCAACAGGGTCCCCCACTCTCTGTAAGACTATGGATTCTTTAGAGCATACAAGGATCAAAGTTATTAAAGTGTCAGCTTTAATATAACAAATACAATGCTAACAATAAAAGATATAAAAGATAAAAAATAAAACGACCCTCAAACTGCACACGCAAACCGTCACCCCAGTAAGGAAGCAGAAAAACTCCAATGCCACCCAAGAAAGGCAGCAATCCCAAAAGTCACAATTGACTCTCCAAAAAGCATGTAGGGGGGATGTGTTGTTACCCCAGACTACATTTATTGAGGTATTTTCAGGTCTCAGACCAACCACTAATCAAAGGACAATAAAACGATCTGTGCCTCTTATCTTGGAACTCTGATTTTACTTCCCCAGCTTCTCTGTCCCCCCTTCCAAAACTGGCCACTCTTTTTTGCTTCACATCACCTGTCGTATTTGCTGCATTATCCCACCCTGTATTTGTATATGTATGTGTGTCTTCAGAATTTGTGTCATTATTAGCCTGATGAAGAGGCCGGAGTCTCAAAAGCTTGCTTTGCTTTTGCTTATGATCTTTTCCATTAAAAGGTATCAACCACTGAGATTCTAATATTTTTCTGCATCACTAACATCTAATTATTTACCCTCCCTGGTGATCCCACGATGAGCTCCGCTGAGTCTTCCTCCCAGACACCGGCAGGACCTATGGGTAGTCAGGTATGGTACTGACAGGACCTGCCCATGTGACTCAACCTGAGTCATGGTGCAAGATCCTGACAGTACTTGTACTACTTGCTCTGCTTCCGTCCATGTATGATGCTGTGGATTTCTGCTTACAGCTAACCCTCGTCCACTTTCCAGTAAATAGACTGTAGAGGTTCTGTAGTCTTAATTTATTGTGATGGAGTGAACTTGATTGTTAAAAACTATAATACAAGGTACAGAATAATTCAGTCAGCACTGGGTATATTAGAGCAATTAGCACAGCAGTAATACAACACAGGATGCAGTGAACATCACTAACTACAGCCTGCAGCAAGCTCTATTCTATACAGAGGTAACATCTCACTATATACAGTACAGGGAACACTAACTCAAATGATGTATTTCAGAGCACAATACACTACAGTTTACAGTATGTTACACAAAAATATCTTTATCTACAAACAATGCAAACATGCTAACATGAAGAATTACATGGTATAACACATCCCCTATCTCACAGTTCTACTGTAACAGAGGCTGGATTATAACTTGCTCACACAGATTCTACACAAAAACATATAACTGCATTGCTCTTACCGGGATCATCTAACAGGAGAGAAAGAGATTTGTAGAAGGAAGGGACAGGAGCTAAAGATGCATGTCTTCTCAGGAACATGTCTGCCGTCATCATCCGGCAAAGCAGGGGAAGGACCCTTCTATATGGCTCATTCTCTTAAAGGAGACATTCTCCCTTGTATGGGGAAACAGGACAAATAGGTATCTAATGACCTCTATGGGTTATAACTGGTAAAACACTATGAATACCCTCTTTGCTGCGCTTAAATGGCAGAACACTCCCCGCTAGGCATCAACGGATGCCACTATTTGGCTCTTTTGGGGAAAACAACAACACAAGGCCCGTTACTAGCCTGAGGAACAGTGTATTCTCCCGAAGCTTGCACACTTTGAGTTTGACTTTTTGTACGTTCCCATATTTGCTTGGGAAGATTTGGATGACAAGGTTGAGTAGCCACTCCTTTTGGTGCAACTGGATGTCTTTGGTTGGTATGACATCGTGAGATTTGTTGTCTGGCCGGTCTTTCTGCCACTTTGTCCTGGTTTGTAGGGTGGAGAGGTACCATTTTCTCCTTCTGTCCCAGAAAACGTTGGAGACACTTTGTGTTTGCTTCATTCGCCGTTTGTAGAGGTCTCTCTCACTGACTTATGTTGGTCGCGAACTTGGAAGGCAAGTTTTCTGCCTGGGTGACATGGCAGAGGTGAGAACCGTTGGGTCTTTGGAACCACTGGAAAATGCTGTCTTGTAAAGCTGATCCACATGAAGTAGGCCTGAATGAGCAACTTCTGGGTTGGGAACCTACTGACCTGATGAGATTCGAGGTGATGACCTGAAGTCACTGTATGCAGAACAGACACTTGAGGACGAAGCTCTTCGTCGGCATCGGGATCCACCAGTTCAAAAGTATCAGGCTTGCTGATGTGGGGCATCTAACAGTTCAAGGAGGCAGGGGCTGGGAATTATCTAATGTCCTTAAGATGACTTGGTGCAACATCTTTAGTCGTATGGCCGTCAGGATTGTGGTGAGTAGACACGTAATGCCACTGATTAGGGCAAGTGGATCTTCTCATCCTCAGTACCCAATTGTTGATGTATGTGTGCTCCATGAAAGAGTCAGGTCTGACTCTGAAACGTGTCGGATTTAATAAAGAAGCCACATGCTATGATCTATCATTTGGCCGTCTCCTATATGAGCAGCGCGGGTCCTGTACACACAGTTCATTTCCTCCATTTTGTTACGGTTCCCGTCAACGTGTGGACCCTGCAGCAGCCATTTTGCTTTTATGCCGGTTGTGTGCCATACAACCTATTGCGCTCTCTTTCCTTTTCAATTCTCTTGCGATTGCTCATGTAGACATAGAAGCATTGCATCTTGTTGCAGATGTACGCTAGTGCCACCTTGCTATCAGTGTAGAACTTGGCATCTTTGATCTCTGGATTCAACCCATCCGAGATAAGTTCGGCCAACTCAACTGCAAGGACAGAGCACAGAGTTCCAGTTTGCTTATCGTGTGTTCATGCAGTGGCGCCAGCTTTGTCCGACTCATGATGAACCCAATATGGCTCTGTTCCTTCACATCTATGGTTTTAAGGTACGCTACTGCTGCGATTGCTTTGACTGATGCGTCTCAGAAGACACAGAGTCTTTGTTTTTTTTTACTTCTGTGAATGGCATAGGAGCATACGGTTGCTTCACACGAAGGTCGGTCAAGGCTTCGAGGGACTTCTTCCACTCTGCCCACTGGTCCACTTTATCTGCTGGAAGTGGATCGTCGCAATAAGACGTATCGTGTGTTAAATCTCTTAACATTATCTTGCCTTGGATGTTTACTGGAGCCACGAACCCAAGGGGTTGTATTATTCACGAAAGAGAGAACTCATCTGCACGTGAAAGGTTTCTCGTCTTTGCTGATCTGAAAAGTGAAGGCATCTGTCTTCAAATCCCAAAGCAATCCTAAGCTCCGCTGCATGGGAAGGGAGTCGATGTTGAGGTCGTAGTCTTTTAGATCACTGGAATAGTCTTAAGAGGGAAAGGCTTCCATCAGCTCTCGACTGTTGGAGGAAATCTTGTGTAACCTTAGGTTAGACTGAGGAAGCATTTCTTGAGCCCTTTGTAGGAGACTGATTGCAGCCTCACTTGTTGGCATAGACTTTAGACAGTCACCTACGTAGAAATCTTTTTCTACGAAGGATTTGACATCTGACCCGTACTCTTCTTCGCCCTCTTTGGCAGAATTTCGGAGGCCGTAGATAGCGACTGCCGGGGAAGGACTGTTCCCAAAGATGTGTACCCTCATCCGGTACTCTGTGTTGTCTTTGGCAGGGTCATTATCGCGGTACCAAAAGAACTTCAAGTAGTTTCTGTGTTCCTCTTTGATGAGAAAACAGTGGAATATCTGTTGGACATCAGCCATAAATGCCACTGTATCCCTGTGGAAACAGAGTAGTATTTCTAGAAGTCTGTTGTTGAGGTCTGGGCCCAACAGTAAGACATAATTCAATGAGACGCCTTCGCATTTGGCGCTTGAGTCAAATACCTCTCTTATCTGACCTGGCTTCTTAGGATGGTACACTCTGAAGATGGGTAAGTACCAACACTCCTCTGAGTGACGAAGTGCAGCTGCAATCTCTGTGTGGCGCCCCTGCGGGTATGCGCCACAGAATGGTATTACACTTGAATATAAAATGTGTTTTTCCTTGTAAGTTGCCAGGTTACGATTGAAATCTTATGGAGTCTATTTTTAGCACTCACTTAGGACCGCACCACTTAGTGTAGGGGAAACTAACTTTATGGTAGGTTCCACAGGTGGTGGGCGGAGTTTAGGATAGAGCAGAGTGACAGTTGAGAATTTACCTCAGACGGCTTGGGAAGGCAGACTGTGTGGTCACGCCTGGCGGCTCAGCTGAGTGGAGGGTACCCCATCTTTATGAGGGGGCCCAGGACAGATGGCAACGGACCAAGACTGGTAGGAACCAGCTGGTCATGTTGAGGGTTCACAGGTGACACGGACAACCGAGGCAGCCAGGAGTTCAGCCCTGACTGCAAAGCCGACGAGCTGCAGGCCCAACAGGACCGGGTTGCTGACAGCACCACAAGTTACCTCACCCCTCATGCCCAAAAGACGGTCCTACACTAGTGAGGAAAGACTGAAACCTGGTGTCAGGTGGGAAACTTGTGCGTTCCTGCTGTTCCCATTTGGACCGGTAATAGTCAAATTAAGCCTACTAGATACAGACTGCAGGACTGGCGGGTGAGCTCTTCAAAGGTGGGAAAGACAGAAAGATCTAGAAAGAGAATAGAAACCCTGAAAGACAGAGAAAGAACATCTAAAGACTCCTTAAGAGAAATCCTGAGTTGGTAACAGCACCCTAAACCAAACTGTACCGTGTATTGTTATGCCATCAGCCGGTACCGAGTAAAGCAAAGTTAAACAAGAATTGGTTTCTGTTATTCTTCCTGCCGCAGCTCAAAAGACTTAACATCATCAACATCAACAGCAGACGGGTAAGAACTGCACCACCATTTACCATCACTGTCCTCCCTCACCGTCTCACCACCATCATAGCTGCCCTGAGGTAAAGCTCCACCTGTGGGGAGCTGTACCACACACCGCTGCCCCCTCCATCACCTCAGTGGCCGGCTGGCAGCGCCGGTACCACCTTACCGGACTCTACAGGTGGCGTCACGTCCCCCTGTAAATAACCCCTTTTACCCCCACCGTTTACCAACAACACCTGGTACAATTGTTCGCCAGGGCACGGCACCGGGGATACCGACCACCCGTGACATCCCACACAGAAGCCCCGGTGACCGAGTACCCCACGCACCCCAGCTCTGGTCGAAACAAATGCGTGGTTGTTCTGGAATATCTTCCCCATGAAGGAAAAGAAATGTTCCTTCGTCTGAGGCGACTTCTGAAGCTTGTGTCTGAGAGAGATGAACCGACTGTAGACCATTTCCCTGTTGTTGGGTAGGCGTCTTCTCTGAGGTCGGAATGGTAGAAGTGCAACCCAACTATTCGACTTGTCTTTGACTATTTCTCTATCCATGATGTCCAAGAACATCTTGTCTTCTATAGACATAGCTGCTTGTCTTCCTTTGTCCTATGGAAGATTGTACATTCTATGTGGTCTTGTTTACCTTTGCAGGCATGGTCTTTGTTGGAAGGAATTGAGAAAAGGCAAGTCAGGGGAGTGCTGTTTGGTAACTCTTTTACCAGCAGACTATTCTGACATGGCTGGAAGAGAGATGGACGTCCATTTTCTAGTGTGCTGGTAAGCATACTGCTGACTTAGGCTGGCTTGTGTGCTCCTCCTCCTACACAGACTTCTCTGCTATGACCCATTCAAGGTCGAGCCTCTGTGTGTATGGAGCGTTCTTGAAGCCGTTGATATACTCCCTAGTCTTGTTTACTCAATGTATATCTCTTCCCAGTAGTAAAGCTATTGAAGCTTCTGGGGCCAACTCAGGTATCAAATGAGCTATACACTTCAGGTTGGGGTAATGTGCTGCTACTTACTGAGATGGTATCTGAGACCTGTTGTCGGGAATCTGGTTGCACTCCAAGATGGTCGGTAGCGATAGGCAGGTGTAGACATCTATGGACTCCACTTTGTATCCGATTGATTTCCTCCCCGCCGTCTCAATGGTACCTGAACATGTCCTCAAGGAACAAGGAGAACCTGGGCCTACAATGCTGAAGTTGTCAAAGAAGATGGACTTGGCTAGAGACCTGTTGCTCAGGTCATCTAGGATTGCATATATCTTCATCGCTTTGTCCCTGCGGCCTGCTGGGTAGACTCGGACAAGGCAGATTTTTGAATAAGACCTTCCTCCTATGAGTCCTTTACAGATCTCCGTACATTGAGAGGTGACCACAGGGGTGTCTTCGTCATTGTTCTTCTGCTTCCCATCGTGCTCCTCTGGCTGCGACAACACTCGAGGGGGTGGTCCCGGGTGCAATTCTGCATTGTGATCCAAGCTGCTGCATTCTTTACATTTCACGTTAGCTTCACATTTCATGGTGAGGTGAGAAGTTGTGGCACAACATTTGAAGCAGATGTTGTTTTCCTTGAGGAAACCTTTGTGATCCTCTAAAGACTTCTCCCTGAAGGCTCTGCATTTTAGTAGAGGATGTGGTTTCCTGTGTAGGGGACACTGCTTGCTGACATCCTGAGGTTTGGTCTCTTCTGGAGGGGGCTTACTCGTATTGTGAGGCGGACCTGTGGAACAATATTAGTTTTGTGGACTGCCACATGTGTCCTACCAGGTTTGACACCGGGGGCAGTGGAACATAACAGAGTGTAATCAAAACTAGGGTCATTTCTGATTTTAGCTTGTTGGGTGACTAAATCTACAAATACAGTGAAAGGAGAGAAAGGCACATTATGAGTTTGCTTATACCGTGAACCACATGTGACCCACTTCTCTTGTAGGTTGTAAGGATGTTTTTGTACTATCAGATTGACACCCCTAGAAGAGTCTAAGAATGCCAATACGGGCAAATCTCCTTCCTCCTGGGCAGCCTGTAACTCTATCAACAAGTCACTCAATTCTCTAAGCTTCTGATATTCTTTAGGCCCTATCTTAGGGAAATCATCAATTCTTTTGTATAAAGCATTCTCTGTGACTTTGATTGACCCATATAATTCATCAAGTCCTTTTCACACTTCGCGAAGACTAGTGTGTGGATGCTTTATATTAATGTCTCTTAGTCTTTTGGCATGCTCAACCGACTCGCTCCCAAGCCACTTTACTACGAGATCTAACTATTCACTGCAGGATAAGTCCAGACCCTGAATGGCGTTCTGGAATGAGGCTCGCCATGACCTATAGTTCTCGGCTTTATCGGTGAACTTTACAAGTCCTTTTGTAACCAGTTCTTGGTGAGCAAAGAACTTTGCAAAATCCATGGTGGCTTAGTCAGTGCTGGTATGAGCCGATGTGTTATAGTCATGTCTAGTATATGGTTCATCACCATACCTGTTGGACGCTTCCGACTTCGGATAGTCTGTTTAGTACCTCCCTGGAGAGAAAGGTTTCTCTTTGAGGTGAGACGGGAGCTGTACCTTCTGCTCGGTGGTAACTGTGGCCAACATCTTTATGCTGGACGCCTTCTCGTTTGTAGTAGCTTAGTTCAGGTTTAGATCGTTGGTAATTGGCGTAGGCTGGTCGATGTAGTGCATCAGGGCTGTAATCTATTTTGGAATGCTAATGGACGTACTTTGCGACGCGCTGTGCTGGATCCTGTTGGTCTAGGCCTGATCCAAGAACGTTGCTGCATCTCTCATAACTGGGGTTCTCCGCAGCTTCAAGGTAGTCTGCTTTAACTATTGCAGCTGCTGCCTCTTTGTCTGTGGCCAGTTTTTCTAGAGACACGCACTCTCTGTCTCTTGCTCTGCATGTAGCTCTGCTTGCAGGTGAACCTTTGCTGCTTTGTGCTCTGCCTGTCTCAGCTTTAGTTGCATCTTTTGTGCGGTGAAGGAAGACTTTGCTTGGCTACCACGGGTTCGGCACGAGCGACAGCAGCAAGCTCTCTTGATAGCTTGCTAGAGCCGGCTCATGACTTCGTTTTGAATGAGGATGTGTCACTTCGAGACATTGTGCTTAGCTGCAGACTGCTGAGTACTTTGGGGGGAAACTGTCTCTGTGTGGGCAAGCTTCCACGTAGTGGGAATGATGTTGTGCTTTCTGGCGAGTTGCATTCTCATTACTGTGGCTGTATGGCGGCATACGTATGCGGTGCAGTATGGGTGGTAGCTGTCCCGTACAGTCTGATCAACCACCTCCTGCAGCCAGAGTCCATTTTTACTGTGGCTGCGCTCCTGCTACTTGCAACTGTATGGCGGCTGCTGCAATACCCATGTGCGGTGCAGGACGTACAACCACCTCCTGTGTCCACAGTCCGTTTTTACTGGAACGGCAAGTCGGTTCCCCTATGTTCAGCGACCCATTTTTACTGTTCTGTTTCCATCCACGTATGATGCTGTGGATTTCTGCTTACAGCTAACCCTTGTCCGCTTCCCAGAAAATAGACTGCAGAGGTTCTGTAGTCTTAATTTATTGTGATGGAGTGAACTTGATTGGTAAAAACTATAATACAAGGTACAGAATAATCAGTCAGTACTGGGTACAATTAGAACAGCAGTAATGCAACAGGATGTAGTCAACATCACTAACTAGGCGGGTAAAGGTCACTGCAACAGGCTCCATTCTATACAGAGGTAACATCTCTCTATATACAGTACAGGGAACACTAGTGCAAATGATGTATTTCAGAGCACAATACACTACACTTTAATGTGTGCTACACAAAAATATCTTCATCTACATACAATGCAAACATGCTAACATGAAGAATTACATGGTATAACACATCTCCTATCACACAGTTCTCTCTATAACAGTGGCTGGATTATAACTTGCTCACACAGATTCTACACAAAAGCATGTCACCATGTAACTGCATTGCTCTTACCGGGATCATCTAACAGAAGAGAGAGATACTTGAAGAAAGAAGGGACAGGAGCTAAAGATGCATGTCTTCTCAGGAACATGTCTGCCGTCTCCTTCGTCCGGAGAAGCAGGGGGAGGACCCTTCTCTATGGCTCATTCTCTTAAAGGAGACGTTTCTCCATGTATGGGGAAACAGGATAAATAGGTATCTAGTGACGTCTATGGGTTGTAACTGGTATAACACTATGAATACCCTCTTTGCTGCGCATAAATGGCAGAATACTACTCACAGGTCCTGCTGATGCCCGGAAGAAAGACATTACCTGAGCTCACCGTGGGATCACTAGAGCAGATATGAAAGTGCGTCTGTGTCCCTCAAAAATGGAGCAAAAAAGCAGAACACATGGATGATGTGTTTGTGATGCTTTTTTTTGCAAAAAAAGGATCCATTTTGGGTGCACAAACTGAATAAAAAATGGATCAACAAAAAAGGGAGCACTGACGCCTCTGTCTGAATTCAGCCGTATGGTTCTGAGTTTCTGCAATAAGAGTAAACAGAGGTTATGCACTTTTTATAGAGACAGTCATGTGGATGCAGACTTAACTAAAGTTATTTTCCTAATCTTATAATTTATAGTTATTTTATCAGTTCCCTTAGAGTGTATATCATTCATAGCAAATACTAACTAGTAAGCAGAAACTCCTCTTGATGGCAGATTAATAGCTGTTGGCTCATCCGACTTGACCATATGATTATATTCTTGTCTCCTATAAACCCGTTGGTCAAAAATGCTTTTACATCACACATACACACACAGACTAAGGCCAATTCATGAAAAGGTTTTATTTCAAGCCAATTGACCCACCAACATGTTTTGAGGTGTGAAAGATACCCGTGTAAGTGAGGAGAGAACATAGATGGCAAATATTTCTTTTGGAACCTACTGTATGGTGGTGCAAGGAACATTGGCAAAGCACTGGTACAAAAATTACCATATAAGCATATTTATTATAGATAATTGAAAATACTAGATATTTCAACTTCATTTTATCCAAAAATTCTTTTAAAAATATAAATAGCTCTTCATTAGAAAACATGGCTCCCAGAGTGAGGTATGTACACAGCAGCAGACGTGGAGGTCCTTGCCAAGGTTAGCTGCCCACCATCATCAGGTACACCTTCATATCGTTAACTTCAATTGCGCACAATCTGTCGACAGAATAATGTTGTCTTTGGAAAAAAAAACAACTATGCTTTCAACACTGTTTCAGTAACTTTAAAGGGACTCTGCTGTCAGGTCATTTTTAAGTATAATACTAATAGCACCTTTGAATAGTGCCTGGGCAGACCTTTTAAAACATATAAAAATTGTTACTGTACCCTCTGTAATTTTCTTGCTATAAGCATCTTCACACCCTGCAGGTAGCTGGCTGCACTAGTCCAGTCCATTACTTGCACTGCTGACTAGTCAATAGTATGTAAATGATAATTATCCACACCTACCCAAGCTGGTATTCTCTCCCTCACCCAGTGCTGAAGTCATTCACTGAAAATCTCAGGCTTTTGCAGCTGCTTCTGAGTGTGAGGGGAAATCAGAGGGAGAGATAGGAGAGGGGGAAAGTGTTTGTTGCCCTAAGCACAAGCTGCAACTCTTGTAGTGACATCATTGTTACAGTGTGTGCTGTTTGTGAGAGATTTCTATGTTTATATGAACATTTGTTTTCCTCCATACATGTAATCTGTGTATCTGCTGAGCAAATGAACAAATGTTCATATAAACACATAGAAATATCTCATACAGCACCCACTATACAAATGCCTCAGATACACACATTGACACTGCTTCAGGCTGGAGGGAAATAATGTCAGAACTATAGCTGTTTGGTTACTGGTAAGAGCACACCTCTTCCCTCCTCTCTCTTCTGCAATGTATGCAGACAAGACAGGATGTGCTGTTCGGTAGAGCAGCACAGATGGGAGGATACAGACCCTTCCCCTCCACGTGAGTGATTTCCACTAAACTTTCCTTGTGTGTTCGCAGAGGAGGGCAGTGCATAGTGGGTGGCAGTGATGTCACTACATGAATATTCATTCCCTGGGGAGTGGGCAGCTGAGAAGTAAGTGATCACTCACTCTGATTTACAGATGGAATTAATTATTTTTTTTGCAGTTTACACCGGATAGGGGGTGAGTATAAATAAAAGAAATACATGAATCGAAAGAGCTTCACCAGAGGAATTAGGAAATTATATCAGTTACATGTGTTTTTTAACCTGTCAGATTCCCTTTAAGGTCCTATTAATTTTTGGGTTGTGTTAACAAAATGGATTTGAAAAGCTCTTATTACTTGTATTAAATATTGTATGCTGAAGAGACTTTGGTAAGTCATAAAATGTCTGAATGGGAAATAAACCCCTGATGTGTACTACTTACTTTTTTTTTGACCCCTTAAGCCTCGCCCACACTACTACACTTTTGTGTGCACACTGTGCATAGGGAGAAAGCTGTCTGATTTGCTTTAACCTTTAGTAAGGATCAATCTAAAAATACACTACTACATAGTGAAAACACAACATGATGCAAAAAAATGTTGCACTGAAAGGCAGTCTGTCATCAGGATTTTGCCATCTACTCTGACAGAAGCCTAATGTAGAGACACAGGCTCTGATTTCAGTAGCATAATATTTATTAGGCTGCTTAATGTAGTTTTCATAAAATCATTGTTTTATCAGCTGGAGATTATCACTAGAGGACTAGTAACCCTCTGAAAAGTAGTCAAGCATATTCAAGAGCTCTGTATAACTCCACATTCACCTTACTTCTGATTGGCAGCTTTCTGTGTACACTGTACATGGGCAGAAAGCTGCCAATCAGTGATGTGGGAGGAGTTATAGATATAACATTTAGAAAACTGTTAGATTTGCATCAGATAAAACAGTGATTTTATCAAAGGTGACAATAAGCAGCCCAGTAATACACACATTGCAGGAATCAGAGTATCTGCTCCTGCATCATGTTTCATTCAGGTGGGGAACAAAAACCTGGTGATAGATTCACTTTAAAAATGTAGAATTAACTCAACCATCCAGTTGGTTGTGATAAATTTTATTTAACACCTAATAGGGCAGAGGTCTGGTGCATTTCAACAGACCACCAAACATAGTGTAAAGGTGCAGATTAGGTCCAGTGCTTAGACAAATAAAATGTCACCAGACTCTCTCATACAAGGTGGGCTCTGTCAGGGGTTTTCACAAGAGCCACCTGGGAAGTGGGTCCAAGTAAATCACTAATTAGCCTTAATCACTCGTCTAATCACTGTTAATTAGCTCCAGCGCTAAGAGATAGGCCTGTTCCACATCTATGAGGTGTCTGCGCTAGGCTGCTCTGCCTGCCCTGCGCCAGCACAAATGCAAGTGCAGGGGCATTTTGGGGCTTGGGCAGCCTAGCGTAGGGACGCATAGATGCCCTGCATTTGCACTCAGCTGCGCTCGGTGCCCCCATTATATCCTATGGCCATGCACAGCTGAGCATGCGCTCTGGATAGTGAGAATCGCAAGTGAAAGTGGCAGATGCCACGGCGCATGCCACTGGTCAGAGGCTCCCGGAAAATGTCCGATTGGGCATTTCCAGGAGCCTCTGACCAGTGGCATGCGCCGTGGTGTCTGCTACTTTCACTTGCGATTCTCACTATCCAGAGCACACGCTTCATCTGTGCACGGCCACAGGATATAATGAGGGCACCGAGCACAGCTGAGTGCAAATGCAGGGCATCTATGCGTCCCTGCGCTAGGCTACCCAAGCCCCTAAATGCCCCTGCACTTGCATTTGTGCTGGCGCAGGGAGGCAGAGCAGTCTAGCGCTGGGACCTCATAGCTGTGGAAACACCCATACAGTACCCCTCTGTTGTCCAGCTAATGTTACCCCTCAGTGTGAGATTGCCCACTGTAACACGTGACATCTTTTGTTAGGTTCTCATCGGTGGAGATTCTCCAAGGGCTCATTCATATGTCAGTTCTTCACTTAACAGCGTTACTCTTTTTTATCATGGATAGCACTTGTATCTATGATAGTTTAACATTTCAGATTTTTTTCCTTGGACTGAGTGGTCCATGCAAAATCGCAGAGACCTATTCGATATTTATATTGGCACTATAACGGTAATGAGAGTCTATGAGTCAGTGTACAAAATCAGACCGCACTCGGATGCCATTTTGGCCTTTTTTACACATACTTGCGTTTTTGGGACTCTCTGCGTTTTTTTGCAGTTTTCTAAAAACGCAGATGCGTTAACGCATGTTGCAATTAAGTGTAGATGCGTTTTTTCAGTACACATGCGTTTTTGCAACCCAATGCAAAAAACGCTGAATGCAGCGTTTTTTGGGTGCAGTTAAAAAACGCATGCGTTTCTATAACATGGGGCCCTATGGGAAACGCATGCGTTAATGCAATGACATTACAGACACATGCGTTAACGCATGCGCTATTGTCCTTAGTGTCCAGGAACACCAGAATTATAATTTGGCCCTGTCATGTGACCTCCAGCAGCCAATAAAAAGGGGGTGGGTTGACACCAGGAAGTGTGGCCAGCCTACTCCATATTTGTGGTTGATTGTGTACGTCTGTCACCAAGGTAACTACACATGTGTGTCCCATGTTCTTAGCGTGCATGTGTGCTGTCATGATGCAACACACATGTAATGTGCCCTTGATATGTTCTCTACACAGATGACTGATTCTGAAGACAGTGACCGGGACACCCAGCCAGACCCTACCTCATCTGACTCCTCAGTGAGTACAGTATGTGGCTATGGTCACACTAAACTTCATTGCCATCTGTTATGTGCCTCAGCTTTATACATACAGAGTGATGTTAATGGGCTGTGCAATGGTTTTAATGCTCAAGGGACTCCCTCCCTGCTGTTTTTTTAATCCACATGCACATGGCCTCCAATAGTCAATGAAGTTTTTGATAGTACAGGAGCACGCAGCAGCCCGTGTGGCCCCCTCTGCAATCACTATAAATGTATGTGATCTGTTGCTTGTTGAAAGGGGTTAAATGTGTGGCAATGGTGGATGTGTCTAAAGCGGCCGTCACATGCTACGATATAAATAACGATGTCGGATACGATGTCGGATTTGCACATCGCCCGAACGATGTGTGAGATCGTTCATCACAACGCTACACCCACAGATATCGCTCAGACGATTCTCCGATGCAGCGATCCAGCGGTCGTATGAGCGATCCACTTATCATCTGTGCACATCGTTAGCAAACAGTCACACAGAAACCTCGTAAACGATGTTGGGGTAAATGTGGGCGTTTTTGCTGGTAAATTTCAGCACATAGGCGTGCTACATGGTTTACAAGCCGCGCCCCTCACTACATCATTGGTGGTCAATACTGCGTCCTCATTGGTGAGATGTCCTTGGAAACATGGCGGCCTCATCTTCTGAATGTCCTGTGATGTGCATTGCAATGTACATGTGTAAACACGATGTGGTAGACAAAAAAAAAATTAAGTAACTACTGAAAGGTAGAAACCGCTATCCCCCTCGTGGCAGCGCGGCGTGTTGCGGCCATGACTGAGCTGCAATGTGCATGGGAGGAGCTAGCACCTTGCAGGCGGAATGAAACTGAAACCAACTTCATTCCGTCAGGACCGCCCCTTGCGTGACGTTACAAAACTTAAAGGCGACCTACGCGGCGTGACACGGCAATAACCACTTCTGCCGCACCTACGTGCCAAGATCCCATGGGCGTGGCGTAAGGGTACCTTTACACGCCGCTACTGGAGGATGGATACAATCAGCTACTTCACGTGCACGAGCACGCACAAACGGTTACAAACGGTCAACGCACCATCTTTACACGCCGCCACAAGCTACGCTACGCTACGTTACATCTATCTCTGGATACACCGCCGGGTGCCATAAGTCACCTTCTGTAGCTCACCGTACCTCATTTACACACCGCTACAACAAGCTAATATGGGCGGACCTGCTGCAGCAGGGACAGCACATAGGCGTGCCACAATTGTGGATTACGAGACAAAGCAAGAAACCCATGATTGGCCAGGCATCGCAGGAGGCTGTTTAATACATGACGCTCGAGCAATTGTATAGTGTGACTGGTCATCTCCTTAAATATGCCACCCTATGCAGCGACTACCAATCGTAACGCAGGAGCTTCCACCAATGATCGCTGTAGGGGGGCGGTATCCCGGAGCCTGTGTCACGCCCCAGCTACATACCAGGTACATTGCCTGGTGTCGACACATCCCTTCTGTTGCTTCTTTACACGCTGATACAGCTCGCTACAACCGCCTGTGTAGCCATCTGTTTCAGGGCAGTGCTCGGAAACAGATGTATCTGTGGCCGGGTGCCTCCTACCGTCTTCACACGCCGCTACTACGGGGTATTTTGCCGCTACAAGCTACATTTGTAGCCTGTAGCTGGTTGTATCCATCCTCCAGTAGCGGCGTGTAAAGGTACCCTAACGCCGCGTTGTGTGTGCCGCGTCTGGCAATATTGTTTGGATGTATGAGAAGGTGAACACTATAGCAGCCTCATGTACTACGCAGGTTATATGATCAGATTGCCGAACTTGTGGGTGCACGTAAATTGTAATGACAATGCGTGATCGTGCAGCCGACGCTTATGTTATGTGTGGTGCTGAAGACAGCTCTTCAAAAATGGCGCCCTGTGAAGACAGCCAATGGGAACGCATGATCTTCCACCAATGAGAGCTGATGTAGAGCCAGCCAATCCGAACGCATTAAGGTTAACAAATCACAACTGAGGAGGCGAGACACAGAGAAATTCCTGCCACGCCTACGTGCTAGATTTCGGCATCGCTCAGATCCCAACGTGTAGACGATATCGGTTGTTTACACACGTCGATTCTGTTTATCTAATGACTCGACATCGTGTGATATGAGGTCCGGAGCTCAGATCTCGATCTTACGATTTGATCGTTTCTCGTTCGTCGTGTCGTGCGGTTACACGCATACATATCGTTCGAGCGATGTCTAATCAGGCGCGTTCAAACGATATCTAGCCATTTATCGTAGTGTGTGACGGCCGCTTAACTTCTGCGGCACTTCGCAGCGTATCATTGTTGTCTTGTTAATTGTGTTTGTAAGGCTGGGGTCACACACACAGATATCTGTGCAGATATTGTTCGCAGATCTCTGGTTGCAGTGAAATCATGGACACATGGTTCCATTTTGTGGCTGTATACAAATGGAGCAATCTGTCCATGATTTCACTGCAACCAGAGATCTGTGAACAATATCTGCACAGATATCTGTGTGTGTGACCCCAGCCTTAGGGTAATGTTGGTCAAACCTGGTTTTCACTCATGCCATACAGTGTAGCATTAACATCTGTGTGTTGTTGTATGTGTGCACAAGTGACACATCTGAGCCACGTGTGTGCCGTGCAAATTTGGTTACACAATTGTTACGGTCTGTGATGCACATACCACCCGAACTTTTTTTTATTTTGCTTTAAAAACTAAAAAAACGGGACCCATTATTTTCAGCATGCATTGTCGTGTTTATGTTGCCCAAATCATTGTGGGCTTTTAGACCCTTTACCCCTGTCTGCGAGTTGTTGGCCTGAGCCTATTTGTTGTGGGTGGCATCTTTTGGGCACTGCTCACATTCTAATTCAGACACATGGCCACTTTCCTCAGCATGGCCTATGCATTGGCCATGCTGTACATGCATGGGCCTTTGTTAGGTGTGTGTCCATTGTTGTTTTTAAAGTAAGGCTCATTGGTGGTTTGTCAACATGTTACAGTAATGTCTACAACATGTTTAGTATATAAATGCAATTATTTTTATTTATTACTGGAAAACATCACACTCAATAAAAACCCTTCCCATAAAAACACCCCAGACAGTGTGTATGCGGGTATACATTTACAAAGTACAGGCAAAATACCATTGTAGATACTATCTTCACCTAGTCTGCACATGGGGATAAATATCCAATCACCACTACACCTACTGACACCCAAAGGTTGTCCATGAGGACAGGGATACAGCACAGTATATTGTAAACATTACTGACCCACACAAAGTGCAACAAGTGCTCCGTTAGGCTGGGGTCACAGTTGTATTTTTCACAAGCATTTTTGGAGACCTGCGTTTTCAAAAACGCATGTAAAAAACGCACCCATAGGCCCCCATGTTAAAAAACGCATGCCCTAATAGCAAAAAAGCATGTGTGACAGTACCATGCGTTTTTGGAAATGCACCAAATATGCACCAAATATGGGGCCTTATGGGAAACGCATGCAAAAACGCATGTACAATTAGTGCCATTCAAAAACGCATGCGTTTTCCATAGGAGCCCATGTTAAAAAAACGCAAGCGTTTTAGAACACGCATGCGTTTTTTTAACATGGGCTCCTATGGAAAACGCATGCGTTTTGAATGGCACTAAAAGGTACTAATTGTACGTGCGTTATTGCATGCATTTTCCATAGGGGCCCATGTTATAAAAACGCATGCGTTTTTGTAGAAAACGCACCAAAAATTATTACATGCACTATTTTTTGGGGCGGATTTAAAAACGCAGCCAAATACGCAGGGAGCCATCACACACCTTAAAAACTCATGCTGACATGACAAAACGCATGTTAAAACGCATGAGTTTTTAAAAGGCACTAAAAAACGCATGCCAACTGTGACCCCAGCCTTAAACACTCATGCGGACATACAAAAACGCATGAGTTTTGTTAAATCACTAAAAAAAACTCATGTCAACTGTGACCCCAGCCTTATTTTGGTTTTTATGTCCATATGAGAGGATGTTTGGCCCATATTTATGACTATTTTTTGCCTTCACAGGACTCTGCGTCAAGCTCACAGAGCACAACAGCCTCCAGCTCCCATCATGTCAGTATGTTTGGAATAATGCTCTGGTCCGGCCCTAGTTCATGGATGGTATAGTGCATCCTGCCAATTGTGTGTCTCAGTCAGGGTTGCTAAACTGGTTGGTCATAAAAGCTGCTGTTGTGCTGCAATCCTCTGGTCAAGAATGTAATATTGTGTGTTGCCACATTGCACTGTGTTGACTACACAATGTAGTGTGATGTTTGTTTGGTGATATTGCTGTGCTCATTTTGGCTGGGGTCACAGTTGCATTTTTTACAAGCGTTTTTGGAGACCTGCGTTTTCAAAAACACATGTAAAAAACGCACCCATAGGCCCCCATGTTAAAAAAAGCATTCCCTAATAGCAAAAAAGCATGTGTGACAGTCCCATGCGTTTTTGGTGCATTTCCAAAAATGCATGCGTTTTTTAATAAGGGGCCTTAACGCATGTACAATTAGTGCCATTCAAAAACGCATGCGTTTTCCATAGGAGCCCATGTTAAAAAAACGCATGCGTTTTTTTAACATGGGCTCCTATGGGAAACGCATGCGTTTTTGAATGGCACTAAAAGGTACTAATGTACCATGCGTTTTTGCATGCGTTTTTCATAGAGGCCCATGTTATAAAAACGCATGCGTTTTCTACAAAAACGCATGCGTTTTTCAAATCGCACCAAAAAATAGTACATGCACTATTTTTTGGTGCAGATTTAAAAACGCAGCCAAAAACGCAGGGAGCCATCACACACCTTAAAAAATTCATGCTGACATGAAAAAACGCATGTTAAAACGCATGAGTTTTTAAAAGGCACTAAAAAACGCATGTAACTGTGACCCCAGCCTTTGTCAACTTGCCCTCCAATGAACTATAATGCTTTATTTCACACAGGGCAAGCAACCAGTGAAAGGAAGCTAGAAAAAAAAAAAAAAAAACCCGCTCGCAAGGCCACTGGTGCGTCATCAGGGGGTGAGTCATTTTTTGCTCCTTTACCATAAAGCGCTAGTGCTTGGTGGCACATTGGCCATTTATGTTTGTGGCTGCTTTGCAACATGTAGACTTAAACATTTTTTAAGCCATGTGTTACAAAACTGACTTATTTGTGTTTAGGTAAGATGTTAAAATGGCCTTGTAGACACATGACAATGACATTTGACATTTTTCATTTAGACATCCAGGCATGGAGGAACAGCAGGCCCATTGGGCAAAGTGATCATAGACTATGATGCTTTAATACGTATAATAGAAGATTTCGTGCCTATTTGGGACCAGGGCCATGAGGACCACAACAACGCCGCCCTCATTCGTGACTATTGGGACAGAATCTACCATCGTTTGTACCCAGACTTTGAATCAATGGCCCCCAAGTTACGGCAAATCACTGTCATTGATCATGGTATGCCGCCACACAGGGATAAGGTTGTTATGTGACTTTGTGTTTCATTCTTTTTCCTTTTTTTTAAATTAAACATGTGTTATGTAGAGGATAAGATCCATTGTGCGATGGCGATCAATGAAGGACCGTGTTCGCCGTGATGCACAGGACATGGCCAAGTATATAAGTGGTGCTGCCGAAAAGCCACCTGTAAAATACAAGTACGCAGACCAGCTGAGGTTCTTGGAAAGGACATTTGATTAGAGACAGTAAGTGTCTTAGATGATTAAAATGTGTGTAACTAGATCTGTGATGATGGTTTTAATTAAAAAATTATGTAACACAGGACACACACCAACACCGTCTTGGAGAGACAAGTGCTGACGATCAGGAAGTTGAGGCAGAACCACTTGTGGTAGAACAAAGGCACCCTACTGCTACTCCAACAGCTCAGGCCCCACCTGCTACCACTACAACACCTTCCCAAGACCCGCCATCCACTGCCGCACCCAGAGTGGAGGCGTGATATCCGAGATGAGGCTGACAGCATTATAATAAATGGCCTTGAGCACCTACAGGAAGGTTTGGCAGCACAGAGAATACTGTTAGAACAAAGTCTGCCTGGCAAAGGAAGCCGGCAACCGGAGAGGCCCGAGAGTGACTGGATGAATTTCTTCCAAACATATGTAGGTGACCTTGATGAATTGTGCACCAGGGACCGCTATGCACTAAAGGGGGAATTGCACAACATTTTTGCAAAATATTGTGTCCCCATACGCCTAGATATAACTATTGTTGCAGATGATGACTCCAGCCCAGGAGAATAGTGTTGTGCTCAGCATGTCTAGCTGATTAGCTTGTTTTGGTTTTGTTACAGACACACAGATTGTGTATTTTCTGTTATTAAAATGTGTTAGATACCATGTGCGATTTTGGACTCAATTATTTCTGTGGGCCATAAAGCATGTTAAAGGTCATGTGTCAAGCTTTGAGGAACATAAGTGTGACCCCCATTTGACACACAAGTGTCCCAACATATCCACAATATTTGTGGGCAACATGTATGTTTTCGAGGGTTTTGCATTGTGGGAATAAAACACAACTCACCATAACTGTGTTTTGAAGAGAGGTCTGGGCCAGCACCAACCTTTCCAGCGTTCCCCTTTTTCTTTGGGGATCTCACTGCAGCGTTAGTGGATCATGAATTCACGACCTGGAGGGGTGGAGGATGAGCTTCCTGTTGTATCACTTGCCTCGTCTCGGTGCTTGCTGCCAGCAGGTGCGTCACAGCGTATTCAATCAAATAAAGAAGAAATGGAGCCGCACTCAAGGCTTCTGGCAGTGGATATTTATTCAGTCTTCATACGACAGGTTGTGCACAGCGGGTGGGAGGACGGGGGGTACCACGTCGTTTCGCGCCCTGTCTTGGCGCTTCAGCAGGTACCTGCGAAACGACGTAGTACCCCCGTCCTCCCACCCGCTGTGCACAACCTGTCGTACGAAGACTGAATAAATATCCACTGCCAGAAGCCTTGAGTGCAGCTCCATTTCTTCTTTATTTCACCATAACTGTGTGTTAAGCTCCTTCGAGCCGAGGTGTTTGCAACTACTTTATGAATCAAACATTCCTAAAGGCGAGCATACACGTCATACAATTACAATCAACTTTTTTTTTATTTTCAAAATCAAAAAACCCACTGGGTAAAATTAGGATAACACAATGAAAGAAGACTCGTGCTCGTACATTGTGAGGTTGGAGGCTGAGCAAAGGGGAGAACCAATCCACTGGATCCACATCGCTGTGCTCTTGAGTGGCCACATAATTGTGGAGGCAGACTGTTGCTTTGACTACATGGTCGACATTGCTGGGTTTGAATTGAATCGTCATCAATAAGACCCGCCACGTTGAAGCTAATATGCCAAACGCACACTCGACATATTGCCTGGCACGGCTTAAGCGCAGGTTGAATATACGGCGGCCAGGTGTGAGTGTACGTCTGGCATATGGCTTCATTACATTATTGTGTAGTTGGAAGGCCTCATCGGCTACAAGGACATGTGGTAGTTGGGGTGGAAGCAATGCTCGTGGTGGTGGAAGGTTAAAAGCACCGCGGTACAGTGCCAGCCCCATGGCACTATCCATGAAGTCACAGGAGTCATTGGATCGGCCATAGGCCCCAATATCTACTTCTAAGAAGCGTGCCCGGGAGTCCCCAATGGCCATCAGCACGATTGAATGATAGTGTTTGTAATTATAAAATCGAGAAGCACTGTTATGCGGCTTTTTGATGGCAATGTGTTTTCCATCCAGGGCTCCCACACAGTTGGGGAAGTGGGCAATCCTCAGGAATCCAGCTGCAGACTCTTGCCAGATTTCGCTGGTGGGGGAGGGCATCACTATCAGCTGTAGCTTGCTCCACAACACATCACATGTTTGTTGAGCCACAAGGCTAATGGTGGACACACCCATCCTGAATTGGAAATGGAGGGGCACATACGACTCCCGGTAGCCAAAAATCTGTTTGGAGAAAGCAATTCCAAAAATTAGTCGGTGACACATTCATTGTAAGACAACAACAGAACAATGGGTGTCAAATATTCACAGCCTGAATTGCAATCGGCCAAACATGGCAATGAGGAGGGCAAGACATGGAGTAGGGAAAACATGGCACAGACAAGTACAGGCCATGCCTTTTTAATTAATTATTGATGTACACATATATCAGCATCCAAAAACACTTTACAACACTCAAGTACACCAAGCTACATGGGACATTTGGCATGGCATGTCTAAATTAATGCTTATAATTTAATTATGAATGCGGAAAACTACCAAGCAAAAAACAGTGGCAAAGCTGTATGCACAGTGGTCAAAAAGACATCCAGAAAATAAACACCGGGATCCATCAAGACGTACTAAATGGCAGCACCTAAACACATGTGTAGAATGTGCGCAGCCAAACAGACATCAGGGCTGACAATAATTACCTGAGCGTGACAACCAGTCGTTCCTCAGGGGATATGGCCGGCCGCCAATGGATGTCTTGCCGTTGAGGTCGGGGCCCACAAGTTCTAGAAGATGGTCAAAGGCGGAAATTGACATGCGCAGATACCTCTTGAACTAGGGTGCAAAGCAACGAAGTTGCGGGTACAATACATGGTACGGCCCATGTTGAGGCCGCAGCAAGTTCACTTCGTGCACCCACAAATGTGGGCGCCAACACTGACGCAATGACGCAAATGACGTCACTGGGCAGCCACATATCTCATCTACAGCAGCAAAACATCAAGTTGAAGAGAGAGCAGATCCATGTCAACAGTAAGCAGGTCAGTCAGGGCACTTAGCAGGGCCAAAGTCACGGTTAGTTTTCCATCCAGGAATGGCGATTTCCCACCAAGGGTGCACAGCCAAAGCACCAGCAATAGCAAACAAAGGAAAAAGGAAGGGCGGCACTCACCGGGTAAACGAGAAAGTCTTATTTATTCCAGAGTTCCGGAAGCAAACAGGGTGCAGGGAGGGGGCAAGAGGAGCCGCCGGACTACGGCACCATTTCGCGACGCGTGTCGCTTCTACGGGTCCAGGCACCCTGGACATAGGAACTGTCTCCAGAAGGAAGGTGCTCACACACCCCAAGTGACCAGCCCTTTATATTGTTTGAGGGGTGTGGCTAAACATGAATATTTATTAATGACTTCTCAAACTAACTTCTTTAAAAAATAAACACAAAAAGACATGCGTTAATGCATGTACTACTAGGCACCATGCGTTAACGCATGCGATTTTAAAAACATACACAATGGCCCACAATGGCAAAATTTGACCAAAATATCACAAAAAAAAAAAAAAACGCATGCATTTTTTAAAGCTTGAAAAAAACGCATAGGTATATGTGAACAAGGTCTTTGTGATGTACAATTTTCATAGACATTAGACCTACAATCTGGGCAGGGTCAGCGGACAGTCTCACCAAAAACGCATATGCGTTAACGCATGGTGCCTATATGTACCATGCATTAACGCATGCGTCTCCCAAAGGGCCTAATGTTATTAAAGCGCATGCATTTTTTGAAAGCACCCCAAAAGCGCTGCTAGCAGCGTTTTTGGGACGCTGCATAAAAACGTATTCGTTTTTTGAAAAACGCACATGCACGTTAATGTATATGCGTTTTTGGACTTTGGAAAAAAAATGTCCAAAATGTTCCCAAAAACGGATTTTAGCCAAAAATGGATGGTATGTGTGACCCTGGCCATAGATTGTGATTGCCATGTTGCATTTGAAGAGCCCCTGACATGCCAAAACAGCAGAAACTCCACAAGTGACCCCATTAGGGAAACTACACCCCTAAAAGAATTCAAATAGGGGTGTACTGAGCATCTCTCCCCTACAGGTGATTCACAAAACTCTATGATTTTTAGATGTGAAAGCAAAAAAATTAATTTTTTCACTAACATACTATTTCAGCACCAAATTTGTAATTTAGACTAGGGGTAATAGGAGAAAATTGACCCCTTACTTAATGTTAAGCATTTTCTCCTGATTACAGAGTCCATATTTGGTCAAGAACTAATGCTTGGGGACATGTAAAACTCGGAAAGCAAATGTTGCTGTTTAATCTTTGGAATACACATTTGGATAATGTGTTACATTTGTGGGGCCCCTTGAGTGCTAAAAAAGTAGAAAAACCCCATGAGTTACCATATTTTTCGCTTTATAAGATGCATCTGATTATAAGACACACCCCCAGATTTGGTGAAGGAAAAGAGAAAAAAAATATTTTTTAAATTTAAATGGGGTCTGTCTTATAATCAGTGTATATGTCCCTCATCCTTGGATTTGAAATGAAACCTCTATAACAGAATTCAAGTGCAGATTGTAATGTTTAATTTGAAGGGTTGAACAAAAATATCTGATAGAAAATGTAGGAATTGTACACATTTCTTTACAAACACTCCACATTTTAGGAGGTCAAAAGTAATTGGACAAATAAACATAACCCAAACAAAATATTTTTATTTTCAATATTTTGTGGCGAATCCTTTGGAGGCAATCACTGCCTTAAGTCTGGAACCCATGGACATCACCAAATGCTGGGTTTCCTCCTTCTTAATGCTTGCCAGGCCTTTACAGCCGCAGCCTTCAGGTCTTGCTTGTTTGTGGGTCTTTCCGTCTTAAGTCTGGATTTGAGCAAGTGAAATGCATGCTCAATTGGGTTAAGATCTGGTGATTGACTTGGCCATTGCAGAATGTTCCACTTTTTTGCACTCATGAACTCCTGGGTAGCTTTGGCTGTATGCTTGGGGTCATTGTCCATCTGTACTATGAAGCGCCGTCCAATCAACTTTGCAGCATTTGGCTGAATCTGGGCTGAAAGTATATCCCGGTACACTTCAGAATTCATCCGGCTACTCTTGTCTGCTGTTATGTCATCAATAAACACAAGTGACCCAGTGCCATTGAAAGCCATGCATGCCCATGCCGTCACGTTGCCTCCACCATGTTTTACAGAGGATGTGGTGTGCCTTGGATCATGTGCCGTTCCCTTTCTTCTCCAAACTTTTTTCTTCCCATCATTCTGGTACAGGTTGATCTTTGTCTCATCTGTCCATAGAATACTTTTCCAGAACTGAGCTGGCTTCTTGAGGTGTTTTTCAGCAAATTTAACTCTGGCCTGTCTATTTTTGGAATTGATGAATGGTTTGCATTTAGATGTGAACCCTTTGTATTTACTGTCATGGAGTCTTCTCTTTACTGTTGACTTAGAGACAGATACACCTACTTCACTGAGAGTGTTCTGGACTTCAGTTGATGTTGTGAACGGGTTCTTCTTCACCAAATAAAGTATGCGGCGATCATCCACCACTGTTGTCATCCATGGACGCCCAGGCCTTTTAGAGTTCCCAAGCTCACCAGTCAATTCCTTTTTTCTTGGAATGTACCCAACTGTTGATTTTGCTACTCCAAGCATGTCTGCTATCTCTCTGATGGATTTTTTCATTTTTTTCAGCCTCAGGATGTTCTGCTTCACCTCAATTGAGAGTTCCTTTGACCGCATGTTGTCTGGTCACAGCAACAGCTTCCAAATGCAAAACCACACACCTGGAATCCACCCCTGACCTTTTAACTACTTCATTGATTATAGGTTAACGAGGGAGACGCCTTCATAGTTAATTACAGCCCTTAGAGTCCATTGTCCAATTACTTTTGGTCCCTTGAAAAAGAGGAGGCTATGCATTACAGAGCTATGATTCCTAAACCCTTTCTCCGATTTGGATGTGGAAACTCTCATATTGCAGCTGGGAGTGTGCACTTTCAGTCCATATTATATATATAATTGTATTTCTGAACATGTTTTTGTAAACAGCTAAAATAACAAAACTTGTGTCACTGTCCAAATATTTCTGGCCCTAACTGTTGTTACGGCGCACAATATGTACGCCCATATTCCCTTGTGGTAGCGGCGTGTAAATCAGGGAAGGTGCTCCACAGAAGATAACCTGCGGCACCCGTCAGTACTTCCAGGGATCGAAAAAACCTACTGTGGAGCACCTTGTGGCGGCGTGTAAATGCGGCATCAGGTACCGTTAGGAACCATTGAAACGCGCGCGTGCATGTGCGATACCTGGTGGTTTCTACCTTTCGGTAGCAGCGTGTAAAGGTACCATTAGTGAATTCTTCTATGGCTGCAGTGATTATTTTGTAACATTCATGCCATTCCTTTTCTTTCTGGAGAATTGCAAATATGACAGCCTAGTGCCGATACATTGTGCCCAGCTTCTACTTCTGGTGACAGGCACCCCGTAAATTGTTAAGTGCACTCTTGTAGCTGCAATAATGCCACACACATGGTAATTTACTGTGGTTTAGGAAAAGTGGGGCTCAGAAGGGGGGGGCATTTGGATTTGGGAATGCAGATATTACTGGATTTTATTTGGGGGTGGGAGTTGTCGCTTTTCCTGAATCTTTGCTCTACCAATAACGTGGGAGCTCCCTTTATTTCCAGTGACAGATGATGGACCAGAATAAGGGCTGTTTTTTGCATAATAAATTTTGGTGTTTTTTTGTAAAATTTTAGGGTAGATAAAAATTTTTGATTGTGTGGCACCCTGTGCCAGGTCACCACAGACTGCCTTGGGACATGGAAGGATGTTACACAGCGAGTAATCCACTAATACACAACATTCTTTCACCCCAGGCCTGTAGGGGGAGCTCCACTGGTTGCCTTAAGCCAGTTCCCTCTATAAATACAGGTTCTGGAAGGAAAAACACCAGAGTGTGCAGTCACTATAGAACTGTGAAGAGCTGAGTGAGCTGAGCTGGTACTGGAGCCATGCTAGGCCCATACCAGCATCCACCTGAGACAGTGGTAGATCCTCAGAGTAGGGGTCACAGGCAGAGAAGAGAAATGTTCTACAAGAAGGGGGCAGAGGAATCATACTGACTCACCCCATCAGAGTTCCGGTTACTGGGTCCGAGCTACAGGGACATAGAGAATAGGCCCTGCAGAGAAACCAGCACCACAAGGAGGTTTAGCTTCCAGGACACCCGAAGCACCACCAAATGAGGGCCCGGAGTAATGGCTATGACAGGGATCCCTTAGAGTGCCCTCAGTGCAGCAAACCCAGGTGTGGAGAGTCACACAGAGAGAGAAGTAATGGTCTGGTTGGGTTCCAAGCCTGCCAGACTCTGACAGAATAACTGAAACAAGGAGGCTTACAACCCTACTCGCTGTGGAGATCCTGAAGTGTTTCCCTCACCTCCGGGCGAGTGTACCAGTACAGAACACCAGTACAGGTACCAAAAGACTTTTATGTGTGCATGTCCCTCCTTCTATCTGCACCACACTGACAGTGCTACCCTATTACCCTCACTACAACTTACAGCCCCGGGGACCCCCGCTCGTCCTGTAGGGAGCGGTTCCACCTTGCTGCCGCCCATCACCCCGGAGGCCCAAGCAGCGCCGGTGTCATCACCGGAACCCTACAGGTGGCGTCACGACAGACACTTTTATTATTTTCTTTCTACCCATCTTTTATCTGCATCCCTTGGGCCCACGACCTCAGGCACCGCTACCCGTGACTTCCCCCAGAGACCGCGCCTGAGTGATCTGAGTATCCCCAGGGCCTGAGCTGGACAATTGCTTTCCTTATAAGGCTGGGATCATATTCTTGTGTATCTGTATAAATCCCCCAAAATGGTGATTCAGATGAAAGCCCGGACAGAACCACCTACTATAAGGAGGCAGATGGAGATACTTTGGTGGTATCCATCTTTCTTAGGCTAGGATCACACGTGCAATATTCTAAGTTCTCTGCGTTGTTTACAGAAAATTTAGATTAATTTTCTCACAATGCAGCCTTCACGCAGGCTGCATAGCGCCGAACACGACCCCTAGCAACCCGCTGTGTTCCCTTGATACCAGCTACACAGTGGGCTGCAGGGAGTGTGATTTGCACCACGCACAGAGGAACGCATCATGATGCGTTCCCCTGTGTGTGCTGTAAATCACACTCTCTGCAGCCCGCTGTGTAGCTGGTATCAAGGGAACACAGCGGGTTGCTAGGGGTCGTGTTCGGCGCTATGCAGCCTGCGTGAAGGCTGCATTGTGAGAAAATTAATCTAAATTTTCTGTAAACAACGCAGAGAACTTAGAATATTGCAAATGTGACCCTAGAGTTAGTTCTTCATAGAACTGAGATTGACAATAATTGTGATAAAAAAGTCATGTAAAATGATGGGACATTGATAGGACAGAGACCACATGGAGTTGAAAGTGTCTCCATCAGCCTCATTATAGTGAGTTGTTTCATTGAGGGTTTTGTCTGAAATGCGCTTTATATGATTTACATGGAAACCTTGACGTAAGTGCTCAGCATAGTTTAAGATAAATGTGAATCAAGCCATATTCCGATTTTTGGGAGGTAGAATTAACAAATTGACAGCTGTACAAGAACAGCAGAGACAGAGCAGCGCCTGAAAAGGGAATCACCGATGACACTTAGTTTCAGGGAGAGGGCAGAGTCTGTGACAGTAACCGTAGCCTCTGCCCCCGATTATGCTTCATTTAAGTATCCCAGAATGCACTGTGATTCTCCAAGGAATCACCATCAGACAGGAAATTGGAAAAAAGTATAATACCAGTTAGTAGCTAGGGAACGGTAGGGATTTTTTAACACAAATATACTTGAAAATAGCTTTGATTACGACCCGATAGGAATTTAGAAAGAAATATAGTTTAACTTTAGAACATCCCTTTTAAACTCTGATATCAGGTATTTATATACATTGGTAGAAGCATCAATTTATAAAGGTTTTGTAAAAACTCCATCTATGTTGTGGTAGATCAACTCACTCAGCTGCTCAGCGAAGTAAGCACAGGAATGTATGGCCGTTGTCTCCTCAGCAGGTTTATTCCTATGCCATAAACTGACTTGCAGAAAAGTAAAAGAACAAACAGACTTACCGACAAAAGAAAACAACAGAACATAAATGCAGTCCATAGATGTCATGGCCTCGGACATGAGCCGGTCTCTGCTATGCAGGGAGATCAGCGCTCACCACGCAGCTCCACTGGTTCTGCTCACCCTGGTCATGATTCCATGTGACTGTCTGTCTACTTAATCAATACAAAAAAGGTGGGGGAACAAGAGGCGCAATAGTGCCCTATCACTAGTGACACTCAGATGTCAGTGGTGTAATGCAGTTACACTCACCTATTCCAGTTGTGAGACCCACAACTGGTTTTACAGCATATCACCGTATCAGCTGCTGCAGGACCTCCACCAACCACTCCAATGTGGAAAAACTGCCAGAAAATATGGGAAGCAAGGTGTACCACGGTCCGCGCTGCTGAGTCCACAAAATCACCTGGGATGCAAGATGTTGTAGCAGTATACTTCTTTATTCCTTCCTACGCGTTTCGGCACCCTTCCTGGCACCTTCCCAGGGACATCCCTGAGGAAGGTGCCAGGAAGGGTGCCGAAACGCGTAGGAAGGAATAAAGAAGTATACTGCTACAACATCTTGCATCCCAGGTGATTTTGTGGACTCAGCAGCGCGGACCGTGGTACACCTTGCTTCCCATATTTTCTGTCTGTCTACTTCTCTGCTAGGAACCTGCATCATCTTGGCAAGTCTCTTGGGAATGTTCTTAGGATGCGCATTCACTTATAGGAGCAATTGTGGCACCCCGCTATGCAGGCGTCACAGAGGGGTACTGCATCCGTAAAAGAGGTGCAGATACTCCAGCTGCAGGTGGACCCAGGGATGGTGGGTGGTACCCTATTCCAACACCCATTCATCAGCACCCCTAGATCACACGGTGGGAGGTTACCCGGGAGGGAATAAAACTACCTCTAGGGGGAACAAGGAGGGCCTTGCTTTGTTGGTTCTTGACCGGGGAGATGAGAAGTGAAGGGTCTCTTGGCTGAGGGACCAGGAGGGAAGGAAGAAAGGAGATAAGAAAAGGAAGGAAAGCTTTCCCAGGTGCAGAAAGTTACCGGATACCAGAACCCGCACCTGTGGGATCCTCTACGGACCACAGAAAATCCGGAGGTCCGTGGAGGATATACTTCTCCCGGACTCCTGAGCGACCAGAAGAGGGTACCAGGCACCGCTTGATGTTTCGGTGGTTAGCCAGCAGAGGGTAACCCAACGGGAGCAAAGGAGAGAGGACGCAGGAGGTTAGGTTAGCTTTATGGAACCAGACTTCACTACTACTGGGAAGCAGGAAAGGGACATACCGGAATAGAGCACGAAGGCACACACCAAGGTTCCACCATACCACCTAAGATCTGCCTGCAGCCACCATTCCAGCTACCTGTTCTCGCACCATCAGGAAAACTGCACTGTAACTCTCGTATGAAACCAATACATTTGCCAGTAAAGTACCTGGAGGAACAGTGACTTTGAACTCAGCCTGCTTTTGTTTGCATAAACTTATTTCCTTACAGGAACGCTGCCCCAGAGGTTCCAGTCCTTCCTGTGGAGGACTACATCATCCTAGCCACGATACCATCTACCTCCGGTGGACTGTGGCGGAGAGGGTGGCTGGTGCCAATCACCAGAAACTACAGGTGGCGTCATGACAACAAACTATATATAATCCCCTGTATATAAACTCTCCCTTTTTCAAAGATTAGTCCCCCAGGACACGGGATCAGGCGCAGCCACCATTCCCCATCACACAGTTAACCCCTTGCGGCCTGATACCCGAGTACCCCACACCCTGGGGCTTGACACATCACACCTGTTCCCCATTAGGTCTCCCCTGCTTGGGTTCTGAGCTGCGCTTAGCATAAAAAGTACCCTCCCCCTATGGGAGGTGCCTGGGCAAAGTGTTCATTCTCTGGAAATCGTTGCCTCTGCTCAGGCCACACTCTGCTGAACTCTGCTCTAAGAACACTGCTGCATTGTTTCTACTTGATTCTAAAACCTCTGTCTCCACAGAATCCTTGGGCTGTCCAGGCCTCTTCTGATGTGCAAGGACCATCCTATTTCCTGCACCGGCTGGATTGTCTCTCCTGGATTGATCAAAGCTCTCAGGATTCATTTCATTGACAGAGCCAGTATTCTACAGTTTCTCTGACCCGCCCCAGGGCCGTAGGGTACCTGGTCCCGGGCGTCTGTTTACTGGGGATGTCATGGGGCCTGTTGCCAGGTCCCGTAGCCCTGGTGGTCGCTGAAAAGAGTTAATAAAATTAAAAATAAAAGTGTTTTGTGACGCCACCTACGGTTCCAGGAATGTTACTGGCACTGCGGGACAGACCTGCGGGGTGATGGTGGAGCATAAAGGTGATTACCCTCCCCGTAGGTGGTGCGGGATCCCCGGGGCAGTAGAGGATGATGGGAGTTATGGATCAGTCTGTGGAGGGAGTAGGATCAGGGGCCACAATAACGGTCACACACACAGGGTTGTTTTGGTACCTTTACTGATGATATGAGCAAGGTAAAGTCCAGGGTACAGTCAGGGTGGTCTAGAAGCAGTTCTCTTTACGCTGTGTGTGTGCTTTAGTCCTGGGCTGTCTGAATCTAAGCCCTGAACCTCTCCTGTAGTCCTCACTTGTCTGGCAGGCAATGAGAGCTCTACTGTAGGCACCGCTAAATCTTCTGCAGTCCCTAGCTCTGCTGCATGCTGTGCCTCAAGTGCTATGCCAGGAGACTTGAAATCTACCTGGCCTCTGGTCTTTACTGCTGGGCTGACTGGACCTGTGCAGTCTCGGACTCCGGTGTCCGGGCTGTCAATGTAGCTCTTCTGGGGCGAACCGGCTCATCTCTGCTCCCTCTGGCTGACACGCATCTCCTCCAACCCTCCCTCACACTGGCTAGGCTTCCCCTCTGGCACAGGCCGTTCACCAGGTGTCTTCCTCAGTACTGCTCCATACTGAACTGTTTAGCTCCGCCCCCAGGCCAGAATTTATAGGGGACCTTGCCTAAAGTTGGCAAATGGAGCTCTTCCTTCAGGAAATGTGGAAATCATTCCCTGCTCCAGGTGTTCCTGTGGCAACCGAACTGTGGAGTGGGGTGCCACACCTCCATATCTACTGTCTGATCTGTATGGGTCACCCCTCTGGTTCAGGATTCGTGACATTCAGGCCTCCTGGTGTTGTGATGGGGGAATCCCTGTATAGGGGTTAACATTTGCTGGTGCTCCACTACGTGGTACACTGTCGCGATCGAGACGGTTCTTCCCTCAGGCACCTTTCACCCTTGTGAAAATTTCCTTAAAGGGATCCTGTCACCTCCAGAACGCCTCCTAAGCTACCAAAACTTGTCCCTGCAGCATATTATCACTAATCTCACAACTCCTTTTGTCTCCTAAAAGCATCTTGTGAAAGTGCATAAAAACGTTTTAATACTTACTCATTAGTGATTATAATTAGCAGGGGCCATATTCTTTAGCCCTTAGAGCGTGTTGTTTTGCAGCCTCGATTATCCAGCCTTTTCTGTCTATGTTGCTTTGCTTGTGCATGCTTTGCCCTCCCCCCTCTCTGTCACTCACAGAATGCAAATCATTAGTCTTGCCTTCAGCTCCACATCACAGCAGAAGCTGCACAGAGAGAGGGTGGATCATTCAGGCTGCAAAACAACACACCCTAAGGGCTAAAGAATATAGCCCCTACTAATTATAATCACTAATGAGTGACTATTAAAATGTTTTTATGCACTTTCATAGGATGCTTTTAGGAGACAAAAGGAGTGTGAGATTAGTGATAATATGCTGCAGGGACATGTTTTTGTAGCTTATGAGGCGTTTTGGAGGTGACAGGATCCCTTTAATAAATATCCTTGGTTTTATGAAAGTCACTCTCTTGTCTCTTAAGTATCAGGTATTCAGCTACCACTGCACCACTAGTGGTCTAGTGAGTCCATTTTACATGACCACACCCTGTGGGTGTAACAATAGAATTGCGGTTCAGGGCCCACCTCTGCTTACTAATATTATCACTATGGAGGTCTACTGCCTCCAAACACAGAACACTAAATTAACATAGAGGCTTTGCTTTTACCTCCAGGATCACACCCTGAGGTGGAGATATGGTGAACAGCCGCCCTGCCCATCTCTTTAGCTGTTCACAACAAACTCAACCCTGTTAAAGACAATTTAACTCTCTCAGCACATATTTTACTGGAGCATTACATCTGGGTTCACATCCCGTGTTTAACAATCTGGATGACACATACCTTGCCGATTGTACTTTACCTATGATCACCTTGCAATGTATATACAAAAGTAGCCAAAATTGACTACAACTGTAAAAAAAAACTTGACGTTTAGATATCATCAGGGACCGGTTTCAATCCACAAATGTAGAGCCCTAATTTACTGCCTACTTTGCCTATCCCTGTTTACAATGGAGACAAACTGATTGGAAGGAAGATGCATGTTCTACAGTTGTTGTAAAATGTTTAATACCCGATGTGAGAAATGTTGAAATGTTTAGAGGGAGGGAGAAAATATAGATCCAGCGATAACTGATCAATCCTGGTAACAATCAGTGCTCTCACCAAGGCTCCATATATTGAATCGTCGTCTTCCATAACATACAGCCTTCTGTTCAGATGGATTTGATAAGCTTCGTCAGTTTATGCCTTTTTTATGCCTTTTCTGCTAAATAACAATTTATTTTCTATGAAAATAAAAAACAGTAAAAAGTAAATTCGATTTGTGCATAGAGTTGGTTCAGATATTTCCGCACCGGTTCATGTGGCATGAAAACTTTTCCTCTTTTACGGAAACATCATAAAATATTTTTTTTTTCTTCATCATATGTTTGCAATTTAAGACGATGAAATTATACCTTCTCAGTCAAGTTCCCACAATGAAAGGGGGCATGGCTATTGTGAAAAAAAAAAGAAAAGACTGGATAGATAATTGTACTGGATTTATAGAATGCCAAACCCATCCTTGACAGGAAACCCACAGATGATGTGGTGTCCAATTGGGCAAGAGTGACCAAGCCAAACCACAAAGCCTTGACGCTTTAATCATCTCCTCCTTCTCCGGAGCTGTGCTCGCAGAGTCAGCAGGAGATTCTGCCAACGACTTTCCCAAAGTCCAATCACAGAAGCATAAACTCAGCTGAAAATTGTACAGTGCACATAAGAGCCGGTAACATGTCTCCCGTTGTGGTAACATACGGATATTATTATCCAGCCGGCGTGTGATAACAATAAACCTCTGTGCGCAGCACCGTGACATATCGTTCTGTTTACTGGAATGTATTTAGCTCTGTCTGCCTTTGCATCATGCGTTTACCCTCATTTAGCTGCCTGTTCTTATAGATGTCTTATGCAATATTGTCATTTATAGTACAAAATCCTCATCCATGTCCATCTTAAAAGCAATCTGTCACCAGGTGTTTTACACCAATATTAGAGCAGAGACAAAGATCCTGATTGCAGCAATGTACCCCTTACGAGGCGGATTGCTGTCATTTTAATAAAATAATTGCTTTATCAGCAGGAGATTATCACTCGGGGACTTGTAAACCTGCGGCAACATAGTGTTCCGTATTCAAGAGCTCCGTATAACCATGCTCCCATCATTGATTGGTGACTTTCTGCCTATGCACAGTGTACACATAAACTGCCAATCTGTGGTGTGGGTGGAGTTATACACAGCTCAGTATTCAGAGAACTGCTGGATCTGCAGCAGATAAAACAATGAAACATGAAAAGAATTATTTGGCAAAAATCTCAATTTTATAACGACAGTGTAGTTTATAAAGGATAAGTGCAGAGGCATGTTTTATACTGCAAGCTATTTTCGGGTAGTGCTGGCTCTCTTCATGTTTTTTTTTATTTAATGAAAACTGCAGCAAGCAGCCCAGTAAGTGACAAATCACTGGAGTCAGGGTTTCTCTCCATACATCATGCATCGGATGGCGTACCACAAATCTGGTGACAGATTACCTATAAAGCTCATTTCGGAGGCACCAACAGCATTTGACTTTAGTAGCAGCCTGTCTTCTGGTGAAAGGTCTACTGGTCAATCATGATATGAGGGTTTGGGGTTGTATGAGGTTATAAACATTTCTATTTTTCATATGTAAGTGGTTCAACTCTTGGTTCATGAGCTCTGTCAGATATTGATTTAACTTTAAAAGCCCATACAAGTTCTCATCATATTGATCCTATGGGGAATATTCCAAAAATAGGGATTTCCTTCTTATTTTACAAGGTGTTAATGTGTTCTCTTGTTGGGGACCACTCCATCAGCTGTAGTAAAAATGAAAATATTATTAGAGGTCACCATACAGAACAAATGGAGAAGCAGCAAACTATTTAAGTAGGGATTTTGTGTTATAAAGTTAATATTGGAATAATTCCCTTTAAGAAATGTCCTACAATAGAGAGATATGCAGTATAAATCTGAAGTCACTACCATATGACATGTGTGAGAATCACATCGCACTGCTCGGACTGACCGGCGGCTCTCCTGACCTGAGTTTGACACCTTCATGTACAGTTGTGGCCAAAAGTATTGATACCCCTGCAATTCTGTCAGATAATACTCAGTTTCTTCCTGAAAATGATTGCAATCACAAATTCTTTGGTATTATTATCTTCATTTAATTTGTCTTCAATGAAAAAACAGAAAAAGAATTGTCCTAAAGCCAAATTGGATATAATTCCACACCAAACCTAAAAAAGGGGGTGGACAAAAGTATTGGCACTGTTAGAAAAATCATGTGATGCTTCTCTAATTTGTGTAATTAACAGCACCTGTAACTTACCTGTGGCACCTAACAGGTGTTGGCAATAACTAAATCACACTTGCAGCCAGTTGACATGGATTAAAGTTGACTCAACCTCTGTCCTGTGTCCTTGTGTGTATCACATTGAGCATGGAGAAAAGAAAGAAGACCAAAGAACTGTCTGAGGATTTGAGAAACCAAATTGTGAGGAAGCATGAGCAATCTCAAGGCTACAAGTCCATCTCCAAAGACCTGAATGTTCCTGTGTCTACCGTGCGCAGTGTCATCAAGAAGTTTAAAGCCCATGGCACTGTGGCTAACCTCCCTAGATGTGGACGGAAAAGAAAAATTGACGAGAGATTTCAATGCATGATTGTGGGGATGGTGGATAGAGAACCTCGACTAACATCCAAACAAGTTCAAGCTGCCCTGCAGTCCGACAGTACAACAGTGTCAACCCGTACTATCCGTCGGCGTCTGAATGAAAAGGGACTGTATGGTAGGAGACCCAGGAAGACCCCACTTCTTACCCCGAAACATAAAAAATCCAGGCTGGAGTTTGCCAAAACTTACCTGAGAAAGCCTAAAACGTTTTGGAAGAATGTTCTCTGGTCAGATGAGACAAAAGTAGAGCTTTATGGGCAAAGGCATCAACATAGAGTTTACAGGAGAAAAAAAGAGGCATTCAAAGAAAAGAACACGGTCCCTACAGTCAAACATGGCGGAGGTTCCCTGATGTTTTGGGGTTGCTTTGCTGTCTCTGGCACTGGACTGCTTGACCGTGTGCATGGCATTATGAAGTCTGAAGACTACCAACAAATTTTGCAGCATAATGTAGGGCCCAGTGTGAGAAAGCTGGGTCTCCCTCAGAGGTCATGGGTCTTCCAGCAGGACAATAACCCAAAACACACTTCAAAAAGCACTAGAAAATGGTTTGAGAGAAAGCACTGGAGACTTCTAAGGTGGCCAGCAATGAGTCCAGACCTGAATCCCATAGAACACCTGTGGAGAGATCTAAAAATGGCAGTTTGGAGAAGGCACCCTTCAAATATCAGGGACCTGGAGCAGTTTGCCAAAGAAGAATGGTCTAAAATTCCAGCAGAGCATTGTAAGAAACTCATTGATGGTTACAGGAAGCTGTTGATCGCAGTTATTTTGGCTAAAGGTTGTGCAACCAAGTATTAGGCTGAGGGTGCCAATACTTTTGTCTGGCCCATTTTTGGAGTTTTGTGTGAAATGATCAATGTTTTGCTTTTTGCTTCATTCTCTTTTGTGCTTTTTCATTGAAGACAAATTAAATGAAGATAATAATACCAAAGAATTTGTGATTGCAATCATTTTCAGGAAGAAACTGAGTATTATCTGACAGAATTGCAGGGGTGTCAATACTTTTGGCCACAACTGTATATCTATGCAGCTGACAGGCTCAGGTCAGAAGAGCTGATGACCAGCTTGGGTATTTTGACGCGATAATCACGTGCCTCATACGGTCATTTGACTCCAGCCTAACTGAGAGGATTCTTACAGGGTTACTCCCAAAATATTAAGTTAGCGCCTTATTGAGGGACTGGCCACAAAGGGCTCCAGTAGTGGCAGCTGAGGTCAGGCCTCAGCTGAAGAGCATCCCTGGATTGGCAAACCTTTCCCCGGCCGGCTCTCCAGTGCAAGAGTTCAGTTCACAATTGCCCTCGGTGAGGGCCAAGCCAGGCAATGTGTCAATGATGCTTGAAATTAGTTTTTTATCTAAACAGTCTTGTGAAACACAGGCACACAGCTCAAACATTACTTTCGTAGGGTTAATCACAATGACTGACTTTGCTGCAGATAGCTCCTTCCATTCTGGTACCTCTAGGCTTCTGCCCACTCCATTTAGCACCAAAGTATCTCGCTGCAAAATCATCTTGTCTCTACTGACTCTTGTCCAAATCTTCCTATAGGGATCCACTCTGAGGAATGGTTAGGGCCATCTTTTAGGGTACCGTCACACGAGGCCATATCGGTGGTGATTTTATTGGTGATGCAGGGGTGTGGCTTATCGCCGCCGACATGGCCTGTGTGTCGCCTAATGTAAATAGGCGATGGTGACGCCTTTGAGTAGTCACCTGGTTTCTCAGCAGTGCTCTGAAACCAGGCGAGCACTCTGGGGCGATGTGTATACATCGCCCCATGTAACAGGGGGATGGCGATCTTCCAGGCGATGGGAGCCATAGGCTCCCATATTACAGAATCGCCGCTGAGGTTTTTTGACACCCCAGCGGCGATGGCCCCTGTAAGATCGCCGATGCGTTGCCGGAGGTATCACCGCATATAAACATGCGATAACGATACTGGCGGGGCGCCAAAAACGTGCGTGCTCCTGCCCGTCGCCGCTGATATCTCCAGTGACATCACCTCATGTGACGGTACCCTTAGACATACGTTCCTTTACTGCCAGCACCATGTCTGTGCTGAAGTTCCCTACACACGAACTGGAGGAGGTCATTCCTATTAAGCCGACAAAGGTGGAGGTTGAATATCAATGCAGAATGAGAGACACTGGCCTGCATCCTAGCCCACTTCCCATTTGCCCCATCAGTTCTTGGGGTGATCCAGAGGGTCCGATCAATTTAGTACAAGAGGCCTGAAGTTCCTCCAGTTCCTTTCTTCTTCTACTAGGGGACTCTCTTCCTTAGTCTACACTGCAGACTCTTTTTTTAATTAGGCCCCACCCTTACAAAATATCACTAATTACTATTAACTACTTTCAAATCTCAAGGGGAGCAGTTGTCACCTTAACCAGTAGGTGGCTACGTACACATAATTAAAGTGAGCCTGTCACCAAGTTAAATGACCCAAGGCTATCACTACCTGTCCCTGCACCTTCCTATTACTATTATAACTATCCCTCACGCTCCTAAATGTGCTTTAAAACCTTTTTATAACTTACTGGCTCCTATGATAATGAAGCAGGGGCTACCATTATTAGCCCCCCTGGGCATCCTCTTTTGCACCCTTTCGCCGCCTCAATGACCCTTTAATGTTGCAGCTCTGTATGGATTTTTGTTAGTCTCCACTGACCAGTACATTCTGTCTTTAATAGTTAATATGTATGTAGTCTTGTATCTGCCTGCTTCATCTATGGGAGTATCCTGGAGAACATTCCTAATGATGTCATTTTCTCCACTCATTAGGTGGAGATGTTATGGTGTTTTAACAAGCCCAGCAGGGAAGGAGACCCACTTGGATTAAATGATGGCTAAATTGTGAAGCAGAGTCTAAGATATTGTGAGGTCTTTACTAGATTTGAGCAAATCAATTGCTAACTACCGTATATACTCGTGTATAAGCCGACCCGTGTATAAGCCGACCCCCCTACTTTTGCCCCAAAAATCTGGAAAAAACCTATTGACTCGTGTATAAGCCGAGGGTGGACCCCAGCACAGGTATACAGCCCTCAACAGTGTGGTATACAGCAGCCCCAGAGGTATATACAGCAGCCCCAGTGGTAGTATACAGCAGCCCCAGTGATAGTATCCAGCAGCCCCAGAGGTATATACAGCCTCAGTGGTAGTATACAGCAGCCCCACAGGTATATACAGCCCCAGTGGTAGTATACAGCAGCCCCACAGGTATTTAGAGCCCCAGTGGTAGTATACAGCAGCCCCACAGGTATATACAGCCCCAGTGGTAGTATACAGCAGCCCCACAGGTATATAGAGCCCCAGTGGTAGTATACAGCAGCCCCACAGGTAAATATAGCCCAGTGGTAGTATACAGCAGCCCCACATATATATGCCCCAGAGGTATATACAGGCCCCCCCATCTATATACAGGCCCCCCGCCGCAATCCTGTAAAGGAATAGATTAGTATACTTATCCATCCGCTGCAGCTGTCCCGCCGCCATCGCGATTCAGCATCTTCCGACTTCCAGCGTTTCGCGTCTTCTTCCGGTTTCCTCCTCGGTCGCACAGGCAATGACGTCATTGCCTGCGACCATCGGAAGAAGACGTGAGTCGGAAGATGCTGAATCGCGATGGCGGCGGGGCAGCTGCAGCGGATGGATAAGTATACTAACCTATTCCTTTACAGGATTGCGGCGGGGGGCTGTATATAGATGGGGGCACTGTATACCTGTATACATAGTATACAGGTATACAGTGACTCGCGTATAAGCCGAGGGGGGGACTTTTCAGCCCAATTTTTGGGCTGAAAAACTCGGCTTATACGCGAGTATATATGGTAATCTAATTTACAATTTTCACCAAATATTGATTTTCAAGAATCTGAATTTTTGGGGATTTGATGTTCACAAATCCAATAAAATGCTGACCAGAAACAGCCATTTTACCTGATTCTTCAAGTTCCAGGAAGGCGTTATAATACCACTTACACATGATATGTGCCATAGGCACTCAACTGACTTCTTACGCCTTCGCCAGAGCTTCCCAGTCCTCGGTGCCAGTTTTTAATACCTGGTCCATTGTCGAGGCCAGTGAATGGTCACATACAATCCCTTATGGTACCTTTACACGCCGCTACCGAAGGTTAGAAACCACCGGGTGTCGGAGATAATTGTACCTTGTACCTTCAAAACACAGCGAGGTAGCGGCGTGTAACGGTACCATTTGGGGTGACACATCATTGATTCTCGATGATTGACGGATTCATGGTCCGTGTTAGGACAAAATATCACGTGAGAAACCGGCCTTAGAAGTGTCAAGGGGCAAATGAATATGTATGACGAGCAACATTTTCTAGAATGAATAATGCTTTTTTAGGACTTTGGGTAGGATGATGGATTATTGAATAACAGGGAAATCATGTAAGTCGAATTCATACACACGTTAATTTTCCATTTGAAGAACGGCTTCCTTGCTCGATTATGTCTTGAAACCAAACGTGTTCTCAAGTAGGCGGCTTTGCTTCTTTAGGTCAATGAGCCATTAAACCATATCTCAAACATAGCAATTACTTCCAGAATTTAGAAATTAAAACCAAGTGTGTATATCTTAGTTAACTTGTACTTTAGCACCGGCAGCCTGAAACAAACACAAGAGAAATATTGGCCCGAGTTTCTAAATACTGCAGATTCTGTGGTGAACATTTTGCCAGAGAATATTCTGTTCAATAAACTAAGCGGTCTACAATGTGAAAGGCCGGAGAACATTTCCTTAATAAATTTGGCAGAATAGAGAATTGGTTTTCTAATCATTTTAACTTTCTGTCAACAATAATTCCCAATATAAATTGTTATGTATTACCGTATGTTTTTTTTATTTTTTGTTATGTAGGGTTTTAATTTTATCTTCTTTCTAGCATGTAGATAATAATCAGTGATGTACCGCCAATGACAGGAGACTATGTGGCCGCTATAGGGCCCATGAGTTGGGAGGGATTTGTGCCAGCCGCCATCGCACTTTCAACTGATGATACAATCATGAAAGAGGGTGTGATCCCTCCTCTATTATTTTCCCTCGGTATCTAAGATCTGACGTCTCAGTGCAGCGGGAGCAATGATGTCATTACTGTGTGCCCGCAGTGCCGAAATGGTATTTTGCCAAGTTTTTAACCCTGTTGTTGAGATACAACCTTAAAGAAGGCAATCAAGAAATGTTATTATAAAGGTTAAAATAAAATACAAAATTAACATAAAAGTATGATATTTCGTATACTTTTGTATATTCAACATACAACATACAAAGGTTATGTACTTACATCACCAAGGAGTTTTTGGTCATCATCTGTCTGGTTTATCATCGGTCAGAGAAGCACAATAAAAACACAGAAGTCCTGGAAAGTCTATATTTGCCCTACAGATGTACAGAGCTACCATAAACACGTCACTGCAGAGACCGAAGCAGCGGGGAGAAGAGGAGAGGTGAGTATTTATGTGGGGTCCATTAAAATATATGGATGGCTATGAAGGTCCCATTATACTTAATGAAAAGCTTTTTGGAAGCGATTATAATATTTGAAGGGCCAAGAGAGAGTCCTTATACGGTAAATCATGGAGGGCTTTTTGAGGGCCATTGTACTGTATGGAAATAATATGCAGTGTAATGATTTGTTTGGGGTCCTTTATACTGTGTGGAACACTTTGTGGGAGCCATTATACTGTTTGGAGGGCTAGTATGCACAGAGCAGTTCAGAGTTCTAATAGGGAACAGGTGAACTGCTCCTTTAAGTATGTGCAGGAAGTGCCACGCAAATCCTAAGAGCTTTCCCAGGAGACCTGCCAAGAGGGCGTAAGTTCCTAGCAGAAAAGGAAGCAGATGGCCGGATGGAACCATGGACTTGGTAAGAATTAGCAGAGCTCTTTGCTAAGCGCTGATCTCCCTGCTTAGCAAAGACTGGCACCGTGCCGAGGGCATGGCATTTGTATTCTCCAATAATCATCCACGAATCCCTGACTAGAGGGGCAACCTGTACAGACTGGACAGTAGAAACAGAGAGACTGTTGAACACTGGCTCTGTCAGTGGAGAGGATCCTGGGGGTTCTGTGTAATCCCAGAAAGACTGATCCCGCTGGTAGAGGAATCTGGAGTGTCCAGAGGTGTCCAGGATAAGGGACTGGATTCTGTGGAGACAGAGGTATTTGCAAAAAGCAGGGCAACATGTTAGGTCCCCAGGCTCCGCTTCCCAGCACACCTCTCCTGGGTCTGCATCCTCTGCTCCTCTACCAATCGGGCATCCGGCGTCCAGGCGTGCTGTGTCTCGGAGCTATCGCTGGGTTCCCTTCCTGTCTGCTGACCACCAGGCTCGCACATCAGCACACTACAATGGTCGGAGTCATGAACTTAATCAGCAGTGCACTAGGCGCGGTTGCGCTCCTTCCCTGTGAATGTAGGGGCCGGCACAGCTCAACCTGACACTCCCCTTGACCAATAGCTGTCCATTTTCCAGTATATCAGGCTACCTCCACTAATGGGAGGTGCCTGATTATTGAGTTAGTAAGCTTCTGCTTCTCTGGCTTTTTTTTTTTTTTTTTTTTTTTTTTATAAGTCTTGGTCACACATGAATGGTTTTCAATATACATTAGGGCTCTCCCACATCTATTTTTAATCATATTTCATCGGTTTTGGAGAGTTTCTATACCAAAAATACAGTTGCACAAATAGCTGCTTTTCTTATAGATGCTTTTATTATTTCATCAAAGATTAAAATTGCAGATATAACGTGCTCATGACATAATAAAAATTAGTTAAAGTTACATGGAACTGGATGAGAGGACATTGAGGGGTTAGAGTCCTACTCCATACACAACAGGAATCACATGGTAGTCTTTTCAAACAAAATACTGTGATACAGAGACATATATGAATTAGGTTTGACGAGGGCACTAGCTCACGGTGTATAGATGTTCTAGTATATAGTCCCTTTTCTCTATACCCACAACTAATCAAGGCTATCTCAAACCTCCAAATGTCCTATATGCATCATTGAATTAAGTTTCATGCTTACCCATGTAAAGTGCCCGTGTGCCTGGATGACCTCTAGGGGACGCCCCAACGCGTTTCCCTGATTGCTTCCTCAGGGGGCATGTTTTTGACTATGTCCCCCCATCCTATATACCCCCCACAAACTACCGCCCACACCTGTCTGTAATTACGCCGCTCCTTGCCGCACACGGGAGGCCGCGCTATCCCGAGCGGCGGTTTCCGGCGTTCATCCACAGGAAGTGCGTCATCCGACGCTCCTTCCTGCGTGTCAGAAGCCTTTCACCACAGCCCGGAGATGCGCGACCGCGCATGCGCGGTCCGCTGACGCCATTTTGGAAGAGGGCAAATCTGCCCACTTCCTTTATTACTAACACTGGTCTATATTGATCACAATATTAGGGGAACCATCACTTTGTGCCACATGAAAACGACATTTTACCCGGCATAACCTTATGCATTAGTATATATAGCATTCTAGAGGGACGAAATTCCAAATTTTCTGATGTTGTATTTCTCCATTTCCTCTTTTTTCCTTCTTCCACCCTATATATGGAAGGCCCGGATCGTCACATTGTAGAAAGGAGTTCCACATTGTTATAATGTCCAGAGTTTACTATGGTAGACCATTGTGTGGGGATATACAGAATAGCTAAAAAACATAGAAAAAACAAATAGAAACAGTTAAAACCATATCAGTGATTGTCCTAAAAGGAACCCTCAGGAAACTGGGGTTCCACAGCATGGCAGACGACCGGAACCACATATGCAGGGTCAACCAAAAGATCAAGATCCATCATTTTTATTGGGCGGACTTGAGTCACCCTCCATCCAAAGATGGACAGGGATTACAAGTCCCCCAATAGTCTATGAGGCGTAATATTACGCTTTCATATTAGAGATATGAGGAAAAACTCAGTTTTTCGTTCAGTCCACCCGGGGACTGTGTCCCCAGGCGGACTATCCATTGACATTCCCTCCTCTCAAGAGCTCTCTTATAGTCCCCACCCCTTGCCCCCAGATGACATACGTCGATAGCTTTGAATTTTAGGTTGGTTGAGTCGCAATTATGAGTGGATTTAAAGTGGCGGGGCAGAGTTTTTAAGTTAGGATCACCGGGTTCCATCTTCTTAGCTGCCTCTATGTCCCTAATATGCTCCCTTACTCTGACACGGAATTCCCGTGATGTAAGGACAATGTATATCAGGCCACAGGGGCATGTGGCGTGATATATCACGTTCTTTGTAGTACATGTCAGGTAATGCCGAATATCATATACGCGTGTACTATTGGCCGCTGTAAATGTTTTTGTTCTTTCCATGTTCCGGCATGCCAGACATGAGCCACATGGGTAAAATCCCAGAGTCCTTCTACTTCCACTCACTAAAGGTTTAGATTCCCTCACATAATGGCTATGTACCAACATGTCTTTGAGGCTACTACTCCTCCTTGCAGTCAGCATTGGTCTTTCAGTGACTACGTCACTTATACCAGGTACCAGTCTCAGAATTCCCCAGTGTCTCTTTAAAATACCCCTAATCCTATCCCATTTGTCGTTATATGTTGCTATGAAACGGACCACTTGAGGTTCCTGATTCAAATCATTCCCTTCAGACCGGTCACCCCCCAGCAGTAAGGTATTCCTATTCTTCCTTCGGGCCCTGATATATCCCCGCTTAATGCATCGCCTACTGTAACCTCTTGCCAGGAAACGATCTCTCAAATCCTCAGCCTGTCCTTCAAAAAAGCTATCCGTTGAGCACACTCTTCTTGCTCTTAAATACTGGCCAATTGGGATTGCAGAGATCGTTGCCGGTGTATGGGCCGAGGAAGCGTGCAATACAGCGTTTACTGATGTATCTTTTCGATACATATCGGTTTGTATAGACCCGTCGGAATGAATCTGGAGTTTAATATCTAAAAAGTCCACCGATGACGCATGATGTGTGTAGGTCAGTTTGATATTATACTCATTAGAATTCAAATGAACCATAAAGGTTTCCAATTGAGAAACTGTTCCCTTCCACAACATCAATACATCATCGATGTACCTCATCCATGACAGCACCTGGGTGGCGGCGCAGGCGCCCCCCCCGAAAATCTCCCTCTCCCAATAGCCAAGAAAGAGATTTGCGTAGGAGGGCGCGCACGCCGCCCCCATTGCTGTCCCCCGCTGCTGAAGGAAAAACCGGTCCTTAAAGAGAAAGAAATTATGGGTTAGGATATACTCTAGGAGATTCAAAATCAGAGCACTGAGGGATTCCTCCAGACTGCTGTTCTCCAAGTAGAAGGTTACGGCTCTAAGCCCATCCTGATGACATATTGATGAGTACAAGGACTCAACATCTGCCGTAACTAGACGTGTCTCCGAATCCACAAAGATCCCATCAACTTGCCTCAGGACGTCCGATGTGTCACGGACATAGGAGGGCAATGTTTCCACAAGTGGATGCAGGTAAAATTCGATAAACCTGCACACTGGGTCACACAGCCCCCCTATCCCAGACACAATCGGACGTCCCGGGGGGTTGAGGGGATCTTTGTGGATTTTCGGTAGGAGGTAAAAGGTAGGGACTATCGGCTCTTTAGTCAGAAGTCCTTCCCATATTTTTTTTGGGATTATACCATCCTGGAATGCTTTGTCCACAATCTCAAAGAGTTGTGACATAAAACTTTTTAGAGGATTATAAGATACAACTGAATAATTGTTTTTATTCTTCAATTGTCTGAAGACCTCACGTTCGTACATTTGCACGGGCCAGATAACCACGTTCCCCCCTTTGTCCGCTGGTTTTATAACTACATCTGACAATGCCCCCAGCTCCTTCATAGCTATTCTTTGGTGGTATGTTAAATTGTCTGTCCCTTCTCGATGGCCAGACAATTTTTTCAAGTCTTGTGCCACCAACCTATGGAAGGTCTCAATTTCTGGGCATGTGGACAGAGGGGGGAACGTGGTTGATCGTGGATATAGTGACCTCGGGAATTTCTGGGGGTTACCTACCATATTATCCTCCTCTTGTTCCTCTAAGTCCTCCAAAATCCCAATAGTGTCCCGCTCCATTCCTTGAACGCCATCATCTGATTTTTCTTTTTTAGTATGTATTTTTTTGAGGATTAGTTTGCGGGTGAAAAGATGCAGGTCTTTTAAAGCTGTAAAATAGTCAAAGTTATTCACAGGTACAAAAGACAGTCCCAACTTCAACACCTCCAATTGGTCTAGTGTAAGTACATGTGAGGACAGATTAATTACCTGCAAATTTTTACCCCGACTCTTCTTGCCCTGTGGTTCTGGGGGTGTTATACTTCGCTTCCCTTTCTCCTTTGCCACGTCAAAATCCTCCCTTAGGCCAGATGGCCAGCCTTTGCTGCCCCCCTGGGGCTCCTCCAGTGATGACAATGAGGAAACGGAGCTTGGACTCACATGGGGATTAATCGGAGGACTTTTTGGTGGTTTTTTGGGTGGACTTTTCGGTGTATTCTTTGGAGAGCCCTGTGGCTTCTTTTTTCCACTCTTCCATCTATACACTACATGGTTTTTATAGTCCAATACATCCCTTTTATATTTTTTTGTTTTCGTGGTTAATATTTCTTTTTCCCATTTCAAAAAACTATTCTCAAGGTCACCGTTTAATTTCGCCAGTGCTTCCTCAGACAATTCTGTATTCAGCTTCTCTTGGATGGAGTTAATCTCCATCTCAATCGTCAGGAGGGACTTTTCGTTCAATTTGACCAAAAGTCCCATATAACCTCTTGAGCAGATCGTGGACAATTCTTCCCATTGGTTCTTAATCTCAGGGTCTTCAACCTTAAAGGAGGGAAAGACTTGTATCCTGAGTCCTCTAGGTATCAAATCTCGCATAAGATAGCGTTCTAAGAACGCTTTGTTCCACCATATTCTTGTCTTTTGGTTGAGTAACTGCTTAAGTCTCGCCGTCTGACCAGCTGTGGCCCTTAGGTCAGGATTAACTGGTATCCCTACTGTCCTCAAAAACCAGATCCAACTTAGACCGCCAGGATGTTTCCCTGGCCTTATGATCCATGGTGCCTAGAAATACCGCTGTGATAAACAGAAAAATATATATTTTTTATAAGTCTTGGTCACACATGAATGGTTTTCCATAGAGGTCATCCAGGCACACGGGCACTTTACATGGGTAAGCATGAAACTTAATTCAATGATGCATATAGGACATTTGGAGGTTTGAGATAGCCTTGATTAGTTGTGGGTATAGAGAAAAGGGACTATATACTAGAACATCTATACACCGTGAGCTAGTGCCCTCGTCAAACCTAATTCATATATGTCTCTGTATCACAGTATTTTGTTTGAAAAGACTACCATGTGATTCCTGTTGTGTATGGAGTAGGACTCTAACCCCTCAATGTCCTCTCATCCAGTTCCATGTAACTTTAACTAATTTTTATTATGTCATGAGCACGTTATATCTGCAATTTTAATCTTTGATGAAATAATAAAAGCATCTATAAGAAAAGCAGCTATTTGTGCAACTGTATTTTTGGTATAGAAACTCTCCAAAACCGATGAAATATGATTAAAAATATTCTCTGGCTGTTGGTCAGGCCCTCCTTGTGCTCTCCTCTGGTAGACCCGTTCCTGCTCTCATAGCCTCGGCTCTGATCCCTCGAATCCTCCTTAGCTATACTGTAGTAAAGGCTATCCCCTACGAGCTGCCCCCTGGTATTAGCAGCTGTGGTATTTAGACCCCCTGGGCTTGCCCCTGACTAACCCCTTATAGGGGTTGGTTAAACTAGGACCAGCTCACCCAGGGGAGTTCGGTACCACGGCCCAGTGGGTCCACTCTAAGGCGCCTTCCCCCGGAAGCGTGACACAACAGTCTTCCTATCAAAGAGCCCTGCAGGAGTGTTATTTGGGAAGAGGTAATGATCAAAATGAGTGAACACGCTGACCAGGCACCTCCCATAGAGGGAGGATGCCTTTTATGCACAGAGCAGTTCAGAGTCCTAATAGGGAACAGGTGAACTGCTCCTTTAAGTATGTGCAGGAAGAGGCACGCACATTCTAAGAGAATTCCCAGGCGACCTGCCAAGAGGGCGCAGGTTCCTAGCAAAGAAGGAATCAGGTGGCCACATGGAACCATGGACATGGTAAGAAGACTGGTGGATGCTGATCTCCCCGCTTAGCAACAATCATGTGTCTGGGGTCATCTTGTGCTGTAGACTCTTGGCCCAATGTACTGCTATCAGCGGGTTCAGACATTAGTATAATTTCTATGGGGGGGTTACTTTTTCTTTACATCATCTGACCTTAATGCCAGAGTGGAGCCCACTAGGACGGGGTACTCGGTACCGGACCGAGGTATCACAGGGGTTATCACGGCGGTCTTGGGCCGGACTGTGTCCCGAGCCCACAAATAAAGGGCTTATTTACAGGGATTGTTGTGACGCCACCCAAGGGTTGTGGTCAATGGGGACCACCGCTGCTGCTTGCTTCTGCCAGGAGGATGGATGGTGCTGCAGCCGGATGGATGAGCCCGCCTTGGGTCGGGCTGCTCCTTACAGCTTATATAACAGTATAGCATGCAAGGACACAAACACTGGAGACTCTGGCAGGGCTCACCAGGTTTTACTCAAGTTCTTCACAGTACAGTTCACAGTTCACACACAGTTTACTCTTTGTCGTTACCCCTCCTGCAGTCAAGCCTTCCTTCCAGTCACATCCCCTCTTTCTTACTCCTTTCAGGCTCTTCTTCCTCTAATTCTTCCTGTGTGCCGTATGACAGGTCGCTCGGGCTCTTGTTTGGCTTGCCCCTATGTGTGGGTAGGTGAGCTCTGAGCCCTATATACCACTGTGTCTCATAGCACTTTGTTAGGAAATCAAACATGGAGTCTGCATCTCCCCGCTGGGATGTCTGTGATCTGGGCTTGAAGCTCCACTCACCTCAGAGCCAGCACTCTGGTATTGGCCTAACCTCCAGTGTCCCTGCTGCACTAGGGAACCACCAGGCTCTTTCCTACCCGACTTCTGCACCACAAGGGATTCTCCTCCTCAAAGTCTTCCACTGGCTATGCTGCCGGTTTTTTCTCTGGCTCAGCTGTACTGCCTAGTCCTAGTCTTTACTGCTCGGCACCCTCTGGCCTACTACTTACTACTTCCTGGTTTTTCCCTTTTATCCCAGTGCTGTCACCTTGACTACATCCCACCCACTTCCCTCTAAACCCTACCACCCCTTGCCTGCCTATAGTCCCGGGCTCCGGGTTGGGTGTTGTATTCTGTGGGTTTGTTTTGGGGTGCTTTTGTATGAGCTGACTACCCTCTGCTTGACTGCAGTTCCCTCTTGTGGCCACCCTGTATGCAGGGGCGCCACACCAGGATTATAAATCATTTATAGATTTGACTGCACTCTGAGATAAAGTATGCTCATCAATATTAAGAGAATATAGTCTGGTCAGATGAGACCAAAATTTTACTTTTTGGATGTCATAATACATACCATATTTGGAGGCCAAAAGGCACTGCATATTACCCAAAAAACACCACACCAACAGTGAAGTTTGGAGGTGATAGCATTATGTTGTGGGGCTGTTTTTCAGTATACGGTACTGGTAAGCTTCATATTGTTAAAGGAAGGATAAATGGACAATTTTTTATAACAATCTGATGCCATTTATCAGGGTGACATCAAAGTGAAAAGGATTGATCTACGCCGCTACAGTATCTTTCAAAAAATGAGAAGAAATAAAAGTGGTCTATGGAGCGCTGCGGCGAGGGAAACCTCAATGCCACTGGATATCTGAAATTGCTACATGATTCAGATATCCAGTGGTATTGAGGTTTCCATTGATGAAGAATAGCCCCACTATCTTTGTGCCCCATATACCTCACCAAACCATCAATGTTTGTGTTCCAGCAGTCTTGGAGGGATCTATCCACTGTGGGTTAGTGTCAGACCAATAGCGCTGGTTTTGTTTGTTAACTTCACAATTCACAAAGTTTGCCTCATCCCTCATCTGAAGGCATTTGTCTATGCTGTGAAGATACGAGATGTGCAGCATCTGAAACAACGGATACTGGGGGCCTGAGCAGCATTTCTTCTGCGGTGTTGCTATCAGTGTGTCAAGAGTGGGAGAAGAGGGTTGCATTGACAATCCAACACAATGGGCAGTACTTTGAACACGTTTTATAAGTGGTCATAAACTTGTAAATAACTGATGCAAGAATAAAGTTACATTTAAACCAAGCACACTATTGTTTTTCTTATGAAATTCTCAGACAACAAGATCCGTAGAAGGGGCAGGTGCTCCGAAACGGAATCCGTCACCTGTGTGTCTCCTCATTCCCTCCCCCATCGCAGAGAAACTATGTAAAGAGGACTCTGAAATAAAAAAGGAAAAAGCTTTGCTCGGTGAGTGCTGCATTTTTTTCTTATTTACTGTTCTCAATAAGTTTGATGTGTCACATGACCCTCTTCCCATTAAAAAAAATAAAGTTAAATCCAAAATGGCCAAATTCAAAATGGCCGCCATGGTCACCACCCATCTGGAAAAGTTTTTCCCCTCCGATATACTAATGTGCCACAAACAAGAAGTTGATATCACCAACCATTCCCATTTTATTTAGGTGCATCCATATAAATGGCCCACCCTGTATATGAATATAAAGCGTTTTAATTCATCGTATTTTAGCGATTGAGAACCTGTGTACGTAGCATCTTTATCAGCTACCGTCTTTCATTCTGTCCTCCTTAGAGAGTGCTTCACTTGTGTAATTCAACCTTAGTAAAAGGTAACCTATGTATCTATATAAGTGAAAAATATATCCATCTATATGTAATAAATGAGTTGGTAATAAAGGAGTGAGGAAATCTAAATGTGTAGCATATTGGTGAGTTGGTCTTGAATTTCTATATATTTGGTCTGGATTCAGAAAGTGATCAGCCTTCTAATTTAGAATTAGTGTATGATTGTTGGACCCTAACATTATTGGCCTCTTTACACGTCCCAACATCGTTTCGATATTGTATACAACGGCACGGAAGCGCGCACTCTTTTGGCTGAAATACAAGATCGCATAGGATCGATAGGAGAACGCTCCAGGATGATGAAGATGAAAGGAGGGTGAACATTTCAGCAAGACAATGATTCCAAACACACAGCCAAAGAAACTCAACTGGATTCAGAAAAAGAAAATAAAGCTGCTAGAATGGCCGAGCCGATCACCTGACCTGAATCCAATAGAAAATGTATAGAAGGAACTACAGCTCGGAATTCATAGAAGGACCCACGGAACCTTCAGAATGTGGAGAGTGTTTGTGTGGAAGAATGGACCAAAATCCCACCTAAGCAACGCAGGCCATAAAGGAATAGTCTTAAAGCTTCATCCCAAAGGCTTTTGTACGAAGCATTAAATAAATTTCAGCAAGTGTGGTCAATACCTTTTTCCTGTGTAATTTATCACTATTACACATCACTTAATTCATTGAATCTGTGGTTTGATTTCTATGCCTGTGTGGACTGGATGGATCGTTGCTGATATCTGGTGAGAAATTCATGTCAATAGCATGTTTAGAAATATATTTACTTAGAAAATTTGTGATGTGTTCAATACTTATTTCACTCTCTGTGAAGATATTTATATATATATATATATATATATATATATATATGATATAGTGTATTTATTTACACAGGTGAAATCAGAGCTGACTTTTTAGTACTTGTTTGTGATATTGCTAGTCAGATAGAAATGTTTACAAGTCACCAAGTCGATGCTAAGAAGTGAGATAAGTCTAAAATATTCATTTTGCCCATAAAATAAACATACTACCGAGAGCAATTCTGTAAAACTCTGAGGAATGTCTGCAGTCAATACATGTTTTACAGAGAAGACATTCTACAAAACAGGATTAGAGGAATAAAATAAAAATATTAACTTTTTTTGTTTCACCTAGGAACCGCTTTTAACCTTACGCAGTATAAGTGAGTCATTAAATTGGCATCTCACTTTATTGTCTGCTTTAGATGGTTTTTCTTGGAAAGGTAATGGCTGGACCAAAGCTATCCTGATAATCCCAATGTGGGCAGCTAAGGCTGCTTTCACATTACGATTTTTGGGGATCTGTGGCTGTCCGTTGTAAAACGGACAGCCACGGATCGGATTTGGCCCCCATGTATCCCTATGGGCAACAAATTGGATTTGCCCTTAATGGCATCCGATTTGTGTCGGATCCGATTGTGTCTGATTTTTTGCTGCACCCAAAATTGGAGACTGCTTCGATTTTGGGCACAGCGGACCAAATTGGATCTGACCCAATCCGCGGCAAATAACATGGGGGCCTATGGAGCACGGGTCCAGAAAAACATCGGATCAGGTCACATGATCGCATCAGCTGAGCGGTTTAAATCCCGCACCGCCAAAATTGATAGCGGGTGGTCATGTTACAACCTGATCAGCTGATCAGTCATATGACTGCATCAGCTGATCGGGTTGCCACGCAACGCCAGGTCCTTAAGCATTGGGAGATAGACGGCGCGGGACAAACGCCGGAGATGTGAGGATCTTTCTATTTTTTACTTAACCCTTGGTTCACTCCCGCAATGTATATATATACATTGTGGGAGGGAAAGTGTCTGGCTTGCCTGCACTTTGCAGGCTCGGGCTTCTGTGTCCTGATCCGTGAAAATCACAGACCCGGACACAGAAATGGCATCCGGAGGTCACCTCCGATGCGATCCTTTTCCTGTCCGTGGGGTCCTGCAAAAAGTAGGATCCCCACAGACAGGAAAAAATTGCAATGTGAAACCAGCCTAAGATAGGACCCATTTAGGGCAGCTGATATTTGGGAAACAAGCATTGGTAAGATTGCTCAATCTAAAAAGTCAGACTGTCTTATAGAGCACCAAACACAATCAATCACTAATCAATACTGTGTGCTAGTGTGTCGGACTGTGATGGTTCTTTCCTCTAGAATGAGAGGGAGGATCGCATCATATGAGACATCTATTTATGATGCCAATGTGAGGCCGGATGCTTCATCCCGTATTTGAGGAGGTTGCTCGAGGTGATTCAGTCGCAGAAACAAAATCCTGTTCTCCTCCAGTGTTTGATGAAACTCTTGTGGACCTGCTTTTACTTCACTTTACAGTGCTAATCGTAAGTTCTGAGCTTGGGCTCCGTGTACTCACATTATGGGAGGAATTGTGAGAACATTCTTTTTGGCCCCAATTTTAGGTAGTAGGCTGCAGTCAGTTCTACATGCATGTCCTGGACAAGACTTATATTGTACAGAGAGTTTGACCCCGAGTATCTGATCTGCTGTGTTTGGGAACAGGGTAGGGAGAGTATAGCTTCGGGGTTAAGTTTAGTTTTTTTGTGATTGTGCTGGTCCCAAGACAAGCCATGCTGTACACTCACTAATTTACACTTCCTCATACAATATCCAAGCATCGGTAGGCAAATTGTTCCAGTGGTATCGGATACGATGGAGGGTGTCTTTGGGAAGGCACTTTGACCTGGGCTCCTTGGGTCGAGTCTATGTAAATATTTATGGTGGTAAATAGTGGGTAGAACTGGTATTTGATTAATGCCGTATTCCCTCTGTTCAGAATTAAAGGATCTTTTTGATTGTCTGGCTCTGTTTCACATTTGTGACCCACTGTATCCTGATTGAATCCCTCTGTTCCTACATTACCATGCCCACAGGGGCAATATAACATACAAAGTGCGCCAGGGGCGTATCTAGGGGGGTGCAGCCGGATCCTTTGCACTGGGCGCAACTCAGAGGGGGGTGCCGGTGAGGGGGCACATGAGGAGCTATACAGAGGACTGAGGAAGCCACACTATAACGGGAGGAGGAGGAGGGACTGGCAGCTTCAGCCTCAGCAACAGGTCCAAGGCGAGGAGCCGCCTCCTGCACCGTGCCCTCCTGCCAGCCTCACTCACCACCGCCGGTCACTGCCCGGGAGACATGAGCGCCCCAGGGGACGACCTGGAGCTCGACTTCGACTATCTGTTCGAGTACGAGTACAGGACGGAGCCCAGAGGTGGGTGCGGGGCGCTCCAGATGGGGTACACTACAATTCCCAGCATGCAGTCACATCAGGACTTCACCACTTGCTGGGAGTTGTAGTTTTACTGACAGGTGTATGCAGTGTGATCTCAGAATCAGGCAGTGCCTGCCAGGACCGGGCATCTTATAGGGCACATTTCTACCGTATCTCCGGCCACAGTAACCCAAGGGTGCCGTCAAACTGTGCCACACGCACTCTCTGGGGATGGACGGTGCACAGTTATTTTCGGATAGGGCACAGGGCACGTTATATCCTGGTCAGAGATTGAGATGAATAGTATGGGGAGAGATAAACGTGGACAGTTTCTGAGCCCATGTGGAGGGCTGGTGTCAGTCCCAGTGTTGTATCAGGGCTGTACCAGGCTTGTACCAGTGTTGCATCAGTGTTGTATTAGGGCTGTACCCCGGGTGCAACTCAGAGGGGGGGCGGCGGCACCAACACCCCCCCCCCACTCTGCACCCAAGGCTGCAGGGGTGGCAGATCCGACCCCCCCCCCCCCGCTCCTCACCTACTCTGGGGGGGAAGGCGCCGAAGTGGATCTTTGCCCCGGACGCCATGAAACCTAGTTACACCGCTGAAGTAATGCCCCCCCACTAGTCAGAGACCTAATTAGCATCCCATAAACAGTTTTTAGAAATACTTTTCTTAATGATCTGTTTACGTGTGCAAATACATGGAGGGACTGTAAGACAGGGAATATAGATATGTGCACAGAACTGCTGGTGGTTCTGAGAGCACAGAGGACCTGACAGGTTCCCTTTAATGAGCAGTGGATATTCTCCTTTCTTTGAATAGCCTTCTTTAGGATAACAATGAATTAGAAAAAGATATTATAGCACCCAATTATTTTTTACCCCATACTGTCAAATATAATGATTGTCTAAAGGATCTAACAAAACTATCTAAGCTTCCTAAAACATTTTTGTAATATCTATTTTCAACCAAAAAACCCCCCGATTTTTGGCAAAACTAAGTTTATCTGTTGGGCTCTCCAGTGTGATATTTGCTCTTTAATGACAAGACGTGGTATGATGTGTAAACCACATGGTTGGGAATTGCGTGGGCATGTGTGGGGGAGACAGACACTTTTACTATGCAATTAGGTCTACTCTTAGAAAGTCACCATTTATTCCATTAATGTCAATGGTAAGTAGTCATTACTTGTAATGTCGTTGACTTAGTATAACATGGGATAAAACCGTTCCCCGAAGACTGAGGACTGTAATAAGAAAAGAAAACATACACACCCTTTTTAAATGATATATATTTATTTATGCTGTGTATATTCTCAGGCTTGATATATTCGTTAGGGCTGGAGGTAACATCAGGATAGATTTGTGAGTCTGGCTATAACTAACATTTATAGGGAATCAGAAAGGAGAATTTTTCTACTGAAACTAGGGGTATGGCAACATCGGATCTAGTGCTACAATATATATATAAAACGTATTTTGTAAAAAACACATGCAATGTAAAAACGACTTGCTGTTCATATGTATGGTCTTCAGAGGTTTTTTTTTTCAACTTTGTGTCCTGAAGCATCTTTCATCTGAAGTCCAGCACTCAGGGGGTTCACAGATATCAGAGAGCGCCCGTAGCCTTCAGATAGTATTGAAGACCCCCATACACATGAGACTAAAGTAAGGCTGCTTTTACATCAGCGTTTTGCTGATGTTTGTGTGGCACCCCTGCGGGGGATTGCCACAGGATCCACCGGTGCAAGGAGGGAGTTACACCTTGGTTCGTACAGCACACCTTCCACCCCAGACCTGAAGGGTCCGGAAGAACCAGGAGGAGTTAACCCCTGAAGGAACACAGTAAGAGACGCTAAAACGGACCAGGGGCCATAGCAGAAACAGGGACCCCGCCGAAAGACCTCATAGTCAGTTTAGAGCAAAGCCCTGAGAGGGAGAAGGAGCGGTGGGTTCCAGCACAGGCAAGACTCATCCCAACTACAGAGCACAGAGACAGAGGAGGCCTCGCAACTTTCTAAGGTGGAAGTCCCAAGTAGCACCAGGGACATGGTTAATACTCTGGACTGTACCTGTTACCTTGTCACCAGTAAAAGGTACGAAACAACGATCACTGTGTGTGTGTGTGCCTGCTTAACCGCCGCAATTCACCGTCTTGTCTGCAGAAACGCAACTACTACTCCCCTCATCCATCCCCGCTGCCCTGAGGTAAAGCTGCTTCACCTGTGGGGAGCTGTACCACACACTGCTGCACCCACCATCAACTCAGCGGCCAGCTGCAGCGCTGGTATACCCATTACCAGGTACCGTAGGTGGCATCATGTTACCAATCCCCGTCATTGAGAGTCCAGGGCACGAGACCGGGGACCAACCAGCCGTGATTCCCCATCAAAGCCGCCATCAGCCCCGGTACCCGAGTACCCCCTACCCTGTCGACCGCCTCATTTGCGGCCTATCCGGCAGACTATGCTGCAAAATGGCCGACTTGCGGCCCAGATCCGGCAAGCCCCATACATTGTCTATGGGGCTTGCAGTTGGGTGTGGCAAGTGCAGTTCTGCCGGCAGATCCGGCACTTGTGGCAGCGAAAATAAAAAACCGCCACTAGCGATAGAAAATGCATGGGCTTGCCGGATTCGGGCCGCAAGTCGGCCTGTTTGGCAGCTGATCTGGCAAATGCGGCGCCATCTTGCGGATTAGCTGCAAAACATTAGCAAAATGCTGATGTGAAAAGAGCCTTAGCTAAACCTGCGAGGACAGGCTAATCTAAATGGGGGCTCTAACTGATGATTGTCGAGGAAGATAAGGATCCAGCATGTCTGATTACAGCTGCGGTTCTAGTAGAGAACACAGGAACACTTGGCAGAATGAGTGCTCCTGTATATAAGAGAACCAGGGAATTTCGCTCCCAGCTGAGCAAATAGACACCTATCTATAGTGTTTTGAGGGTTTTAATCAATTAATTGTTTAGCTGACATTCACCTGTATTTTTAGTCCAGCTTACTTACCCTATAATGTTTTAGAGTCAAGTCTGTTAAGTTAAAGATTACAACATCCACATGACTACATCACCACTCATGTACATAGAGGGATAGTGCCTTAAAGTGAATTTGTCACATGGAAAAATGCTATTAACCTGCAGATATGGAGTTAATCTGCAGGTTAATAGCATTCTGAACCTGCCCAGCTCCTGCATATTAAACCCCACTACCGGCAGGAAATTAGCTTGTGGTGCTGGTGCGGGTTCAGTCACTGCTCTGTGCATGGAAAGCAGCAGCTATAGCCACCACCTGCACTGACATCTGACCGCTTCCTCTAATAGAGAACAGTTGTCAATCAGTGTGGGGGACAGTTACAGCTGTCGCTCTCCATACACAGAGCAGTGACAGAACCCGCGCCGCCTTCATGACTGAAACTGAATGCTGCTGAGCAAATAAAAGTTAATTTCCTCCTGGCAGTGGCCTGGAATAGGCTTAGGCTTCAGCACTAACTCCATCTATCTTCAGCTCAGCCGAATATTTTATATTTAACAACTGCACCACAACTGTCACCTGACCTGGCATCTATTCCAAATTCTTCCCTCGTGGAAACACACACTTCACTGTTTAGTTCCTGCTGCCTCCTCTGACCAGCAGATGGCGATGTTCTCCTGCAGACACTGTGATAGGTCACTTAAGTGCATCTTCTGCTTCCTTACAACTGCTCCTGAAAGATGTTCTCAATTTATAGAGAGATATGGACTTTTATTAAGCAGAACTGTTCACAATTGCCTGAAGTTGATGAAGAGATTTCTTTTAGTTCACCTGGCTGAGCTCCAGCCCAATGTCTATCATCTCCTCTGCTACTCCTGACTTCCATGCTACAACCAGTAATTTCCAATCAGCGCTAGAAAGACTTTTTTTGTTTATCTTGGACACCGTTTTTTTTATTAACATACATGCAATTTTGCGTCTTTTCCCGGGGAAGCTCTTGAATAAATAAAGGCATTTCTCTGATGATTAAAAAATCCTTTCATTTACTTAGAAATGTTAAAAATAAGATTCCGTATACTGAAAGGAAAATGTGTCCATCTCCTCCTTTTATTATATTTTTAATTTAAAATTCTTAAGTCTTTAAAGTAGCGGCTGGCATGAAGTCATTTCTTACCCGCCTTGCAAATGATCTTTGTTTCATAATTTTATGATGGTTTCGAGGCCAAGAAGGAATATTTTAGTTATGGGGACAGGGAGGTAAAGCAAAGAAATAGTTTGAGTTGATTCCTCTACAAATCTGTGGAAGAGAGAGAAGACAGTGTTTTAACTACCTTACTGTCTATACTAGAAGAGGATTAACACCTTAAATAGCCATGGAAAGTCTGATTCAAACCAACACCTACAAGACGCGGGCCGCCGTTCACTTGTTCCATGGCTGAATAGAAATGCAGTCTTTCAATACATTTCATTAATTCAATATTTTATGTCATTTTCTTTTTCCTACTCATTTTTGTTTTGATCTGTGTCTAAGATAAATAACAAACACCACGCGTTTCTGAAAAATGCCCCTATTTCCAGAGTGCGGCCAGCGACAGCTCCTAACCGTGACATGATTTGCTTCATGGAAACTGTGCCTGGTGCTTTAGTCATCGCTGTTTGTGAAATACGGTTTCTGTCTCGGCTCAGGTCATTAATTTTACCTGTCCTGAGCTTGAGGTTGGTGTCATTTTTTTTTCTTAATTTTGTTTTCTTTCAGAACTAATTTTTAGTTTCTATTACATTTAAATGACATTTTATGAAACTTATTGGGAATTTGCAAAAGACAAAGGGAAGACAAATGGCATTTTACATTTTGATTTATAAGATAGATAGATAGATAGATATGATAGATAGATAGATAGACTTGAAAAAATTCTGCAGCACTCCGTCATAAGATGTATCTTTATGCCCTTATTTCGGGCGTTCCTTGAAATGGCTGTGCAAATCTTGCATAGAAGAGCATTTTTCAAGTATATATATGTGCTGGGAAGACAGCTGAGCTGATTAGCACCCACGAGGCAGTGCTGCTATTTGTTTCTACATAGATAGATAGATAGATAGATAGATAGATAGATAGATAGATAGATAGATAACAACTAGAAAAAATTCTCTGCAGCACTCAGCTACCACCAATGATGCACAAATGCTAACAAGCTGTATATATTTGAGGAAAAAATGTAAAAACTTAAGTTTTTTTCAAAAAACTCAAAAATCTTATTTTTTTATTTTCTAGGGGTTCTTAGTACATACATTGGCCAATGTCTGTTTGCTCATCAACCGCGACAAGGTGACCCCAGGTCTGATGAGTCCTATCGCTGACATCCCTGTCCCCCTTTTCCTCCCTATCCCACTCTCAAGTGGGCGGACACTCAGGGGTGCAACTAGCCACCCTGCCGCCTGAGCCGATCAAAGGCCGGGGGGGGGTGCTGGCGGATCTCAGCCCCGCCGCCCCTGCAGCGTCCGGGGGAGGGGGGGTGCTGGTGGATCGCAGCCCCGCCGCCCCTGCAGCGTCCGGGGGGGGCGGTGCTGGCGGATCTCAGCCCCGCCGCCCCTGCAGCGTCCGGGTCCGGGGGGGGATGTGCTGGCGGATCTCAGCCCCGCCGCCACTGCAGCGTCCGGGGGGAGGAGGGGGGTGCGAGCGGCCCCTGCAGCCTACAGTGCCACAGCGCGCGCGCCCTCTTACCGCTGTTACCGGCGCCCGCCGCTGATGTTGGTGGCGCCGCCCCCTTCTCTCATGCAGCTCCCCCTGGCTGCCGCCACTCTAGACTCAGGGCTCACACTGTCCAATGGACGGTGCGGCCCTGCGGACACTATCTCAACCTCAGACCACCTGTAGGTGATGAGGGTGCAAATTGCAGACATGGAGCCAGCAACTCCATATGATACAAAACAGGAAAGACTGCACAGCACTCACAGACATAATGTGAACACTGGGTCAAACAACTAGAAAAAACTCTCTGCAGCACTCAGCTACTACCAGTGATGTACAGATGCTAACAAGTGGTATATATTTGAGGAAAAAATTTAAAAACTTAAATTTAAAAAAAAACCTCAAAAATCTTATTTTTTTATTTTCTTGGTGTTCTTGGTACACACATTGGCCTAAGAAAACCCCAAGAAAATAAAAAAATAAGATTTTTGGGTTTTTTGAAAAAACGTAAGTTTTTTTACAATTTTTCCTCATATACATACCGCTTGTTAGCATGTGTGCATCACTGGTAGTAGCTGAGTGCTGCAGAGAATTTTTTCTAGTTGTTTGACCCAGTGTCCCTGCTGGCACCAGTTCACATTATGTCTGTGAGTGCTGTGCAGTTTTTCCTGTTTTGTATCATATGGAGCTGCTGGCTCCATGTCTGCAATTTGCACCCTCATCACACACAGGTGGTCTGAGGTTGAGATAGTGTCCACCCACTTGAGAGTGGTACAGGGAGGAAAAGGAGGACAGGGATGTCATCGCTAGGACTCATCAGACCTGGGGTCACCTTGTCGCGCTTGATGAGCAAACAGACATTGGCCAATGTATGTACCAAGAACCCCAAAAAAATAAAAAAATAAGAATTTTGAGGTTTTTTTTTAAAAACGTACGTTTTAAATTTTTTTCCTCAAATATATACCACTTGTTAGCATGTGTACATCATTGGTAGTAGCTGAGTGCTGCAGAGAATTTTTTTCTAGTTGTTTAACCCAGTGTCCCAGCTGGCACCAGTTCATATTGTGTCTGTGAGTGCTGTGCAGTTTTTTCTGTTTTGTAGATAGATGGATAGATAGATAGATAGATAGATAGATAGACAGATAGATAGACAGATAGACAGATAGATAGATAGATAGATAGATAGATAGATAGATAGATAGATAGATAGATAGATAGATAGAATCCAAAAAACAGGCAGCACTCCAATGGTGAATGAAAAAGGACAGGTTTAATGCAGCCCCTTGTGGCGCAACGTTTCAACCCAGCAGGGTTCTTCTCAAGCACCAAACTGAAGGAAGTGCTGCCGTCCATTTTTTGACCATCATCTACAATACCTGAATTGTGGTAGAAGGGCTTTGCACCCAACTTGTGAAGTGCTGTTCTTTTTTTGTTTTTTTCTAGATAGATAAATAATGATAGATAGATAGATAGATAGATAGATAGATAGATAGATAGATAGATAGATGATAGGCGGCAGTCACACGCAACGATATCTGTAAAGAAATCGCTGAAACATCGCAGATTTTCAGTCGCTACACTGACGTCGCTGCGTGTGACAGGTCGATCTGACTAGCGATAAGTGATCTGATCGTTAATCACAGATATGGGAACCGGACCTCATATCAGACGATGTTGATCATGCAATCTGCTGCATTGTTCTGTGTGACACCGCCATAACCGATCTCCTTACCGTTTTCGCCTATTCACATCATTGACAAGCATCAATCCCTGGTTATGTGAACGATACCTGCACGGAACATCACTGCTGCGTCCTGAACGTTATCTATACATGTGACACCTCACTAACATGTTGGCCAGAAGCGCGAACCACTGACATCGTTATTGAGTTTCCACACAAAATCGTAGTGTGTGATGGCCGCCAATGACAGATTTATAGATAGATAGACAGATAGATAATAAATAGAACTAAAGGGACGGTAGCACTCCTTCCAGATTTATTCAGCCTTTATTTAGCCTTCAGGCAAAGTTGCAACGTTTCAGTCACATGGACTTTCTTCCAGCAGCCACCCATTGTAAATGCTGGGCCTCTTATACATCTCAATTCATTAACATCCAATTTACCAATAATATATAAAAATCTCTTTACAATCTTGTACATTAATAATTACGTATCATATATTACACCATAGTGCATACTTCAATATTGTCTCTCATAGCCTTATGATGTCACTGATATAGAATTCATCATTACTGTATTAAGACCACGTATTCATTAGATTGAGCACTCACAGCTCAGCTGTTCGCTGAATTAATTTTGCCATTATTACTGTTTTTTTTTGCTCTTTATCTTACTTACCAAGTCATTGTCTATGGCACCGCTCTGCCGCTCATTTCAGCATCTCGGAAGTGGCTTCGCGCATGCGTGAGCCGCTCCCAGCGCTGGCAATACCACGGTTAGACCGGAAGCGGAAACGCCTCCACATTGCGACTCCTACACTTGCTCATTGGTCGTACTGCTCTCCGGTCACCATTTTAGTGCACCTCAATAGTCTTTTTGTGGATATCATTGCAAACAATTTATAACAGACCTTCTAGAGATAGTACTTAGACAGAACTACTTTCTTTTTGGAGATATGTTTTATTTGCAAATTATGGGAACAGCAATGGGGGCGCGCATGGCGTGCTCGTAAGCAGGGGCAGTCATGGCGTACCTCGAGGAAAGATACGTCTATGTGTCCCACCACTTCTCACGTGTTGAGAGGTGGTGGTGATACATAAACGATATTTTTATTCTATGGAAGGGCACAGAGGCCGAACTAAACAGTTTTTTCATGTTCATTAATAACATAGATGAAGCTATAAAATTCACTATGGTAAGCTCGCTTACAGAAATTCAATTCTTAGATGTTAATGTTAGATTAATTGATGGTGAAATAAGTACAACACTCCATGTGAAACCGACGGATAGGAACAAATTATTGCATTATCAAAGTAACCATCCAGAAAACATGAAGAATTCAAGTCCTTGGCCCTCTTCTCTCTCTACACGGCCTCGATTGGACAGACCATCAGCAGATTTGGCTTTCAGTACCATCTTTATGCTAATGACACACAATTATACACTTCAGCCCCTGACCTTGCTCCCGCTGTAATAATGAACGCCAACGACTGTCTAAGGCTGGCTTCACATTTGCGTATGGGAAGGCAGCGTATTGCTGCGTTCCCATACGCAGTCAAACGCATGCGCACTGCGTTCCTATGTTTAACATAGGAACGCATGGTGCCTGCGTTTGCTGCGTTCGGGTGCGGATGCGGACGATATCTGCTGCTTCCGGTGTCCAGCATCCGCACCCGGGACGCAGCCAGTTGGGTTTTTTTGTGCGTTTGGGGACCTTGGACAATCAGCAAGCGTCCCCAAGCGTACAAAAAATGCATTGTCTTCAATGGGTCCGCAGTGTCCTCTGCATGACACCGCAGGAGAACGCTGCGGACCCATTGAAAAATCTCCCGGTGGCCGCCGGTGATGTCACAGGAGCTCACCGACGGCCACCGGGAGATCAGCTGAGGCTCTGCTGTCCTCCTTCTCTCCCGCCGCCTGTAATCTCCTAGCGATGTCGGCGGGGAGAACAGCTGATCTGAGAGCTGTTTGAATCTTCCCGCGCCGACATCTCCTCTCAGTGTCGGCGCGGGAAGATTCAAACAGCTCTCACATCAGCTGTTCTCCCCGCCGACATGTCCCGGAGCTTACCGGCGGCCGGGGGGGCGGAGATCTCCGGCGTTGATCTCCGCCCCCGGCCCGCCCCCGGACAGCGCCGATTGGCTGCCGGGCTCCCTAGTGATGTGTCCGCAGGCGGACATTATCCGCTGCGGACACATCAAAGTGTCCCTGCTTTTGACAGCGTTTGTGTCTGCATGCCATCAGCATGCAGACACAAACGCTAATGTGAAGCCAGCCTAACTGCAGTTTCCAATATCATTTCCGATCTCTATCTGAAACTCAACCTTTCCAAAACTGAACTTCTTCTGCTCCCGCCCTCCACTAACCTCCCTAAATCTGACATCTCTCTCAGTGTGCGGCACCACGCTAACACCTAGTCAGCAGGCTCCCTGTCTGGGTGTTATGTTTGACACCGATCTCTCCTTCTCCTCCTATATACAATATCTCACCCGCTCTTGCCGCTTGCACCTGAAGAACATCTCTAGAATTCGCTCCTCTCTCACCTTGGAAACCACAAAACCCCTCACTGTGGCCCTGATTCACTCCCGCCTTGACTATTGTAATTCTCTTTTAATTGGCCTCCCCGGCACCAGACTCTTTCCTCTCCAGTCCATCCATAATGCAGCAGCCAGGATCGCCTATCTAGCTAACTGTTACTTGGACGCTTCTACTCTATGCGAGTCACTGCACTGGCTGCCTATACACTATAGAATCCAATTCAAGCTTCTTGTTCTCACCCACAAAGCTTTTCACAATGCAACACCTCCCAACATCTCCTCCCTCATCTATGTCTATCACCCCACCCGTTCTCTTCACAGTGCAGCACCCCCTACATCTCCTCCCTCATCTCTATCACCCCACCCGTTCTCTTCACTCTGGAAGTGACTTCAGACTCACTTCTACATTAATCTAAACCTCCCACTCCTGTCTCCAAAACTTCTCCCGAGCTGCACCAATTCTCTGGAATGCTCTACCCCAACAAATTAGGTGTATCCACAACTTACATCGTTTCAGGCGATCCATAAAAACACAGGACGGCCATGATCCCTAGTCAAAGTCATGTAGACATATCCACTCCACCAGTCTCAAGTGATCACAAATAATGGTGGTTGGCCTATCATGCTACTCCTATCTGTTCCCCATCTCCTCAAGTTGACTATACCATCATTGTAAATAAGCCCTTTGTGTCACCCCCACCTCATTGTAGATTGTAAGCTCTTATGAGCAGGGCTGTCATTATTTTGCTCTAATTATTGTAATGTATTATGCTTTGTATTGTATTGTATTGTTTTTTGTATTGTATTGTATTTTCTGATAACGGTACTGTTTTTGTATTGTGTCGTGTTTAATCATATTATTGTATTTCATACCCTCTGAATTGTGAAGCGCTGCGGAATATGTTGACACTATGTAAATAAAGATTACTTACTAAACAGTTTTTTCATGTTCATTAATAACATAGACGCAACTATAAAATTCACTATTTTAAGCTCGCTTATGGAAATTGATGTACACTGTCTAAATTAAATAGTGTGCACTTGATGTATAAAAAGCCCTTCACTATGTCACTACACTGCTTGACAAAGATTAAACAGGTCGAAACGTCGCGCCACTGAGGACTGAATGAAATGATGTCCACTTTTTTCTAATCTGAATGATTCTTTGTTTGATTGCAGAGAAAAGTGTCATAAAACTCCTGGAAAACAGGGCAGCTCTGCATCACTGTTTGGAGTTGTTTTATTCCTCCTCTGTGGGCATGCCTTTCAGCTGTAAGGCAAACCCTCCTCCCTCCCTTTCACTTCTACTTTCAGTTTTGTCAGGAACCCTGTGGCTGGAGTATAGTGACAGTGCGCAGGAACCTGAAACTGAAAGAGATAAGAGGGAGGAGGGAGGGTTTGGCTTACAGCTGACTTGCCCATAAAGGAGGGAGAAAAAACAACCCCAAATAGTGATGCAGTGCAGCACACATCAATCATCTGCTGCCCTGTTTTCCAGGAGTTTTATGGTACTTTTCTCTGCAATCATACATGTAGTCATTCAAGTAAAAAAAAATCTTTATTTAAATAATAGTCATTTTTCCTTCTTAGCTTGTATACATTTTTTTGTGTTTTTATTTTTTCGCTTTCCCTTTTACATTAGCAATAACTATTTTTGTTATTTTTGCACTAACTTGTCACTAAACTAAAATATCATTATTCATATTCATATTATTATACAGAATAAGGCAAATGGTGCCATGGTGAAAAAAGTGCAACTCTGCCATTGCTTTTGTCTTTTTTTTTTCATTGCTTTCATTCTACATTGAAAATCACCTGGACACATGATTCTTTGGGTCGGTTCGATTACAATGACACCAAATGTGTACAATTCTTTTTACTATTTTATTGACTTAAAGCATCACTCCAGCATTTTTTTGCTTAATTACCGTATATACTCGTGTATAAGCCGACCCGTGTATAAGCCGACTCCCCTACTTTTGCCCCAAAAATCTGGAAAAACCTATTGACTCGTGTATAAGCCGAGGGTGGACCTCAGCAGAGGTATACAGCCCCCAGCAGTGTGGTATACAGGCCCCCCCCAGTGGTATACAGGCCTCCCCAGTGGTAGTATACAGCAGCCCCAGTGGTAGTATACAGCAGCCCCAGTGGTCGTATACAGCAGCAGCCCCAGTGCTGTATACAGCAGCAGCCCCAGTAGTATATACAGCCCCAGTGGTAGTATACAGGCAGCCCCAGTAGTATATACAGCCCCAGTGGTAGTATACAGGCAGCCCCAGTAGTATATACAGCAACCCCAGTGGTATACAGCAGCCTCCTCAGTGGTAAATACAGACCCCACCAGTATATACAGCAGCCCCAGTGGTATATACAGAAGCCCCAGTGGTATATACAGCAGCCCCAGTGGTATATACAGCAGCCCCAGTGGTATATACAGCAGCCCCAGTGGTATACAGGCCTCAGCAGTATATACAGCAGCCCCCAGGGGTTATACAGCACCCCCAGGGGTTATACAGCACCCCCCAGGGGTTATACAGCGGCCCCCAGGGGGTACCCAGCGGCCCCCAGGGGGTACCCAGCAGCCCCCTGGGGGTACCAACAGCCCCCTGGGGGTACCAACAGCCCCCTGGGGGTACCATCAGCCCCCAGGGGGTACCCAGCAGCCCCCTGGGGGTACCAACAGCCCCCTGGGGTACCAACAGCCCCAGGGGGTACCCAGCAGCCCCCTGTGGGTACCAACAGCCCCCAGGGGGTACTAACAGCCCCCAGGGGGTACCCAGCAGCCCCTGGGGGTACCAACAGCCCCCAGGGGGTACCCAGCAGCCCCCTGGGGGTACCAACAGCCCCCTGGGGGTACCAAGCAGCCCCCAGGGTGTACCCAGAAGCCCCCTGGGGGTACCAACAGCCCCCAAATGCTGGCACTCGGCCCCCTTGTAAGGCTTCCCCCCCGCTGCTTATACATTACCATTCCGGTGTTCTGATCCGCGCCGCTCCTCGCTGCTTCTTCATGCTCCGTCCTCGCTGACTGCATCCGGGATCTCCATCCTCCGGCCGTCGCGCGATGACGTCATATCGCTGCGAAAGCCGGAGATCCCCGGATGCAGCCAGCGAGGACGGAGCATGAAGAAGCACCGAGGAGCGGCGCGGATCAGAACACCGGAATGGTAATGTATAAGCAGCGATGGGGGGGGCCTTACAAGGGGGGGTGAGTGCCAGCTTTTGGGGGGAATATATAAACTGCTTCCCCCTGCCGCTGATTGACAGGGGAAGCAGTGCATATATAATGAGCGGCCCCACGTGATGGGGCCGCTCATACAGCAGCCTCCCCCCGCCTCCTCCAGCCTCCACAGCCCCGGCCCCACAGCCCCCACCACAGCACAATACCGTAGTGACTCGTGTATAAGCCGAGGGGGAGACTTTTCAGCCCAAATTTTGGGCGTCATCGCGCGACGGCTTATACACGAGTATATACGGTATTTAAATGTAATTCCTCTGGCCCCAGTAGCAGTGGCATAACTTCAGGCCCTGGGGCCCCAATGTGAAAGCTCCAACAGAGCCCCCAATTATTGCAAATCTATAATAGTATTAGTCTTTTTCTATGGGCCAAAGGGACTTTTGGGGTCCCCCTAATCTCCAGGGCCCAGGTGCGTTCGCAACTCCTGCACCTGATGTAGTTACGGCCCTGTCCGGTATTATACTCACCCTCCACTGCCTTCATCCTTTTCCAGAGTCACTCCAGTCAATCAGCAGCGATTTGTGACCTGGCAGCTTCAGTATTTCTGAATACTGAATGGCCCGGACATGTAATGTCTTCGATCTCCCTTCATTCATCCAATGGTTCCCGCAGGTTCAGATGCACTACGTCCAAAACACGTAGTGCTTCCCGATCATCTGCACATACCCTTAGGGGCTCTGAATTTGGAGTCAGCAAACTATTCTAGGAAAATCTGTGCTCCAGGAATCAATTAGCGCTCTTTCCTTCCTGTTTGATGATTCGTTGGTCAAACGCACAGTCTTTCACTCAAAGCCCCAGACACACCAAAGACTGCATGGAACAATTGTAGATGTTGATGTGCTTAACCTGTTGTTTTCAAAGTTAGTTGGTCAGTTGTCAGTAGAGACAAACAATTGAAGATGGTTGAAAATGATGCTTTTTAACTGATATATATAGGTGTGAAAACCAAAGAGTCCAGTTTGGATATGGTGGGTCGCGGACAAACACGTAGCCAGCTATATATAATTTTTACAGAAAGTTTACTCCAAGAGCACCAGGGGCAGGAGGTTAATGCAACACAGCTTCCGCCCAGCCCTCACCAACTCACATATAAGTAATTAAACAAACACCCAACTCAGGGGATCAGGTTCAAAGTCCAAAGACTATGCTCAGCGTAATGATCCCACAATTTACCTAATACCGGGCGCCCGGCAAACAAACCACAGGACACTTCCAGAACGGTGTAAATTTATGTGTGTCATTGAAGCAAATCTCTGAGATGGCACCCTGATTTACAAAGTTAACCAATACTGTACCTTAACACAAATATTCTCTACACAACTTATGATACTCAAGTATCTGGCTAATGCTACCATAGCATAGCAATCCCCCAAAGTTCAACACAGACCTGTAACATCAGCAGCTGCCTTCAAAAAACGCTTGGCACTAAAAACACAGTCCCAACTTATTACCACAAAAAATAAGGAAGTGCGTATGCGGAGTCCAAGGTCGGGGACTTATGGTTAAAGTTGCAACTCTAGAACTTGAGAAAAGAAACAGGTCCACGAAAGTCCCAACACAATCCAAACGGAAAATGGAGATATGGAAAAGGACAAAATCACATCCTTAAACAATGATATCACCACACAACAGCCTCCTCACAAAGCGATGATAAAAATGTGCAGAAAACCACCAGCGTCCATTAATACCACATCCTCCATGCAGCACCCATCCCTGTGGCAACAAGTAGTTGCTTCTTCTCGAAATAGGAATATCATTAATAGAAAAACACTGTGTATAGTCCCATGCTCTTATTACTCCACGTCTGACAGTCCCACTAAGGCAGACCAGTGATAGGACAAACCTCCACCCCCAGTCCATTCACTCTTAGCACCCTGGGACTGCTTGCTCAAAAAGGCTGGGCCCTGGTGTCATGCTGGACTAAGGGGGGTGTCCGCTACCTTGTATGACAGTGGTGTACGGACCAATGATGTCCGGTGTACTACACAAAACAACAGATGGGGAGACACCAGGGGGACTAATGCAGTGGAGGGCCCTGCTCATAGGGAATGGGGAAGACGTGACCTCCTGCACTCACCTGCGGCTGTGCCTTGATCGCCCTACCATCCCTATATGGGTTCTTTCAACCCATCGCCGAGCAGGATACCTAGTCCTCATGTTGGCCCTCAATGCGAAATGTACGTCGGGAGCACTAGTCTCAACCATTGCAATAATAACAACAAGTGGGTAGGGGAGACAGACAGGGGAATAATAAGACAACTTCACACCTGTTGCCTTGCACCTTGGAAGCAGATGGCTTAGCAGTAGTCAGCTCTCCAGATAACCTCCTTTACCACAGGAAGTATGGCCAGGAATGAGTTTAATCACTAGCAAAGCACGCTGGAACAATGTGACCATATAAAGTGGATGGGAGTAATCACAGATTAGCCATACCTGAACTAGCTAGCTTGCTAGCAAACAGAAACTGCCATTAGCTCCTCAACTGCCAAAGGAAAGAAACACGTTTAATATGAAGTCCCAATACAGACATGAGACAGAGGTCCCAAACCAGTCACAAGTCCCCCAGAAGACGATCATGACACCTGGCTTTTATACTGTCCAAGACAAAACTCCAGTGTTAGTCAGAGAACGTTACTCCGGATCGAATCATTTGTGCATCCTTACATAGTTATTGCTCAGACAAAGGTCCATGGGTATCAGCTTCTAATGAGTCTCCTCAAATTGTCACGCTCAAAACTATACCAAAAACATGACCTGTCCTGAAAGGAACTATCGTGAAACCTGGAGATTACCTTTAGAAAACACCATACCTCCTGCACCCCAGATTAGCCAGCATCACACCATTTACTGACACAGGATTCACACGCTTAGCTACACATTACTTAACATTTACCACCTATGGTATATGTACTCTGGAAAATAAGCACCGTATCTATAGGTGGTAAATGCCTTGGAGGTGCTTCGATGCCATTTATTTGAGTAGAGGTCACTCCCTAATTTTGAGGACTACAGTTATAACAAAATACCAATTGACCAAAGGTATTACTTAAAAAACATTAAAGTAAAAGCAATGAGAATTACAGTCTACAGTACTTCATATTATATTATTAGCTCTCTTCAGAAATATAATAAGTCCCCGCAATGAGCCAAGCTGGCTCTCCTAGTTGACACCAGCTCTGGTCACCACAAGCCGGAAAAGCAACTTCCATCACTAAAATGTACATATGTGTTATCCATTACTTTGTTCCTTTTACTTTATTGCCAAGATTCCATACATGAGAAAAGGTTAACAAAACCATTAATATGCGGCTAATCGCTATTCATTTGCATCGTGCATCCTGGGTGAAACATTAGATGAAGGGAAAATGGTGACTAACTCTAACAGCCCAAAAGGGAGGGTTAAAGGAAATGTGGCATCAGGACATTACCTACTGTTTAAAGGGAAACTGTCACCACGCTTTTGCCACTTAATCTGAGAGTAGCATAATGTAGGGAAAGATATCCTGATTCCAGCGATGTGTCACTTATTGGATTCTCTGCTATGGTTTGATAAAATCACTGTTTCATCAGCAAGAAATGAATACTAAACCTGTAGTCCACGATATTCATGAGCTCTGTATAAGCCCACTCCCACCATTGATTAGAAGCTTTTTGCATTTGCACAGTGTATACAGAAAACTGCCAACCAGTGGTTTGGGTGGGGTTATACACAGCTCAGTATTCAGAGAACTGATGGATCTGCAGCAGCTGGGGTCCTGGGCAGTTTAGAAGGATTGCTCCCCCCATCTGATGTATTGCATGACATGTCACATGATATCTGTTGATGTCATGTGATTAACATGCATGTGGTCTGCTGCACTCTTGTAGATGTCAAACAATAGAGACCGCGGTGCGTGTAGCGTTTTTTCCCTTATATGCAGTGCCGTACATAACATAACACTATATATATAATAGAGCCGGGGTGGGCAATAAGCTTTCCAGAGAGTTCACATGAGAGACCGTGACTGTTGTGGGGGCTGAACCACTGTCAGTACTTGGTTGCAGCGCCATAACCAACCATCAGTAGTTATAGCACCAAGCTTAGTACAGCGATCAATTGTAATGGCAAGTCAACCTAATTATATCACTTGAACCTACAACTCCCAGTATGTTCTTAATAATGGAAAGGAGTGCTGGGAGTTGTTGTTACCATTCATCATCAGACTGTGGACCATACAGGAATCACAGGACTGATGAGACTTTGTTAGGATTACAAACAAAACATTTACATCCAGGTACCTCATACAGGGGCATGTAAAAGTTTGTATGCCCTGGTCAAAATTACTGTTATTGTGAACAATTAAGCAAGATAAAGATGAAATGATCTCTATAAGGCATACAGTTAAAGACGACATCATTTCAGTTGTATTTTAGGTAAAAAAATATATAGTTTCATCTTTTATGTACATTTTAAAAAATTACCAAAACAAAAATGGGCCGATGAAAAAGTTTGAGCACCCTTGGAGATTTGCGTGCCCAGATAACTTTGGACAGGGTTTCAAACCTTAATTAACCTATTAGGGTTATGGCTTGTTCATTATGATCATTAGAAAAGGCCAGGTGTGGGAAATTTCACGGTTTTATAACACCACAGTCTCCTTTAACCTTGTGCCAAAAACAGCATCCATGGGTTGTTCTAAGCAGTTGCCTAGCACTCTGAAAATGAAAATGGTGGTGGCCCACAAAGAAGTAAGTTAAAGAAGATATTAAAGCCTTTGTAAGTTGCCTTTTCCTTAGCTTGAAATATAATTTGAAATGGTAGTTAAGAGAAACAGTGGAGGTCAAGATAAGGTCTGGAAGACCAAGCAAAATTTCAGTGAGATTTGCTCGTAGGATTGGTAGAGGGGCAAAAGACCAAAAGACCTTCAGGAATATTTAGCAAGGTTTGGAGTAGTGATACATTGTTCCACTGTTCAGAGACACCTGCACAGATAAGGCCTTCTTGAAAGAGTCATTAGAAGAAAACCTCTCCTGCTTTCTCACTATAAAGTTCAGTGTCAGAAGTATGCAAAAAAGTCTAAACAAGATGGATGCATTTTGGAAACACATCCTGTGGACCAAAGAGGTTAAAACAGAGATCTTTGCAACAATGATCTAAGGTATGTGTGGAGAAAAATGGCACAGAGCGTCATAAAAAGAACATTCACCAACCAATAAGCATGGGGATGGATTAAACATGCTTTGGGGTTGTGTTGCAGACCATTTCATGGGTAGAGGGAAGAATGGGTTCAATGAAATTTCAACAAATTTTAGGTGCAAATATAGCACCATCTGTAAAAAAGCTGAAGATGAAAAGAGGGTGGCTTCTCCAGATGAAAAATGATACTAAACACATGTCAAAATCCACAACAGACAACCTGAAAAGGTGCAGGCTGAAGTTTTTACAATGGCCTCACAGTCCACTGATCTGAGCATCATTGAAAATCTGTGGCTAGACCTCAAAAGAGCAGAGCAGGGAATCTCACAGAACTGGAAGACTTTTCCAAGGAAGAATGGAGGAAAATCCTTCAAACTAGAAATCAAAGACTCTTGGCGGATCCAAAAAGTGTTTACAAACCGTGATATTTTCAAACGGAGTGCTACCAGGTACTAACCATCCAGGGTGCCCAAACTTTTGCATTGGCCAGTTTTCCTTATTTGTTCATTTTAAAATATGAAAGAGAAAAATATTTTGCCTAAAATATGAAGGAAATGTGTCATCTTTATCTTTATGCCTTTTAGAGATCATTTCATCTTCAACTTGCCTAACTATTCACAATAAAAGTAATTTTGACCAGTGGTGACCAAAATTTTACATGCCATTGTAGATGAAGTTGTGAGGTTGTCTCTGGTAGGGATCATTCCCATCCCTTCCTATGTTTAATTTCCTCTGTTGCATTTTACATTAGCTTCATGTATTTGAACTTTCTAGTATTTTCATAGCGGTTTTGCTGGACCATGTTTCCTTATTACTTATATACCAAAGTTCAGCTGTATACTTTCTTAGGCTAGGGTCAAACTAGCATTATTCCCTGCGTTCATGTGGGTTCCATTTAAAACAGAAATTTGTCAGCATTATTGCAGTATTACCGGAAAGGTAAGACAGAGTTAACACTGGCAGTTCATTCCTATAAATGACGTAACCCCGAGTGCGGTTCAAACACTGGCGTCTAAGTGATAGAGTTTGAAATCTTGCGCTTTTTCCAAGCGCATCACATGACGCGAGTGACACGGAAACACGCATCATGTGATGCACTTGCAAAAAGTGTGGGATTTCAAACTCTGGCACTTAAACCGCGCTCGGGGTTCCGTCATCCATAGGAATGAATTGCCAGCGTTAACCCGGTCTTACCTTTCCCGTAACACTTCGTTAATGTTGAAAAATTCTATATTTTAAACGGAACCCCATGAATGCAGGGAATAACACTAGTTTGACCCTATCCTCATAGATGTGTTTTTCAGCTAGCACCTGTTCACACTGGTGTCACCAGTCAGTTTTTTCATATATTGTTAGAATATTTATTTTACTGACTGGGCTCCCTCGCCCCATAGTCATGGTGTGTCCACCATCTTATTGTAGCCAGGCTCCTAACTGCCCATACATGGAGATTTTAATGGTACATACAGGCATTTCAGGTTAGGTACCTGATACAGGAGAACACATTGTCGTTGGTTATCAGAATCAAATGGATCGGCCAATACATCAGCTACGTTTCTCCATTTTTTAAATATTCCTAAGCAGTTTTGCTATGTTACATTCTACATTAGCTTCATGTATTTGCCTATTCTAGTATTTTCATAGCAGTTATGTTTGACCATGTTTTCCTTTCTCTTGCATCCCAGAGTGCAGCTTTATGCTTTCTTATTCCCATCCCTTTTGTCTTCACATATCAAGATGTCATAATGACATTTCATGCCTAGAACTCACCTCTCCATCTTCAGTGGCACTTCTGAACACAGTGCCCTTAAAAAGAAAAGTATCGTTATACTGCCTAATAAAATAAAAATCTCTCATGCTGAGACCCTGAATAAATAATTGCTGTGCTTATTTCACAAAATTACCCCCACTCACACACTGCCCTTAAACAAAATGTCTCCCCCACACTGCCCTTCTGCAAAATGTTCCCTCACCCTGCTGTTCTGCAAAAATGTCCCCCCACATACTGCCCCTTTGAAAAATGTCCAACCCCACTGCCCCTCTGCAAATGTGCCCCACACTGCCCTTTCACAAAATGTTTCCCCAAACTGCCCTTCTACAAAATATCCCTCAAAATTACCCTTCTGCAAAATGTCCCCCCACATACTGCCCCTTTGAAAAATGTCCAACCCCACTGCCCCTCTGCAAATGTGCCCCACACTGCCCTTTTGTAAAATGTTTCCCCAAACTGCCCTTCTGCAAAATGTCCCTCAAAATTACCCTTCTGCAAAATGTCCCCCCACATACTGCCCCTTTGAAAAATGTCCAACCCCACTGCCCCTCTGCAAATGTGCCCCACACTGCCCTTTTGTAAAATGTTTCCCCAAACTCCCCTTCTGCAAAATGTCCCTCAAAATTACCCTTCTGCAAAATGTCCCCCCATACACTGTCCCTTTGTAACATGTCACCCATATACTGTGCGTTTGCAAAATGTCCCCCCATACTGCCGCTATGCAAAATTTCCCTCCATACTGTCCATCTGAAAAATGTCCCCTACACTGCTTCTCTCCATAATATCCTCCCCTCCTTCATAATTCCCCTCTATATAAAGTGTCCCCTTTGCTATACTTTTTCTCATCACAGCAACATCAATCCCCTCCCGCTTTCATCTAAAAGGACAGACAGCACATTAAACCTTCAGCTCCTTCATGGAGCACCTACTTCTGCCCACTGTCTTTGTACCCTTTGTGGCACTAAGGTGCCAGCAGCAGTGTGATGACATCAGCAGTGTGCTAACCTCATCACATTGCTGCACGTTGGGGTGGGGCTGACAGTAGCTCCCCTGTTCTGCCCCTTTCCCATACTTAAGTGTTCAATACCTTTGCAAGTTTTAGACAACTCCGTGGGTCGTATGTTGAGAGGATTATAATGAGAGCACTTGGGCCCCAGGTGATAGCCCAAATTGCCCTCAGCATAATCCATCTATTCAAGTATCCAATATGCTGGTATCAGAATACTACCCCTACATCATGCTGCTCTCAAATGGGGTAGGACAAATCTGATGCCAGATTGCATTTACATCTGGTTTTAACGCTAAATGTATTTTTTTTATTTTTATTTTGATATCATGATTTGTATACAAAAAAGAGAAACATTGCAATTTTTACATTTGAAACTGGGTGTATTCTGAACACATACTTCTCGTTCTTCTATGAAATTAACATGTACAGTAGCAGCGAATGAGTGTTTAAAAGGGTAATTGTGAATGGAGGGGGAGATTTGACATCACTTATTATGAATGGTAAATCCTGTGTTATCAGCTAATAATAATAATATTAACAATAATAAATCTAATTTATATAGCGCCAACATATTCCGCAGCGCTTTACAATACAGTGATATACAAACAGTCATATACATATACAAAGGTAAAAATGAAAAATATACAATACAGTAAGTAATTAAAGTAGAGAATCAATATAAAAATATACAATACACTAACCAGAGAATCAATGTAAAAAGTACAATAAATAAAGCAGTGAAACAGTGTAAAAAATAAAGCAGAAAAACAATGTATAAATACAGTACAGTTATTAGATACAATACAATAAGCAGAGAATCAATGTAAAAAGTACAATACAATAATTAAAGCAAAAATAAAGGTGACCCTGCTCAAAAGAGCTTACAATCTACAACGAGATGAGGGTTAGAGAAAGTACAGGGGCTTATTACAGTGATGGTCTAGGCATCTTGATGAAGTGGGGGATAAAAATGAATGGTTACCAGACAATCTGTGTAGAGCTTTTGGGTTTGGTGGAGTTTGAAGAAGAGTTATGACCAGAGAGTTAGTGAATGGGCTATATACAGTACAAAGGACTTCTATTAGGGAGCATGATAGGCCCAGGGGTGAACTAAACCTCCCTGCTGCCTGAGGTGAACAGCGGCGGGGGTAGGGGGTGCTAGCAGTCTGGCGGTGGGATTAAAGAGCAGGGGGGGCAGGGGAAGGGGCTGCTAGCAGTGTGGCGGCAGAGTTATGGATGCAGGCAGCGGCAAGCCACGGCCAGCACGCATAAAGGAAGCCACCGCTATGTGCAGGGCGCCTCCCACCTGCAGCGTTGCATCTCCCCTGCCTCCTTGCTGCCTGAGCAGAAGGCTCAACTTGTTCAATGGATGCTGTGGCCCTGGATAGGCTACCTTAAAAAGATGTGTTTTTAGGGAGCGTCTAAAGCTATGCAAGTTGTAGATAGTCCTGATTTCTTGGGGTAGAGCATTTCAGAGAGTTGGTGCAGCTCGGGAGAAATCTTGGAGCCGGGAGTGGGAGGATCACATTAGTGCAGATATTAGTCGAAGGTCATTTGTAGAACATAGAGAACGGAATGGGTGATAGACATAGATGAGGGAGCAGATGTAGGGGGGTGCGGCACTGTTAAGAGCTTTGTGGGTAAGAACAAGCAGTTTGAAATGGATCTTGTAGTGTATGGCCAGCCAGTGAAATGACTGGCACAGAGCGCAGGCATCTGAGTAACAATTGGCCAGATGGGTGATCCTGGCTGCTGCATTAACTGTTCTCAACAGTTGGGATTATAACTATGTCCAATACTTGTGGGATACTGATAGTAATCTCACTACCCAAAATGGTGTAACTATATTGCAGATTTGTGAGTGTTGTTCTCCGGCCCCTTCAGCATGCTGTGAGGCACTGTTCTCTTGATAAAAATACTGTAATTTACTCTCTTATACTCATACCATTCTTTGTTTGTCTCCATTTTTTGTAAAAACTATCATTGATGTCATTAAGCTATTTGGTTTTAAAGCTTGATAATAAAAATTGCAATTTTAAAGATACCCCTGATTCCTTTTGGAATTTGTTTGATGCGATAATTAAGGATGGACTGGAGAGGGGAAAGTTTAGGAAGGGGAAGGTCGATTAATAGAGAATTTCAGTAGTCAAGGCAGGAATGGACTAGGGCCATGGTGAGGGTTTTTGTTGTTTCTACGGTGAGAAAGGGGCGGATTCTAGAAATGTTCTTCAGGTGCAAGCGATAAGAGCGGACGAGAGATTGTATATAGGAGGTGAGGGAGAGATCAGTGTGAAACATAACACCCAGACACTGAGCCTGCTGCCTAAGCGTTATCATGCTGCCGCACACTGAGAGAGAGATATCAGATTTAGGGAGGTTAGTGGATGGCGGGAACAGAAGAAGTTCAGTTTTGGAAAGGTTGAGTTTCAGGTATAGAGTAGACATGAAATTAGAAACTGCAGCTAGACAGTTATTGGTGTTCTGTAGTACAGCAGGGGTAAGGTCAGGGGCTGAAGTGTATAATTGTGTGTCATCAGCATAGGGATGGTACTGGAAGCCAAATTGTCACATCGCCATTGGACTCGGTGGCTGGTGTTCCTGCCTCGGCCGCTGGGAGGAGCCGGATTCCTTCGGCTGGTGGCGCCGGTGATAGGAGGGCCTTGTCCTCATATGGAACTGCTCCCGCGACGTCTGCCTCTGTCGCTGAACGCCGCTGTGTTTCCCCTCTGGGTGGTGTTGGTCGCAGAGGAGCGGGCCCTGCAGAGGTGTCCGTTAGGCGCAGCCTGCGTTCTTCTGTCAGAGGTGGCGTGGGTGGAGCCAGTCGTGCATCACCATCTGGCCTGGATCTAGGGGCGGTCCGGTTGAGGTCATCAGGCTGTGAGCTCCAGCCTATGGGAGGTAACCGCGCCCTTCAAATACATTGGAGCCTGTCTTGCAGGCCGCCAGATATAGTTTTGGTTCCCCAGTGATATAGTGTATGTTTAGTTTTGTCTCTGACCTTGCCTGGATTTCTGACTCTGCCTCTGCCTATTGATTTTGTACCTCAGCTGCCCTCTTGGTTTTGCCCTTGACCTTTGCCTGGATTTTTGACTCTGCTACTGCCTGACGATTTTGTACCTTCGCTGCCCTCTCGGTTTTGACTCGGATTTCTGACTTCGTTTTTCGGGTCTTGATTTTCCCCTGGCGACCTCTCCCGGCTCTGTTGCTCATATAGGCAGCTACTCCCTGGGCTCCGCTGTAATTCCAGATCCCTGCATAGGGGTTAAGGGTCTCGGGGTTTCTCGGGGTGCTGCCTACCAGCAGCTCGGCCTCACAGGGGATGGTCGTCACACAAATCTGCTGATGGTCTGTCCAATCGGGGCCGTTTAGAGAGAGAAAAGAAGAGAGCCAAGGATTGAACGCTGAGGGACCCCAATAGTGAGAGGAAAAAGGGAGGAAGTGGAGCCAGCGAATGATACACTGAAAGGTCAAAAAGAATAATCAGAGAATGTTCACCATTACGTTTTGCCGTCAGAAGGTCATTGGTCACTTTGATGAGGGCACTTTCTGTAGAATGTAGGGGGCGTAAACCAGACTATAATGGACATAGAAGAGAGTGAGTGGAAAGGTAATGGGTGGGTGTTGACCAGGCGCTCCAGGAGTTTACAGATGAAGAGAAGATTGGAGACTGGTCTATACTTATTTGTGCACGAGGGGTCAAGAAAGGTTTTCTTTAGTAATGGAGTAATGATAGAATGTTTGAAGGAGAAGGGAAAGATGCAAGAGGAGAGGGAGAGATTGAAGATTTTGGTTAGGTGAGTAGTGATGATCAGAGAGAGGGGCTGGAGTAGGTGTGAAGGAATGGGGTCAGTGGTGCCTGTAGTGGGACAAGAGGAAGAGAGGAGCTTGGAGATTTCTTCTTCTGTAACTGGGTCAAATATGGAGAGTGAGCCAGAGGAAATGTGGGCAAGAATAGGAGTAACAGCGATTGGAGGCTGGGAGCTGATTTTCCTGACGGATGGTGTCTATTTTTTCATAAAGTAAGAAGCCAGATCATCAGCACAGAAGTCAGTGATAGGGGCCTGCACTTTAGGACTGAGGAGAGAGTGAAAGGTTTCAAAGAGTTTTATTGGATTGTTGGATAGTGAGGAGATCAAGGTGGTGAAGTAGGTCTGTTTGGCAAGGTGAAGGGCAGAGTTGTAAGTTTTTAGCATGAATGTCTAATGGATAAAGTTTTCTGATGAGCGAGTTTTCCTCCATAGGTGTTCAGCACTCCTAGAGCATCGCTGGGGGAATCGAATTTGTGATGTGAGCCAAGGCTGTTTTATTCTATGTTTGGAGGTTCTTAGGCTGAGTGGCACTACTTGGTCTAGGGTGCTTCTGAGAGTGTCATTGTAGTGAGTCACAGCCAGATCTAGGACAGAAGAAGGAGGAGATTGGGGACAGTGATGAGAGTAAAGCGTCTGTGAGTGTATGAGGGTTAATGGCCTGTAGATTTCTGAATGTGTGATAGGTAGGAGTGTGCTGGGGTGGGCTAGGATTTGTGAGCGTGAAGGAGAGAATGTTGTGGTCAGAGAGGGGAAGAGGTGAATTGTCTAAGAAGGAGGTGGAGCAGAGCCGGGTAAAGACTAGGTCAAGGGTGTTACCATCCTTGTGTGTCTCAGAGGTTGAGACTGTGAGAGGCAAAGAGAGGTGGTTAGAGATAGGAGCTGGGATGCAGATAAGGAGATGAGGCTGTTTATGGGGATGTTAAAGTCTCCCAGAATAAGGGTTGGTAATTCTGAGGACATGAAGTGCAGCAGCCACGCGGAAAAATGATTGAGGAACTAGGTGAGTGACCCTGAGGGCCGGTATACAACCGCTACTCTGAGGGGGAGGGGATGGAAGATCCTAATTGTGTGGACCTCAAAAGAGTAAAATGAGAATGATGGGGCTGGAGGGATAACCTGGAATGTACATTGTGGGGACAGGAGTAAGCCAACTCCACCACCATAAATAAACTAAAAGAAGGAAGCAAGCGGAGATAGGGTCTTATCTTTTTAACAATCATCAGCTAAAGAGCCGTAATGAACATTGCTCACCTGGTCTAGTTGTGTGACACACAACCAGTATGAAAAACATGTAATGGCGGCTGCTGCTGGACCCACACCTCCACGTGCTATGTGGTCAAATTCCAGAATTTTCCAGGGACAATGTGTCGTCGGTCCGCTCTGCCACAAATAACTGAATCAAAAGTTCACTTATAGATTTATTTGGATCTATCCAACGCATTTCAGAGCCTGCTATGCTCATTCATCAGGGAGTGTATGAGGTACCGCATACACTCCCTGATGAAAGAGCATAGAAGGCTCCGAAACGCGTTGGATGGATCCAAATAAATGTATAGAGTGAACTTTTGATTCAGTTATTTGTGGCAGCGCGGACCGACGACACATTGTCCCTGGAAAACTCCACCACCATGTCTGTTCCTAGGTCTCAGCGAATGGGAGAAATTTAAGCCGCCATGAGAAATAGCAGCAAGGGAAGCAGTGTCTGAATGCTGGATCCAGGTTTCAGTGAGGGCCAGGAGGTTAAGAGAGTCAATGAGAAAGTAGTTGTGGATAAAGGGAAGCTTGTTGCATATAGACCGAGGATTCCAGAGTGTGCAATTAAAGGAGGGAGATGAAGATGTGCATGTAATGGCAATAAGGTTAGTAGGGTTTCTATGTGATGTAGGGGAGGGGTTGAAGTTTTCAGTGGGCGGACCAAGGTTGGGAGAGATATCACTTGACAGGAGCAGCAGTAAAAAGAGAAAGAGCAAATAGTTTTTGGATGTAGGGCATGGTTTATTATTAGGGATGAGCAAGTAGAATCATACTATTCGGTACTCGCCAAATAGTAACGATATTCGGGCTACTCTCTACTCCCCGAGTTTCTCGGGAGTAGCGAGTAGTCCTTTCACTTTCACAGTGTATCTATATATACACTGCGAAAGTGCACTAAAAGTGAATAAAAGTTGTTAAAAAAAAAAAAATATTATACTCACCTATCCAATGGCTGCACCGGGACCGGCAAAGAAGACATCCGATCAACGAGAAGGACCTGTGAGTCTGACAGCCAATCAGATGGCTGGTAGCGATCTGGCCAATCAGACAGCCAGACGTGACAAACCACGTGATCGCTACCAGCCACCTGATTGGCCAGATTGCCAGGTTATTGATGCACGTTCCAGACCTGGCAATCTGGCCAATCATGTGGCTGGTAGCGATCACTTGGTTTGTGATGTTTGGCCATTTGATAAGCCAGATCGCTACCAGTCATCTAATTGGCTGTCAAACTCACAGGTCTTCTCGTTGATCGGATGTCTTCTTTGCCGGTCACGGTGCAGCCATCGGATAGGTGAGTATGATATTTTTTTAAATTTTTAACAACTTTTATTTACTTTTAGTGCACTTTCGCAGTGTATATATAGATACACTGCGAAAGTACTCGCCCACCCATTCACTGCCATTGGACTCGCTATACTCGCAATGAGTACAGAGTACCGGGACCAACTCTTTGCGAGTATAGCGAGTCCGATTATTGCAGTACTCACTCATCCCTATTTATTATGCAAAACTTTGGAATACGATGGGCTGAGATTATTCAGTAAACTGAAGATAACATGGGAGCTGTACATAGAGTAGGGAAGGAGAGAGGGGCTGATGTAAATAAGTTGTGATGGAGGGGGGGATGGGGTGGTGAAAGTGGGTGGTGAGAGCACATAGGAAAACAAACAATGAAATAAAAGACATGGTAAAAATTGATAGTGAAAAGAGTTATACACATTGTTTTCAGTGATCCTTTATGTGATTACCTTCCAGTCTATCCCAGTCAATTCCGGTCAATTTCTGGCTTATATTCAGTTGTGTATAGAGGTCTTTCCTGTCTCTGTAATCTTGAGGATAATGAGACTGCTAAAAAGCCTCCTTTAATGAACAGAAAGTATGACTCTAAAACAGACTAGGCGGCAAGTGTGAAAATGACAAGGTGTTTAATTTTGCTTTTAATATAAACTGTGATATGAAAAAATAAATTGTAAAAAAAATACAGTTTATACAAAATCCTGACTTAAACAATACCTTATTTTCTAATGATACATGTCATTTAAAGGAGTTGTCCAGAATCAGGAAAAGGGATCTATATTTTGTTAGAAACAGTGCACGTCAACCCATTTAGATGGTTGCATTGCAATCCCTATGGCAGCCTGTAGACTGGTGTGGCGCTGTTTCCGGGGATACTTTTTTTCTGTTCCTGGATAACGCATGTAATGTTTGTGTATTTTCATGTCTGAAATATTTCACCCAATTAAACATAGAGCATGAAAACTAGACATTTACTGACTGTATATGAATGACTTGTCATTCACAAATTAAAGACATCATTTAGATGTAAGATGCATTGTTTTAAAGTTAATCCCAAACCTGCTCAGCCTTAGGATAGCTTTACAGGATGACCTAACAGAGGTGCGTAGACTAGGGTGCACCCTTCTTCTTGAAACAGGAGCAGATCATTAATTTGCCTCAAGCCAGAAACCAATTAACTGGTATATAAGTACCGTAATTTAGTGCTCGACAGTCTCCACAGAACAACAGGCTTGCTGGAAAGAAATGTCAAATTTGAAAGTGAAGTATGGCTCAAAGTTTCCAAAACAGCCGGTGACAACTTTGAGTAGCTGCGTAGCATTTACTCTAAACTACATAGAGATTAGCTGCCATTCCCATAGGCAACCTTATTAACCATTCATTTAAATAGTGTTTAACATTGTTTTGGAAATGTTTTCCCGAACATGACGACAAGAGTGTATTCCAAGGTAGTATGGATAAAAAGTAAAAGGACTATGCATTCTGCAGATGTCTTAAAGCTTGACGAATATCTCATTAATGTCTTAATGTGTATTGTTCTGCAAATATTGATTTTTTTGGAGTAGCTACTCCCAATATGTGGCACTAAAGAGACAGCTGTCTCTGTGCTCACCAGAGGTCGTTTGCATACCTTTTTCCCAGGGAACATTGACTACTAGCCAATAAGATTAGTAACATCAGAGAGTCCCTAGCATACATGTTTATTAGAGATTATAGGCAAAAAAATGATGAATCAAAAATATTCACTCCATATGGAGATATATTATACACTGTGTGCAGAAGTATTAGGCAAATTAGTATTTTGATCACATGATACTTTTTATACAGGTTGTCCTACTCCAAGCTGTATAGACTTGAGAGCCAACTACCAATTAAGTAAATCAGGTGATGTGCATCTCTGTAATGAGGAGGGGTGTGGTGTAATGACATCGACACCCTATATAAGGTGTGCTTAATTATTAGGCAAATGCCTTTCCTTAGGCAAAATTGGTCAGAAGAGAGATTAGACAGGCTCTGAAAAGTCCAAAATTGTGAGATGTCTTGCAGAGGGATGCAGCAGTCTTGAAATTGCAAAATGTTTGAAGCGTAATTGACTCACCGTGGCCGGCTGACTCCGGTTGATACAGGCGATGCTTCCTTCCTCCTTGTCACGGGTGGACCGCGCCTGCCGGTAGTGGGGCCCGGTGTAGTGCAGATCAAAAGTGAAGACGTCTTGGTGGAACAGATTAAAGGGGTTTTAATTTATTCGTGACGCCACCTATGAGTAGATTCGGTAAGGGCTACCGACGCTGCGGAACCCCCGGGGGATGGACAGCAGCAAGATGTTACGCTCCCCACAGGCTGAGCGGTGATCCCCGGAGGCTGGAGCTGCTCAAGATGTTGTGCGGCAGCTGCGGTTACTTGTTAGTGCGGACGGACAGTTCATAAGGAAGCACGGACACAGGTAGTCTCTGCAACGGGTCTTTACTGTAACCAGCAGGCAGTACATGGCATACAGTGGTTGAGTAGTAGACCGGGTGGACTCAGCAGTAATAGTGTTCCTCAGAGATCCGCAAGTGTTCCTCCATTCTACCTAACTTGTTTATCGCTAGCGTCGCCCAGGAATACCAGGTCGGGTACTGGGAGGCTGCTTCAATGCCCTATCCATGATATACGTCCTGGATGCTTTGGGGAGCCTTGGATCCCTCAGTGGGTACACCGCTGGTTAGACAACTGGAAACTGACTGGTGGTGGGGTGCTCCTGTGAAGCTATTCCTCCACTCTTCTGGTTCGCGTAGCAGAGGTGAACTGCTGCCAGCTTCGGTACCAGTGAACCGGCTGTGAGTTGTGGGCACGGGAGTCTTTTGGGAACCCGTGTAGAAATGCCCAATCCCGGTGGTTAAGGCCTCAGGTGCTGACACCCGACCGGTGACGGCCCAGGGGCCCGCACGGGGTGCGGAGCCCCCGCTCCTCTCCAAGTTCTGTGTTCTAGGCTCTGCTCTAGATTCCAGACTCTTCTCATCTGTCTAGACTATTGTGTGTTCTACTACACTACCCTAACACTCCACCCACCAGGATCTATGATTGGTCCCCTGTTCTAGGTGTTGCATGTTGGGTTGGATCTCAAAGTTAACTATTTCATTGCTGAGTCAGAGAATATTGCGGCTGCAATACTCCCTTGTGACGCACTCGTTGCGGGGCGCCACACTCCCCCTTGGTTGAATAAGCTTGTCCCCAAGCTTCAAACTACTCACATTACAGAGGTTTTTGTATTTTTATACATATATGACACACTTTTATTAAAATGAAAACAGGTAAAGGTATGCTTTGGTGACATAAGCAAAGAAACAGGTAATCACTCTGTATAGACCCGGCGTGCGGTCGGCTGTCCTTTAACTAGAGTCCAGGCTGTAGCCGCAAGATCTCACAGTCAGTGATTAACGGGAACAGAGTCATTGAGGAAGTTCAAGTTTTAAAGTCACTGGCACGGAGAACGATGGCGCACCCGGATAGCGAACCACCCATCTGCACAAGCGTATCGCTCGTAGGTGATAATATCGCCCCGGTATAGGTCGCGATCGGGATGTCCTCTTGGCAAGTTTGACTCAACGTCCCGGCGCCCCACAAACACCTCCTCATTCAAACCCACCTCCCAAGCGAACCCCCACCCGGTATGTAAGTTAAAGGTGGAAATTCTACCTTCACGGCGGAGTTCATCAGGCAGCGGCGGCTGGCGGCGAGCCTCGGCACGGGCCTGCATGTTGGCGCGTTCACGGGCTTGCCACTCCTCTCGTCGTCTCTGGCGTACATCTCCGTCGTTACGGCTCGGGGTGTAGAGATGAGTAACGGAGCTGGTGGTTTGGCGGGAAGCTTGAACTTGGCGGGCTGTCTGTATCGGCACCCGGTGGAACGGCACAGGGGAAGGTGTCGGCATTGCACCCGACCAGTGTACCCGAGCTGTATGCCCGGTAGGAAGTTCCTTGTTGTCTCCCCAAGCGAACCCGGTGTCGAAATCCTCAGCGGTGCTGTGGGTCTCGTCGTCATCCTCTCCGACCTCTTCCTTGATGACCACATCGGGCTGCTCGTGTGCTGGAGATGTTGAAGCTAGTTCCGTTGTACAACAGGGCGGTGGTGCTGTGGATCCTTCCGTAGGGACGTCCTTCAGGGCTTCCAGGCTGCCTGCCTCTTCATCTGTTTCCGCAGGTAAAGGTGTTTCAATCCCGGTTACCAGGTAGGCCTCGGCAATAGCAAGGGAAGCCTCCGGTACGGGGACGAAACAAGCGACTGTCTCTGTAGTGGTGAAACATGTCGCGGGTTCCTCAGTGGGAACCTGGTAGAGATCAAGTTCTTCTGTGGAGCATAGTATGAGCTCCGGCTCAAGAACGGGGTCGGTTGCGATATTGGTCGCTGGAACGGGTCGAGTTGTGGCCTCCACCGGAATGACGCAGTCTATTGGCTCTGGTGACGGAGCAGGACAGGTGGTAGGCGACGGTGAGGCAGTTGAGAAGCTGGTGACGTCGTCTGGGCTTGGAGAAGCTGTACCCGGCTCTGCTGCATCGCATGGTGTAGTCATCTGCCTAGGGTCGCGCTCCAGCTGCGAATCGTCCATTCCACAGTCTCTAGTAACCGCACCCGGAGGTCTTGTAGAGCCTCTAGCCAGAAGTCGGGGCTGCCGTCTACGGTAAGGGCAGGATCCGGACCCGGTTGGCTAATGGCTGCACTGGCCTCCGCCTCGACCTCCCGCAATAGGTCTTGGAGTCTCATGCTGGCCATTCTCTTCTTTGGAGGGAAACCACACCCGTTCAACCGGTAAGACGTTCTGGTTGAGCTGGTGAAGAAGTCTTCTCTCTGCCTCTGACACTCCCATTTTCTGTGGGCTTTTGTAGTCCAATCGTGGGAAAAGTCTTTGGGGTCCGCCCCCATGGTTGATTCGAGCAATCAGGGCGGACAAAGAGTTTGGCGCCTTTTGTCTTTAGCCCTCCCACAATGAGGGGGGGGGTTGACTCACTCCTGGGCTTGCACGTGGCGGCTTCTTGTGGCGGGAACGCCATCTTGGGCGCCATCTTGACCCAATGGTGAAAAGGCGGGAAAGTTCTTTTAGGGACGAACAAAGTCCAAATTGTAGACAATAAAGTCCATTTTAAGCACAATATACCCGTTGGGTAACGGGCCTGCTCGTATCCTGTTCGTGACGCCACTTTCTGACTCACCGTGGCCGGCTGACACCGGTTGATACAGGCGATGCTTCCTTCCTCCTTGTCACGGGTGGACCGCGCCTGCCGGTAGTGGGGCCCGGTGTAGTGCAGATCAAAAGTGAAGACGTCTTGGTGGAACAGATTAAAGGGGTTTTAATTTATTCGTGACGCCACCTATGAGTAGATTCGGTAAGGGCTACCGACGCTGCGGAACCCCCGGGGGATGGACAGCAGCAAGATGTTACGCTCCCCACAGGCTGAGCGGTGATCCCCGGAGGCTGGAGCTGCTCAAGATGTTGTGCGGCAGCTGCGGTTACTTGTTAGTGCGGACGGACAGTTCATAAGGAAGCACGGACACAGGTAGTCTCTGCAACGGGTCTTTACTGTAACCAGCAGGCAGTACATGGCATACAGTGGTTGAGTAGTAGACCGGGTGGACTCAGCAGTGATAGTGTTCCTCAGAGATCCGCAAGTGTTCCTCCATTCTACCTAACTTGTTTATCGCCAGCGTCGCCCAGGAATACCAGGTCGGGTACGGGGAGGCTGCTTCAATGCCCTATCCATGATATACGTCCTGGATGCTTTGGGGAGCCTTGGATCCCTCAGTGGGTACACCGCTGGTTAGACGACTGGAAACTGACTGGTGGTGGGGTGCTCCTGTGAAGCTATTCCTCCACTCTTCTGGTTCGCGTAGCAGAGGTGAACTGCTGCCAGCTTCGGTACCAGTGAACCGGCTGTGAGTTGTGGGCACGGGAGTCTTTTGGGAACCCGTGTAGAAATGCCCAATCCCGGTGGTTAAGGCCTCAGGTGCTGACACCCGACCGGTGACGGCCCAGGGGCCCGCACGGGGTGCGGAGCCCCCGCTCCTCTCCAAGTTCTGTGTTCTAGGCTCTGCTCTAGATTCCAGACTCTTCTCATCTGTCTAGACTATTGTGTGTTCTACTACACTACCCTAACACTCCACCCACCAGGACCTATGATTGGTCCCCTGTTCTAGGTGTTGCATGTTGGGTTGGATCTCAAAGTTAACTATTTCATTGCTGAGTCAGAGAATATTGCGGCTGCAATACTCCCTTGTGACGCACTCGTTGCGGGGCGCCACATAATCACCGAACAATGAAGCGTTTCATCGCAAATAGCCAACAGGGTCGCAAGAAGTGTGTTGGGCAAAAAAGGCGCAAAATAACTGCCCATGAATTGGGGAAAATCAAGCATGAAGCTGCCAAGATGCCATTTGCCACCAGTTTTGCCATATTTCAGAGCTGCAACGTTACTAGAGTATCAGAAAGCACAAGGTGTGCGATACTCAGGGACATGGCCAAGGTAAGGAAGGCGGAAAAACGACCACCTCTGAACAAGAAACATAAGATAAAACGTCAAGACTGGACCAAGAAATATCTTAAGACTGATTTTTCAAAGGTTTTATGAACTGATGAAATGAGAGTGACTCTTGTTGGGCCAGATGGATGGGCCAGAGGCTGGATCAGTAAAGGGCAGAGAGCTCCACTCCGACTCAGACGCCAGCAAGGTGGAGGTGGGGTACTGGTATGGGCTGGTATCATCAAAGATGAACTTGTGGGACCTTTTTGGGTTGAGGATGGAGTGAAGCTCAACTCCCGGACCTACTGCCAGTTTCTGGAAGACAACTTCTTCAAGCAGTGGTACAGGAAGAAGTCGGTATCGTCAAGAAAAACATGCAGGACAATGCTCCATCACATGCATCCAACTACTCCACAGCGTGGCTGGCCAGTAAAGGTCTAAAAGAAGAAAAATAATGACATGGCCCCCTTGATCACCTGATCTGAACCCCACAGAGAACCTGTGGACCATCCTAAAATGTGAGATCTACAGGGAGGGAAAACGGTACACCTCTGGGAACAGTGTCTGGGAGGGTGTGGTGGCTGCTGCACGCAATGTTGATCATAAACAGATCAAGCAACTGACAATCTATGGATGGAGGCTGTTGAGTGTCATCATAAAGAAAGGTGGCTATATTGGTCACTAATTTTTTTGTGTTTTGTTTTTACATGGCAGAATGTTTATATCTAAATTTTGTGCAGTTATATTTGTTTACCTGGTGAAAATAAACAAGTGAGATGGGAATATATTAGGTTTTTATTAAGTTGCCTAATAATTCTGCACAGTAATAGTTACCTGCACAAACAGATATCCTCCTAAGAGCCAAATCTAAAAAAAAACATTCCAACTTCCAAAAATATTAAGCTTTGATATTTGAGTCTTTTGGGTTGATTGAGAACATAGTTGTTGATCAATAATAAAAATAATCCTCTACAATACAACTTGCCTAATAATTCTGCACACAGTGTAAACAGAAGAGCAAACACGAAGTGTAAGGCTAAAATCAAGAGTATTTTTGTCAAGATTCCTCTGCTCTGCATTCAGGGTGTGCTGGGCTGGTTGATTGACAACTTCATCATCCTATCTGGAGCTTGGATGTGTTGGGCTGTTAGTTTTCTATTGACAGCTCAGTAGCCTAATCTCTTTCCAGCTTGTGCTGAGATTCTGCAGCTGCTCTTTTTCTTATTTAATTGCTAAGCCTTTTAGCTCTGCTGCTTTTCCCGGACTGCCAATCTTAGTTTCAGCTTTGAGCTGCTTAGTTGGTCTCTTGAATCTGTGCTCTGAGAGTTTATCTTTTGCCTTCCTGATCCTGCCTCTGTTTGACCATTCTTTTGTCTCGTCCCTCTGTTCTGATCTGCTCCTCTCCAGGTAACTGACCTTCGTCCGTGGCTTAATTACGCGTCTGTTTCATCCTCTCTGTCTTGACGTGCTCTCCTGGTATCTGATCCGAATGTTTGACTATTCCACTTCTTCTTGTCCGTGTGGTGACTAGCATCAAATTTGTATTATTTTCATTAAAAATACATAATACCACAAAATGAGAAAGGACAATACAATAATTCAATATGAAGAGAAATATATAATGAGAATAGACCCAGAATAAAGCAGTCAGCCCTTAGCAGAAAGAAAAGAGGTATAGGGGTCCCTCAGAGTATGTAAAGTCAAGACTAATGGAGTATATTAAATAGAAGGTATATATAGCCCGGCAGTGGCCCATCTTGAAACTCATGGGGCCCGTTGCAAAAGCTCCAATGAGGCCCTCAATTATTGCAAATCTTTAATAGCATTAGTCTTTTTCTATAGGCCAAAGGGAATTTCGCCCCACTAGGCTCCAGGGCCCCGGGTAAGATTGAAACCCCTGCACCTATTGTAGTTACAATATACAAGCCCAAAAAGAGGGGACAATATTTTGTAAAATTGAATCTTCAAAAGTATAGGACTCAAATCCCCAGACAATCTATGCAATTAGATATGGGTCAAATCACTACCTATATATCAATGAACAATTAATTTCAAATAAACACAGTAATATAACTTACACATTAGGGAAGTAGCCCAAGAAAGCATCTAAGTGGGAAAGGACACCTCCAACGCGTGTTTCGTGGGCTAGAATAGCATTGCTTCTTCAGAGAGAGGTTTATACTAAGGGCTGTCCTTAATACTTAATCCTTGGTCTATTCTCATTATTTACCGTATGTCTCTTTATATTTATTTATTGTATTGACCTTTTTCATTTTGTTGTATTATGTTTTTAATTAAAACAATGTACAATACAAAATAATATTGTGGAATCGTGGTTGGCCACACTGCGCTTTTTGCACATTCGTGAGGATCATTTAATTTCAAGGACCACTCGGACAGGCACGGATCTGTGCCAATGGATGCACACTGATGTCCACGAACATTTTTTTAACGGATCCGTCATCAGTTAGCAGAGATAGGGCTGGATGGAGCTGTATCTTGCTTTTGAGCATGCTCAGTACAGCAAAACAGAGCCATTTTACGTATCCGTTTTTTTCACGGATCTGTCTCCATAGACCCCCATGTTATTTGACGCGGACCATGACGGATCCTTTTCTGTCCGTTTGTGTCTGCATTTTTGAAGGAAGCCCAAAATCGGAGTAGTCTCTGATTCTGGGTACATGAAAAAAGCGTTCACAAATGGATCCCTGACAAAAATGACACAAATGGATGGCCAGATAGGACCAATCTGCGCCGTAGGGATACACAGGAGGCCAAAACGGATCCCTGGCTATCTGTTTCAAAATGGATAGACACAGATTTCCCAAAAATGCAGTGTGAAGGGGGCCTTGCTCCCCTGTTTATAATATAGCCAATAAGATTCCCTATGCCAGCTATTGGTATGTAGAAGGGGAAATATTACCCAGCCAAACCACACTGTGCTCTGTACTGATGAGCGAGAAGAATCCTTTAACAGCTATCTACAGATGGTGATTCTTTCATCCAGAAAAGTTTGTTTTTATCCTTAATTAGTATGAGTGAACATGCTTGCCACTGCTCGAGACTCAAGTGAGCATCGCGGTGCTTGAGTACACTCAGTACTCAGCCGAGTATTGCGGGCTATTGGATCTGTAATAGTTGAATGACCAGATACAAGGAGCCAGCTTCATTCAGTGAACGATCGAAGCCAACACCCCAGTGAGAGCCGCTTGCAGTCTCAATGAGTCTCACTAGGTGTAATATCAATGTGCCCGGAAGCTGTGTGTTAATTAAATAAAAAAAAAAAAAAAACCTTTCCAGAAATGCTCTGTTTTTGGCTGGCTGGATGTAAGTGGAGAGCCCGACTGCCGGTGACTAATAGACTTCTATTATACTCGTTACTAGAGTCAACCCCATCATAATGTCCAATCTGCTCAATTTGAGTAATGAGCACCTGAGAACTTTAGTGCTCACTTACCATTAATTCTTAACCCTCCCAATACACTATAAATAACTGGCAGCCCAATGATTCCTTGGCCAATTGCTCATTCGACAGCTGTTTCATCCAATTCCCCATAGAGTGGGAATGCTCAACAAAACGCTCCAATGTTTTCTATGAGAGAGCCATTGTCAGACTTCTTTGACAGTGGCTTATCTTCCAGTGAACAATTGGTGAGGTATTCATTTCTTTTTGCCATTTGCCGACCTCCTATTGTTAAGCAAAATGACGGCCAACTATTAAAAAGCAGATATTGTTGTAAAATTTGAGCAGAATTTGATTTTACTCAAATAAATTTGTCCATCACTAGTTACTCTGCTTAGAGGCTGTTGCCAAACACTGTGCTCAGATCCTATTCAGGCCAATATCATAAGACAATCTCTTCATAGGATATACAGTTAAAACCAGAAGTTAACATCTAGTATATAAAAAGACATTTATGCATTTATTCTCACTTTCTGACATGAACACTATAATTACCGTATTTATATATGCTAAACGCCGTCATAATGATAGTGAGAAAAAGTTTTAAGACATTTGTATTACTTTCTGCAAAGTTTACAAACATTTCATTACTATTTGGTACCATTGCCCTTAAACTGTATGACTTGGGTCAAACATTTTGGATATCCTTCCACAAGCTTCTCATAATAGTTGGTAGGAATTTAGGCCCATTCTTCTTGACAGAACTTGTGTAACTGAGCCATGTTTGTAGCTCACCTTGCACCTGCCTTTTCAGCTTTGCCCATAAATTTTCAATAGGATTGAGACCAAGGCCTTGTGATGGCCCCACCAAAATATTGAGTTTGCTATCATCAAGCCACCTTGTTACCAGTTTGGTAGTATGCTTCAGGTCGTTGTCCATTTGAAAGATCCATTTACACCCAAGGTTCACCTTCCTGGCTGATGTTTTGATGTTGATTAGTATTGCCACATAATCGTCTTTCCTCATGATGCAATCTATTTTGTGGAGTGCACCAGTCACTCCCGCAGCAAAAAAACCTCACAACATGTTGCTGCCACCCCCGTGTTTCACAGTTGGGATGGTGTTGTTAGGCTTTCAAACCTCTCTTTTTCCTCCAAATGTAACAATGGTCGCCAAATAGTTCAATTTAAGTTTCGTCAGACCACAGGACATGTCTCCAAAAATTTAGGTCTTGGTTTCTGTGTGCAATATGCAAAAATTCATCTTTTTTTTATGTTTTGTGTGTTGTGACGCCACCCATGGAATGCGGCCGGAATGGCCGCTGCTGCAGTCGGGACCTCTGGGGATGATGGAAGTAATCGCAAAGATGGTTGCGCTCTCTACGGGAAGAGCAGATCCCCAGGGCAACTGAATAGTTTATTGTATGTGCAGGGCTCGTCGGAGGTGTAGGGTTCATGATACAGTCAGGCAGTCTCCTGCTGCCGGTTCACAAAATAAGTCTCTCTCTCTTCAGGCGCAGTAATCACAGGCTCACACAGCATAGAGCTTTAACCGGGTTTACTCTCTTCCTCAGCAGATGGTTAGTTTACAGACAGCACAGTGGCAGCTCCGGTGTGGTCTAAGCAGCCGGGAAAACTCATCTGAATCAACCCCTTTCATGTTCCTTTCATGGGTCTTTCGGTCTATCCGCACTCTAGCTATGATGTAGTGGCCATGGGCTTTCAGTGGACGACCCTCTGGGTCCCTTAGGCCTAATACGGCGGTCTTCTTTTCACTGCGACAGAGGCTTTAAAGACTCCGCACCCCACCGGGGTTTGTGGTTGGAGCATAGAGCTTCCTGGCCACTTCAGCAGAGCCGGCACTCTGGTTCCGGCCCAGTCCCTCAGTGTCCCCGCTAATTTGAGCAGACCTTGGGAATCCTTCCTTGTCTCACCACGGTCTACAGCCCGGGACCCAGACCAGCCTCAAGGTGGCACAGGCTGCCGGGTCCATGTCCTCTCAGTCTTGTATGATGGTGTTCTCGCCTTTCCTTCTGACTGAACTTGACTCTCTGGTGTCACTTGGCTGACTGGCCTCTGTGAACCTGGTGTTGTGTCCTTTTGTTACCTCCCCTAACCAGGTCCTGTCCTAACTTTCCCACCCTCCACACTTGACTCCTCCCACCATCTCGTTGCTGGGCATAGAGTGCCTAGACTTGGGATCGGAGTGTGTTGGGTGTGTGTTTGGGGAGACCGACTTATCGATCCCGGCTGACACGCCATCTAGTGGCAACCGGTCCACAGGGGCGCCACATATGAGGTACTGTATATAACATGTATTTAAAACTCTTATTGAATGCACTAAACAGTATATGCCAATAAAATCTGACTATAAAACAAAAGGAAAAAAATTGCAGTCTTTGTTTGGAATTCACAGAGATGATAGTCCAGGAAGTTGGGTGTAAAAATAACAACTTACAACCCAGCAATTACCAAACTGGTACCTATAAATTGCAGGTTCTAACCCCAAATAAAAATGCAAAAAATACTTATTTTGTATCAGAAATGCAAATGCAGCTCAAAGAAATAATACTCCGAGCCGTTCTCCTCGCTTCCTGTTATTTTCTCTCTATATAATTTTCAAATTACAGGTTTACGTCAAGAGAATAATTAAGTCAAGTATAACTTTTCTTAGAAAAGTCTGAGTCTGTGCACCAATTATGGAGCATGAGAATATATAAAACGTCTACATCTTTAACTTGTTCCATGAAAATGATAAGTTGTTGTCAAACAGATGTACAATACTGGAGATTTTCTAGATTCTGTAATGTAGTCTATTTGGAGTCAAAAATTCTTACCATTATGTTGACCCTTAGAGGACTCAGCACTAAAGCTTTGCCCACAAAACATTTTCACTCTGTTTGTACAAGAGCTTAAGGCCCTGTCTCACATAACGATATCGTTAGAGAGATCGTTGTAACTGTGACGTTACAACGATCTCTCCAGCGATGTCGTTCTGTGTTTCTGTGTGACACTTAGCAGCGATCAGGCCCCTGCTGTGAGGTCGCTGATCGCTGCAAAGTGCTCTGGATCATTTTTTGATCGTTGGTTTCCCGCTGGTCAGCACGCATCGCTGCGTGTGACAGCGAGAAACCAGTGATCAGTGACCTCACTGACTGGTAACCATGGTAAACATCAGGTATCCAGGAGGCGCGCTGCCTAGATACCCAGTGTTTACCATGGTTACCAGCATCCTCCCTGCTTAGCACTGCCTGTAAGCAGGGAGGACACTGGAAACTATGATGATATCCAGGCAGCGCTAAGCAGGGAGGACGCTGGTAACCATGGTAAACACTGGGTATCCAGGCAGCGCACCTGCAGGGAGAACGATGACATCGCCTTCAGCGATGTGGGAGGTGGCTCCCATGACCTGATCGCTGGAGAGATCTGCCTTTTTGACAGCTCCCCAGCGATCCCGGCAGGTCGTTATCGCTGTCGGGATCGCTGGAGCTGTCGTTATGTGTGACTGGGCCTTTAGATGACCAATGAGAAAAATAAAATCGTGTGGTGCTGATTATCACCCCGCATACAATTAACCAGCAGGAAGGCTTGGATCTTGTTTGTCTCTCTTCTGGGATGTTTTGTTTGCTGATATTGCAGTGCAACACAGGATGCATGCATAGATGCCAAGTAAGACCCCATATACAGTACAGACCAAAAGTGTGGACACACCTTCTCATTCAAAGAGTTTTCTTTATTGTCATGACTATGAAAATTGTAGATTCACACTGAAGGCATCAAAACTATGAATTAACACATGTGGAATTATATACTTAACAAAAAGGTGTGAAACAACTGAAAATATGTCTTATATTCTAGATTTCTTCAAAGAAGCCACCTTTTACCTTGATTACTGCTTTGCACAGTCTTGGCATTCTCTTGATGAGCTTCAAGAGGTAGTCACCGCAAATGGTTTTCACTTCTCAGGTATGCCCTGTCAGGTTTAATAAGTGGGATTTCTTGCCTTATAGATGGGGTTGGGACCATCAGTTGTGTTGAATGATCCATTATCCCTAAACATTTCCCCTGCATTTTTAAGTGACTCTGCAGGGCCACAGAGCCGGGTCTCAGCCCCCATGCGTCCCCCAAGAGACCGGACCAGCCCTGTTCCGAGTACCCCATGGCCCTGGGGACGAGTCACACATGCTACAGATCCCCTAATGAATGTGTTTGTTGAGAGCGTGAATTTTTTGCCAGCATAAAAAACTTTATTGTCAGCACAACACCCCATGTAAACAGGGGATATGGTACAGTCAAAATTACGCTGTATAGTGACATCATTCTTCCCCATTCATTTTTCTCAGCAAAGAAATCTGCAAGCTATTAGCGTTACAATGCTGTCCATCCATCTTTCTGAAAGTACAGCAACCATGAGAAAATGTACTGGTTTCCTCCTGGGAGCACTTTAAGTGAATGTGGTGTGCCTGGAGCAATTACACTCATTGTTCACAACATTATGAGCATTGTCTGTAAGTAGACCTGGCATTTTGATTGACAGCTCACCCCAGATAGACGTGCTGCAGAGTGAGCTGTCAATCAAATTGCTGGCGCATGCGTACACCCAACACTCACTGTCTACTGTGACTGTAGCTGCTCCAAGCATGCCTCTACTACTGAAAGACAGCCGCTGCCAGAAAGAAAGAAAGTTAATTTTGTACTGATAGCAGTATTTGGGATGCTGAAAAACAATAATGATGCTCAAATTTGCGAACTTTTGCTATCCTTTGATACAACTTAAAGAGCAGAGTGCATCTTCATTATTGCACTAATAGAGATGAGTAGATCGATCCGCATAGAGTTGAGAGTCGAATTTCCTGAAATTCACAATTCACAATTGAATGTGTTGAGATTTGATAAAAAAAAATTACAAAAATTGCACTTAAAATTCCCACAATGGAGAAGCATCAGACAGCAGGTTAATGTCATTTGGGCGCTTCCCCATAATGGCATGCAACTATAACCTTGTATTACACACATAGACATGTTCACATGGACAACATTTTTAGTCCTTTTCTTGCATACTAATATAAAAATATCAATGGTCACTGAGATATCTTAAAATTGACAAAACTAATTTTCAACTTAAATTTCAACTTAAATCAGACCTAGCGTTTCCATTGAGGTTCAACAATAAAAAAAATCCTCAAAAATTATGGTACCCTTGAAAATAATTTGTCCATAGGCAAATGTAAAACAAAAGTGCATCTTATAATTAGCATCACAGATGCCTGCAAATTTGTAATCAGTCAGATTACCTACAAAAAGGGTGAAAAGTAGTCACTGTGCTGTTTGTTATCATGGTGAGTATCACACTCAACATGCAGCAAAGTAAGATAAGGAGGGAATTGCTTTAGGAGATTAGAAAGAAAATTCTAGATAAACATGTTAAAGGTAAAGTCTATACGATAACAAAGGTATTCAGCTGTTTGATTATAAAACATCATCAATTTATTAGTACAGCTTAAAAAATTCCAGGGGCATTAAAAATAATGCATTAACCTTCAGATTAACCCCATATCTGCAGGTTAATGGAATTTTTCCATGTGACAGCTTCATTTTAAAAAGTAGAAAATAGGATATACAGAATAAAAGAGTAAATGAGCTATACATTGCTGTTTTTATGCCCCTTGCATTTTCTTTCTTTCAAAAAGTGGAGACGAACCAATCAAATTAAAGTAGGATAATGGATTTTGGAAAAGGTTTTTCTTCTAGTGTGGGATATATATTGTATTTTACAGTATGAGTTGTAGTTATGAATGACACCATTCACTTTACCATACATATACTCAAGGCTGGTATTATGGGAGGCAAACCTGTCAATTATCCAGGGCCCTTACTCCCTTAGGATCCCCAGAAGGTTGCAACAGAAACTACATTATAGCTGTTTTGCATTACAAGTGTAGTTTGTGATGTTGATACTCTGTGTACACATATGCCTGTATGTATGTGCTCTGTGTATGCATGTGTATGTATGTGCTCTGTGTATGCATTTATCTGTATGTTTGTACTCTGTGTAATAATACCGGCGGCACAGACAAGACTTCAGGGGGGTTAGCATTTGGTAGTCACCGAACAAGCAAGCAAAATGTTGCTCATTCATCAGATAATTTAATTATTTATACTGAGGCAAAAATGTTTGTTTTTCAGCTACACATCGCCTGGTGCAAGTTAGTGATTGTTCTGTGCCATCATCCTTCATTAATCTGTGTGGGGAGGCTGGTAAACAATCTCCAAACGACTTGAATATTGTTGATCGCGCTCATTTATTGGCCTGAACAATGTCCATGTAAATACAACGTTAATGTTTGTATGTGATCTGGCAATATGTTAACATTTGAGGCCATACTTTAAACATTTGTCTAAAGTCGACGCTGCATCTACTGAAAAGTGTGGATAAAATCGCAATAAGGGTGAAATGGTGAAAAACATTCACAGTGTTATAGTAAATGTCCTCACAACTCAACTCTTTAGGCCAGTACAATTTAGAAAACCAATTGTTTAATACATATACAGGGAAGGAAATAATTATTTAATCCTATGCTGATTTTGTAAGTTTGCCCACTCACAAGGACATGAACAGTCTATAGTTTAAGGGTAGGTTACTTTTAACAGTGAGAGTTGTGTATACAAATTACAGACTGCAGGCTGTGTACACATTACAGACTGCGGGCTGTATACACATTACAGACTGCCCACTGCATACAAATTACAGACTGCGGGCTGTATACACATTACAGACTGCCCACTGCATACAAATTACAGACTGTGGGCCATATACACATTACAGACTGCGGACTGTATACACATTACAGACTATGGGCTGTATACACATTACAGACTGCAGGCAGTATACACATTACAGAATATGGGCTGTATGCACATTACAGACTGCAGGCAGTATACACATTACAGAATGTGGGCTGCATACACATTACAGACTATGGGCTGTAAACACATTACAGACTGCGGGCAATATACACATTGCAGACTGTGGTTCGTATACACATCACAGACTGCCCTCTGTATACACATTACAGACTGCATGCTGTATACATATTACAGACTTTTGGTGCCCTCTGTATACGCATTACAGACTGCGGGCTGGATGCGCATTACAGACTACAGGCTGCATACACATTACAGACTGCAGGCAGTATACACACTACAGACTGCGTGCTGGAAATGACCCACCCCAAGGACGTGGGGACTCAGATCCCGGGTGTTGGTTACAGGGGATTGTCACGGGCGGTTGATACCTGGGTCCGTGGCCCTGGTGGTCGCTTAAAAAGGTTTTTTTAAAAAACGAAAGGAGTTTTCTTGAATAGCCCCCACTCTGTCTCTTGCCTTGACTCCAACCCTCACTCTCGGGTTCCTTACTCTAGCTAGGCTGTCCTCTGGTTTGGGCCTAGCATGGCTCAACTACCAGGTGGTTTCAGAGTACTGCTCCGTACTGCACGGACTAACTAACTCTGCCCCCAGCACCTGTATTTATAGGGGATCATGCCTAAGGCAGCAAGTGGAGCTCCCCCTACAGGCCTGGAGTGGAAGGTGTTGTGTGTGTATGGGCACCTGATGTGGAAATCCCTCCATGCACTCGGTGTTCCTGTGGCTACCTCTACCGCAGGGTGCCACATTCCCCCCTAGTTAACTTCAGTACTCCTGGACTGAGAAAACAATTTTTTAAAACATTATTAACAATAATAATAACAGGTATGATAACATAAACATAGTCTCAAAAATAAAAAATGACAAAAACCACTGAAAAATGGTGAAAACAGGTAAGGTGCAGTCCATACGGACTAGTCCATCTGCCGCAGGCTGCAAAAAGTTTATTGCCGTAACCAGTCGTTTGGCTTTAGTCCATTTTTAAATAAAGTGGGAAATCCAGGGAAAATGTAAGAGTTCATACAGTATAGGCTCTTTAGGCTCAATGCTTTTAACAGTTATGGGTTCAAGTCTTTTAAGTCCAATTATTACAAGTACACAATAAACATTTTCCCTGTGGGCATCTCGGCTTAGGAGTCCTGGTTTCTACCTCACAACCCCAGGAACTTTCTCTTCCTAACTTAATGTTCATGGGGCCAGGCCCAGTTCCTCCACCCTTCTGTACACTAATATTTACATTCAATGTACACACTCTTTTATATTTACATTTTATTTTACCTTACTTTCTGTATCTGAGTGGTGGTTGTCCAATATTGCTACGGGTTGATCTGCGTAGTACTGGTGTGGTACTAGTTTCAACTTCTAGTGTGGTGCATGCACTATCCACTAATCTATGGGTAGACCTATGTGATGCTGATTATAGTATTGCCGTAGTCTTTTTATGGGACTGGCAAGTTCACCGATTGCAGGATCCTCTAGCTCTGCTATAACGGGTGCTTCTTCTGGAACTTAAATGGGTTCTTCTGGAACTCTTACAGGTTCTTCCAGTCTTCCTTGTTCTTCTGGTGGTTGAAAAAAGTGTATTACAGGTACTATTACAGCTCCTTCACATTGAGGCCAGTCCTCAGGAAAGTCTCCTAGTACTGTATGTATCACCTTTTCTTTCTTCTTCTCTTGTTGAAGTATCCAGGGTGTTTCTTCATCTTGAGGTTTCAATTGCTCAGGACATATTTTGAGGTGATCTCTTGAAACTGTCGCACTAGTTTTTCCTCTATCTCTACTGATGACACAAGTTTTACTGTTGTCAAAATTGGAATTTAACACAGTGTAGGGTTCTTGTTCCCACTGATCATCGAGTTTATGGTTTCTTCTCTTTCTCTTAAGTACCATCTCTCCAGGTGTCAGAGGTAGCAACCAGGAGCCAACATCAGGGTTAGGTAAACGCATATTGGTTTAATTGATAACATGCTTCTTAGTTGTGCTGATTCATAGGCACTGCACCCCTTTATTCATAGTAATACAGTGTGTAAAACAGTGTGTAAACCCTCTATTACTGTGACTTACCTATGAGCAGTGTTTTTTTTGCCTGCTAGTACATTGGTTGCAAAATATTCCCAATATTGTTTTGCTATATGGTCGGTACATTTTGTGGGGCTGTGTGGTTTTGCACGATATGCATATAATGCATTTTAAATGTTTTTAACCTTTGTCGCTCTTTTTGTATATGCTGAATAAAGTTTGTTATTCTTGTATATTGATTCGGGTGATCCTATTTCTTATACACACTGCTTTTTCTTGGCAATATAAGCTTTGTTATGGTAGGCGTCCAACACCATTTTGACATCTTTCTTCAGTACCACTATTTGCCAGACCATCTCATGTGTTCTAAGGTTTATGTAGCGTCGACACAACTTGCCCTGGTAGATGAACAACTTGCTTCTTTCATTCCACAGGTGTCGTGTTTCTGGTGGTGCATCTGGATTAAGATGGATTAAGATGGATTAAGACGTGAGTACTCTTGGGTTATCAGCTCTTTAACTAGGTGGACAGCTGAGTCACTGCCTTGTGTCTTCTTCCCTCCATGGTGAGGCAACAGGTTGACTGTTATCTCTCCACGTTTTTGACAAGCCTGTTGACACTGGAATGCACTGTGACGGTGGAATGCTGGTAGCTCTACTTCTTCTAACTCATCCACATCTTCTCCCACATTTGGTAGGTGAGGCATCCTTGATAAAGCATCAGCATTGGCGTTCTTATGGCCTGCCATTACTTGATGGTGAAGTTGTAGTTTGACAACCGGGCCATCCAGCGTTGCTCCATCGCACCTAACTTCACGATTTCTAGGTGTGTAAAAGGATTATTATCCATGAAGGTGGTGAATTTTGCAGACGCCAAGTAGTGTTTAAACCGTTCTGTGATAACCCAGACCAAGGCCAGGAATTCCAGTTTGAATGAGCTTTAGTTCTCTGGGTTCTTTTCCATAGGACGGAGCTTCCTGCTGGCATAGGCAATCACCTTCTCCTTGCCACTCTGTTTCTGTGACAAAACAACTCCCAATCCCACGTTGCTGACATCAGTACTGTATACAGCAAGAACAGTTAGTTGTAGTCAGGCTATGCCAGGATCTCTTCTCCAGTCAGGGCCTCTTTCATCTGTTTGATAGACTCTTCTTGCTTCTTACCCCATTCAAACGGAGGACCTCTGGACTTGCCCCTCTTGGTCTGGCCTACCCTCCTGGTTGCATTGCAGAGTCCGAATGGCATGCTGTTAAACTCACACAGACTCATTGGTGTTGTGAACACAGTCTTCTCACAGTCTTTTTGTGCAAAGGAGACCTGCCAGTCTCTAGGGTTGAAAAGTAATTAGCAGACTTTAATGCAGCAAGTGACTCTTCTATGCGGGGTAACGGGTAAGCATCTTTATGTGTTATGCGATTTATCTGCCTATAATCAACACACATTCTCATGCTGCCATCTTTCTTTTTAACTAGGACTAATGAAGCTGATCAGGGACTACAACTATCTCTTATGACCCCTGCGTCCTTCATGTCCTGCAACATCTCTTTGGCACGGTGGTAGTGAGCTGGTGGAACAGGTCTATATCGCTCTTTAATGGGTGGATGGTTTCCTCTGGGTATATGGTGATGTACCTCTTTTATCCTAAGTGGATGCTTACTGAATACCCGCTCATACTCCTGAACTACCCGATAGACACCATGCTTTTGGTGGAAGGGAGTGTGGTCAGATCCTATATGGAGCTCTTGACACCAGTCCTTCAACTGCCCCTTGGAACTGTTATCCTCCGCCGAGTCGGGCGGGGTCAAGGGTTCCACTGCATGTATTGCGTTATTATCTACAGTGTGCAGTTTAGCAATGGTGGAATATCTGTGTAGTTTAACCTCGTCTTCTCCACAGTTTAATATGTGTATGGGCACCCTTCCCTTGTGTACATTAACCACCCCCCTGGCTGTGAAGATTGTAGGCCTGCTTTCTGAACTTATGGGTTCTACTACCGCCTGGTAGTCCTGCCCTCTGAAGCCTATTGCTGCCTGACACCAGATTATCACTTCACTCAATGGTGGTACCACAATGGGAATCGGATCTCTTACCCGTACACTACCAATTTCTTCTCCGGTCAGGTTTACCTGTTGTTGGTGCTGGAGGGCTTTGATATTTTTCTGAAGAACTATCCACTGCCGGGGATTGGCAGTATCTGCAATCTGTTGGAGCAAGTGTGTTTCAACCACTATAAGTCCTTGGTCTTGTAATTCCACCCTCCCCACTTTTATTGGTACCTTTCTAACCCCTACGAGGTTAAGTGGTAACCCATTTGAAGCATGCACAGTGAGGTTAGGGTCTGGTGGTTCAAGTTCAGCATCAGATCAGAATCTTTTGTAAAGGATATGAGGGACAGTGGTCACCTGCGAACCTGTGTCCAGCAATGAAGGTGTAGGTATGCCATCTAGCGTGATGGACAGGTACGGTCATCCTCCTATGTACCTATCATACCAGTCTGATGGGCCTGATGGATCTATTCCTGGGGGTTGGCCCGCGACCACAGGGTTTGCTGGTTTAAAGGACACAATCTTGCGAAGTGGCCTGTCTTGTTGCAATTCATTCATGGTTGTGAATTCATTGGAGCTCCCTCCGGTGGTTGTTGCTGGTGATGCAGCTGACTGTGTGGTTTCACAGGTGATGGGGATTAGCAATCTGGTTCTTGGAGCATATAATTGTTGGAAGTGGATCATTCTTTGCCAGTTGTCTTTTGTTCCTGGAGGGGCTCACATCTCTCTGGTTTCTTCTGCTCTGTGGAGATCTTTGCAAGATAAGTGAATGGTTTTTTGATATTTAGTTTTTTTGTTTTTTGTATATCTGTGGGGGCTTGCTATTCTTTTGGGGGTCTGCTCTGAGGCAAGATAACTTTTCCTACATCCATCTTTAGGAGCAGTTAGTTCTCCGGCTGTGCAGAGGTGTCTAGGTCTGGTGGTTAGTTACATCCAACGGCTACTTCTAGTTATGGTGTGTAGTCAGGGATTGCGGTCAGTACAATTACCAACGACTTCTACAGAATCTGAATGTTATTCCTGAGTCATCGGTTCATAACAGGTTCTCCTGGAGAGCTGTAGCGATCGTTGGTCCTCCCACAGAGCGATATCTCTACAGTCTCTGTGTTGGACAGGATCAGGGCTGTAAGAACTGACACACACTGGGAGTAGTTTTCCGTACCTTTACTTGATATTAAAGCGGCACTGTCCAGGGTACACTCCAGGTGGTCAGGAAGCACTTCAGGATTTCCACAAAGTGATTTGAAAGGCCTCCTTGTCTCTGTCGTACTTGTGTTGAAGCCCTGACCTGTGTAATACCTTGCCTGGCCTCCTCTGTTTCTCTCACCAGTATAGTGGCTAGTAAGAACCTTCTGTGGATTGCCGCTGACTCTCTCTTTCTTGCGGTTCCTGGCTCTTGTGTTGGTTGTTGATACAGGTGTCCGGGAGACTGGAGTCTCCTCAGTGAACCGGTGTATTCTGCTGGGCTAAGTGCTCCTTAGCAGACTCGGGCTCCGGTGTCTGGGTTGCCTCTTGAGGTGAACCAGTATGGTTCCTCTGCCCTCACTCTGTCTCTCGCCTTGCCTTCGACTGTAACTCTCTGGTTCCTTACTGTCCTCTGGATCGGGCCTAGCATGGCTCCACTGCCAGGTGGTCTTCACAGTACTGCTCCGTACTGCACGGACTAACTAACTCTGTCCCCAGCACCTGTATTTATAGGGGATCTTGCCTAAGGCAGCAAGTGGAGCTCCTCCTACAGGCCTGGGGTGGAAGGTGATGTGTGTGTATGGGCACCAGAAGTGGAAATCTCTCCATGCACTAGGAGTTCCTGTGGCTACCTGTACCGCAGGGTGCCACATAAACACATTACAGACTGCAGGCAGTATACACATTACAGACTGTGGCTGGATACACATTACAGACTGCCCGCTGTATACACATTACAGACTGCCCGCTGTATACACATTACAGACTGCCTGCTGTATACACATTACAGACTGCGGGCTGTATACACATTTGAGATTACTGGCTGCATACACATCCGAGGCCCCTTTTACATCAGCGTTTTGCTGATGTTTGTGGCCGATCCGGCAGGTGGCGCTGCATCTGCCGCTTTGGCCGCCTAACGGATGACTTGCGGCCTGAATCCTATTAATGGGGCTTGGGGTCCTGTGTGGCAAGTCCAGTAATGCTGGTAGCGGCAGATCCGGCACTTGCTGCCGTGAAAAAAAACACTGCTCGCAGCTTTTTTTTTTTCTCAGCCGCAAGTGCCGGATCAGGCTGATCCAGCGTAACCGCACTTGCCGCACCGGACTGCAAGCCCCATAGACAATGCATGGGGCTTGCTGGATCAGCGCAGCAAGTGTGGCCGTTAGGTGGCCAATTCAGCATATGCGGTAAATCTGCCGGATGTGCCGCACATCAGCAAAAATGCTGATGTGAAAGGCCCCTTAGAGTGCTGGTGTATATCATATACACACAGCAATATACTGTCTATACAGGTCCACACTATATACATACAGTATATAGGCAGACTAATACATGTAGTGTGGACCTGTATATACTGTATAGTTTTGTGTAGAGACAGACAGACAGGCACTGTCAAACACACAGACAGACAGAAAGACACTCAGACAGAAACACGTATCATACCATATATGTGCTACTCACAGGACCTGTGATAATGTCACATGGAGAGAAGGCATCAGGAGCACATGATGAGCTCAGAGAGGGATCAGGGATATGAAGAAGTTGGTGGGAGGGCCCGGGATCTGCACCTAACGATCCTGATTGGTCTGGGTGGGGCCCTGTTTTGGGGAAACAGCCCGCCACCTTCATGTCCATGGCACTGCCCCCTTCACGGATGTGGCACCGCTACCTAAATGCCGCTGCCACTCGGCGGCAAATAATTTAAACTTTAAAAGCAGGTCTGCGGCTAGTGGAGCGGGCGGCCCCTGCACCCCACACCTGGGTGGCCCATAGGGAAAAGTCCCGATCCTCAAGCCTCCCTGTATAATAACATGAACAGTTTAACACATCTAGACTAATTGTATTTGCTTATAATGGACAGGACTAATGCAGGAGCTCCCCGCAGGGTCTGAAAATGCTTATAACCAGAGAACTTCAAATTGTACAGTAATGATTATACATGTTTTTAAAAGGTCTGTCCAGGTAGTATTCAAGGGTACTATTAGTATGATACTGAAAAATAACCTGACAGCGTCCCTTTAAAGAAGTAACTGGAGTGGAGTTGTACCAAATTTTGTGACATTTTTAAAAAAGTTGCATTTGATGAATCAGTGTAAAACATCTGGAAAGGCCATATTGACGTAAAAATCCCAAAAATAAACAACAAAAGCCAACCTAAAAAAGGTGGAAATCTTTGAACTTGTCGCAAATCACAAAGTCACTCATTGAGAAGTATACGCACCAATGATGGTTCAGCCTCAATGAATAATAAATAAATGGTTAAATAAATGGACATCTGGGTGTTACCATTCTCCTTCGCACAGGGGCGTGTACCTAAGCAGTAAGGCACTTAGCACTGATTGGCCTATGCGGGGACACGCACCCATGAGTCGTAACACCCAAATGTCAATATAATCATAACTGTATGAAAAGACATTCTAGACCCTGTAATTTATGGACAATAAAAACCTTTATTATACCAACACAAGGCTGCTTTAAATAATGTAAGTTTCCTGTTTACCAAGAAGAAAATATTGATATGATAAAAATCCTAAATGAAAGAAAAAGCTATTAATGACATGGTGAGAATAAAGAGCGAGTAGCATCTGCTTCCGGCTTGTGTGTTTATTCAGGGAGTCACCACATTCCTACTCTGTCTACATTACAATCCTACAGAAGCTAAATAATGATTTATTCTATATCCATAATATTTAGATTTTCACTGCTGTGTATTGGTAATGGCTTATAGAGCAACTAAACCTTTGACTTGTTTTTTTTTTCTAGATTTTTTAATTGCTTTCAGATCGATGGGAGGCCGGGTCCTTAGAAACACATTAAACTCCGAAAAGGCAGCAGAGAGCAGGTCTAAAAGGAGGAGGACACATCACCTTCATGAGTGTGCACATACAGTGGAGTACAGATTCAATAGAAAGTGCTCTGTCGGTTTTACTGGTTGCATTTGACTCACCGTGGGCCGGGTTCTCAGATCTTAGACACTGGCTATCGGTCACGGTTCTGGTGCCTAAGGTTACGGGCCCGGTGGTCAGTAAAAGGGTTAAAGTCAAATAATGTAATAAGAATATAGTTTGTTCGTGACGCCACCTGTAGGGGTCCGGTGATGGCACCGGCGCTGCTTGAACCTCCGGGGTAATGGGCGGCAGCAGGATGGAACCACTCCCTACAGGACGAGCGGGGGTCCCCGGGGTTAGGAGCTGCTGTCGAGGAATAAGGCAGCTCAGTTGTTTCTGTAAGGCAAGGTGATTAGTGGTAGTCTCGAAATAAAGCTCAGACACGTTGCTCCTCTGAACGTTTATTTACTAGTTCTTTCACGGCAGACAGGTATAACGGTGACACATTCAGAGCAAAAATGAATGTGTCATGTGGATTTATGTCTCTTTACATTAATTGAGGAAACTTCAAAACTTGAAGAAACAAATAATCAAAGGGCATAAAACTATCTGCTTCTTATCTCAGGACACTGATTTTCACTACACCAGATGCTCTCCACCTCCCAATTTTGCCAAGTCCTGTGTTACGCTTCACGAAACTTAGTTTATTTACTGCATCATCCAACCCTGTATATGTGTATATATGTGTGTCTTCAGAATCTGTGTCATTATTAACTCTGAAGAGGCCATAGTGTCTCGAACGCTTGCTTGTTCTTACCATCTTATCAATTAGCCATTAAAAGGTGTCAATCACTGAGGACTCTCAGATTCTAATATATATTTTTCAAATTCCCTACATTAAGCAAATGACAGAGAGCCACTCAAACAATGTCTATAACTCTACTCACTACTAATCATAACCATGTCCTTAACTTCACTGTTTGTGTTTCTATGTGCCATCACCACCAACTTGCATCACCTGATCCCCCCTCCATCACCACTCATCCACATCAGCCCCTCTCTCCTGACCTAACCTATGTACAGCTCCCATACTATCTTCTGTTTACTGAAGATTCTTAGCCTCTCATATTCTAACGTTTGTCATAATAAACCAAGTCCAAAATCTAAAAACTATCTGCTCTTTCTCTTTTAACTGCTGCTCCTGTCAGGTGATGTCTCCCCCAACCCTGGTCCACCCTCTAACTTCAACCCCTCTCCCACCACACATAGAAACCTCACTAACCCTATTACTATCATTTGCACTCCTTCATCTCCCTCTTTTAATTGCGCTCTCTGGAATCCACGATCTGTATGCAACAAACTTCCCTTCATTCACAATTACTTCCTTACCAACTCTCTCAACCTGCTGGCCCTCACAGAAACCTGGATCCAGGATTCAGACACTGCTTCCCCTGCCGCTATTTCTCATGGCGGCCTACATTTCTCTCATTCCCCGAGACCTAGGAACAGACATGGTGGTGGAGTTGGCCTTCTCCTGTACCCACAATGTACTTTCCAGGTCATTCCCCCAGCCTCATCACTCTCATTCCCATCTTTTGAGGTCTACACCATTAGGCTATTCCATCCCCTCCCCTCAAAGTAGCAGTGGTATACCGCCCACAGGGTCACCCACCCAGTTCCTCGACCATTTCTCCGCTTGGCTGCCGCATTTCATGTCCTCAGAATTACCAACCCTTATTCTAGGAGACTTTAACATTTCCATAAACAGCCCCATATCTCTATCTGCATCCCAGCGCCAATCTCTAACCACCTCTCTTGGCCTCTCACAGCTCTCAACCTCTGAGATGCACAGAGACGGTAACACCTTTGTGTTTACCCGGCTCTGCTTAACTTCTTCCTTAGATAACTCACCTCTTCTTCTCTCCGACCACAACATTCTCTCCTTCTCGCTCACTAACCCTCGACCACCGCAGCCCAATCCTGCCTATCACACATCCAGAAATCTACAGGCCATTAACCCTCATGCACTCACAAACTCTCTCATTTCATCACTGTCCCAAATCTCTTCAATCTCCTGTCCAGATCAGGCAGTAAATCAATACAATGACACTCTCAGAAGCTCCCTAGACCAAGTAGCGCCCCTCATCCTCAGAACCTCCAAACATAGAACAAAGCTACCTTGGCTCACGTCACAAACTCGATTCCTCCAGCAATGCTCTAGGAGTGCTGAACGTGTATGGAGGAAAACTCGCTCACCAGAAGACTTTATCCATTATAAATTCATACTAAAAACTTACAACTCTGCCCTTCACCTTGTCAAACAGACCTACTTCACCACCCTCGTCTCCTCACTATCCAACAATCCAATAAAACTCTTTCACACCTTTCACTCTCTCCTCAGTCCTAAAGTGCAGGCCCCTGTCACCGACCTCTGTGCTGATGATCTGGCTTCTTACTTTATGGAGAAAATAGACAACATCCACCAGGAAATCAGCTCTCAGCCTCCAAGCACTGCCACTCCCATTCTTTCCCACATCTCCTCCGGTTCACTTTCCACATTTGACCCAGCCACAGAAGAAGTCTCCAGTCTCCTCTCTTCATCTTGCCCCACCACATGCAGTGCTGACCCCATTCCCTCACACCTACTCCAGTCCCTCTCTCCAGTCATCACCACTCATCTAACCAAAATCTTCAATCTCTCTCTCTCCTGGCATCTTCCCCTCCTCCTTCAAACACTCTATCATTACTCCATTATTAAAGAAAACCTCTCTTGACCCATCCTGCACAAATAACTACAGACTAGTCTCCAATCTCTCCTTCATCTCTAAACTCCTGGAGCACCTGGTCTACTCCTGCCTCACCCGTTACCTCTCCGCTCACTCTCTTCTAGAGCCATTTCAGTCTGGTTTACGCCCCCTTCACTCTACAGAAACTGCCCTCATCAAAGTGACCAATGACCTTCTGACGGCAAAACGTAATGGTGACCACTCTCTGCTTATTCTCCTTGACCTCTCTGCAGCTTTTGACACTGTTGACCACCATCTCCTACTCTCTATGTTGCACTCCATTGGCATAAAGGACACTGCTCTCTCCTGGCTCTCTTCCTATCTTTCTGACCGTTCTTTCAGTGTATCATTTGCTGGCTCCACTTCCACCTCTCTTCCTCTCACTATTGGAGTCCCTCAGGGCTCAGTCCTCGGTCCTCTTCTCTTCTCTTTCTACATAGCCCCGATTGGACAGACCATCAGCAGATTTGCCTTACAGTACTATCTTTATGCTGATGACACACAATTATACACTTCAGCCCCTGACCTTACCGCGCTGTATTAAAGAACACCAATGACTGTCTAGCTGCAGTTTCCAACATCATGTCTGCTTTCTATTTGAAACTAAACCTTTCCAAAACTGAACTTCTTCTGCTCCCCCATCCACTAACCTCCCTAAATCGGACATCTTTCTCTCAGTTTGCGACACCACGATAACGCCTAGGCAGCAGGCTCGCTGTCTGGGTGTTTTGTTTGACACCGATCTCTCCTTCTCCTCCCACACACCAATCTTTCGTCCGCTCATGTCCCTTACACCTGAAGAATATCTCTAGAGTCCACCCCTTTCTCACCATGGAAACAACAAAAACCCTCACAGTGGCCCGAATCCATTCCCGCCTTGACTACTGTAATTCTCTTTTAAGCGGCCTCCCCCTCACCAGACTTTCTCCTCTCCAGTCCATCCTTAATGCAGCAGCCAGGATCACCCACCTGGCCTATCGTTCCTCAGATGTCTCCGCTCTGTGCCAGTCACTGCACTGGCTGCCCCCCGTACACTACAGGATCAAATTCAAATTGCTTGTTCTCACCCACAAAGGTTTTCACAGTGCAGCGCCTCCCTACATCCCCTCCCTCATCTTCATCTATCATCCAACCCGTTCTCTATGTTCTTCAAATGACCTTCGACTAACATCTGCACTTATCTGATCCTCCCACTTCCAGCTCCAAGACTTATCCCGAACTGCACCAATCCTCTGGAATTCTCTACCCCAAGAAATTAGGACTATCCACAACTTGCATGGCTTCAGACGATCCCTAAAAACGCATCTTTTTAAGGCGACCTATCATACTCCCTAATAGAAGTCCTTTGTACTGTAGATAGTGAATGGGCTATCTCTCTTGACATTACTCTTCTACAAACTCCACCAAACCAAAAAGGTCTACACAGATTGTCTGATGACCATTCATGTAAGCTTATTTCTATCTCCCACTTCCTCAAGAAGCCTGGACCATTAGTGCAATAAGTCCCTGTACCTTGTGCAACCCCTATCCCGTTGTAGATTGTAAGCTCTTTTGAGCAGGGTCACCTTCATTTCTTGCTTTATTTATTGTATTTTCTTTTTTACATTGATTCTATGCCTATTGTTTTGTATCCAATTATTCTACTGTATTTGTTCTCCACTGTAATTACTTACTGTATATTTTCTGTACTCTAACCACTGTATTGTAAAGTGCTACGGAATATGTTGGAGCTATATAAATAAAGAATTATTATTATAAGTACATAAATAAATAAATAAAAAGTAATGGTACATGTACTATTACTATTTCATTATTCACTCACTGCAGTGTATTTCTTCTTGTCCTTGATTGCTCTCAGTGGGAGTAACAAAATAATAATCTTGTAGTTGTGATAACTTTTAATGGCTGACAAAAATAAAGTAATTGATGTTACAAAGCAAGCCTTGGAGACTCCTCACATCTCTTCATCAGGCATGGTATTACAATATAGTAGAAGAAGCACAAATATATACACACACAACCAGAGGAGATGTGAGGTATAACAAATGGACATTAAAATAAAGAGAGTTTACCGAGAGAATCTTAATTATTCTAGCTAAGGGGTGTGAAAGTTTTTATGGTCCAAATTTATATGTAAGGCTAGGGTCACACCTGCAGTTTTTTATCCAACCAGATCAGGTTTTGAGCATTAAAAATGCTCAAAACCAGATCCGGATCCGCAGCCCACAGGTTTCCATTGTAAAACCGGATTGCAGTATTTGCAATCCGGTTACAGAATCCGGTTTTGCAGCCTATGGTAAAAATCATGCAGGCTGCATTTTTAGGACCGGTTGCAAAACCGGATCCGTTTTTTTTTAACATGGGACCCTATGGGAACCGGATCCGGTACCGCAAGGATCATAAATGTACCTTGCGGTACCGGATCCAGATCTGGATGTGGTTTTTAAAATTGCAAAAATCCTCATTCCAAAACTGGATGCATTAATGCATTCAGATCCAGAATGAGGGTGCAATTTTACAGAGTAAAATAAGTATGAAGGCATAGTCCAATACCGGATCCGGTAATGGATCCGGTTACTGGATTGTGCCTTCCACGTCTGACGATAGCCTAAGTCCTCAACCTGGTACCTTCAGTGTCCTGGAAAGGACTCTCAGATCTTGTAGAGAGTCATAAATACTCCTGATAGATTTAAACCTGCTCGAACAGAGTGAAATGTTGTAATTAATTTGCATTTCCAGACCCTTCGATGTTTCTGTCCTTGTCCTCCTCACCGGCCCCCCGTGTCCAGCCACTAGCCACCGCTTTCTACAATGCCACCCTCACTTCAGCCATAAACCCAGGGTCAAGCAGCGATGCTGGAAGAAAACGCAACTGCTAGACGACTTCACTGCCTTCAAACAAGCTACACTTGCCTTCAAATCAGCCCTCATCTCTGCATAACAGACTAACTTCACAAACCTTCTATCTTCCTTATGCTACAATCCCAAACAATTGTTCAGTACATTCAACTCTCTCCTCCACCCACTACTGCCCCCTCCGACCTCCTTCATCTCTGCTGAGGACTTCGCCACATACTTCAAAAATAGGATCGACCAAACAAGGCAAAACTTTACTGTTCCACCACCCCTACCACTCCATATACCAGACCTCTTCCCTCATAACCTCCCTCTCCACCATCACTGAAGGAGAGCCTACTCATCTCCAATCCAAATTACACCTCACCACCTGTGCACTTGACCCAATCCCTTCCCACCTCCTCTCCAACCTCACTAACACACTCATTCCAGCCCTAACCCACCTCTTCATTCTATTACTATCTTCTGGTACCTTCCCCTGTGCTTTCAAGCATGCTACCAGCACTCCCATCCTCAAAAAGCCAAACCTTGACCGGACTGCTAAGCCCAGCTATCGCCCCATATTGGTGCTCTCGTTTGCTTTAAAACTCCTCAAGCAGCATGTCCATGCTCAACTTTCTTCCCACCTCTCATCTAACTCTCTCCCTGACAATCTCCAAACTGGATTCCACCCCCACCACTCCACTGAAACTGCCCTGACCAAAATTACTAATGACTTATTTACTGCAAAAGCTAACAAACAGTTCTCCATCCTTCTCCTCCTAGACCTGTCCTCTGCCTTTGACACAGTCAACCACTCCCTCCTGCTACAGATCCTCTCTTCCTTTGGCATCAAAGACCTTGCCTTCTCCTGGATCGCCTCATATGTTTCCAACCACACATTTAGTGTTTCACACACCCACACTACCTCCTCATGCCACCCTCTCTCTGTTGGAGTCCCACAAGGCTCCCTCCTGGGGCCCCTACTTTTTTCTATCTATACCCTTGGCCTAGGACAACGCATAAAGTCTCATGGCTTCCAGTACCACCTGTATGATGATGGCACTCAGATCTACCTCTCTAGCCCAGACGTCACCTCTCTGCTGTCCAGAATCAAAGAGTGTCTATCAGCCATAACCTCCTTCTTCACCTCCGGCTTCCTAAAACTCAATGTCGGCAAAACCAAACTCATCATCGTTCCTCAGTCTCATCTATCTTCCCTACCCGATCTACAGTATCTATTATGGTAAATGGCATAACACTCTCTCCCGCACCCCAAATCCGCTGCCTCATAATAACTCTCGACTCTGCCCTGTCTTTGAAACTTGCCACCTCCTGTCACCTCCAGCTCAAAAATATTTCCAGAATTCGTGCGTTCCTCAGACCTCCATCTACTAAGACTCTTGTACATGCCCTCATCATCTCCCACCTCGATTACTGAAACATACTTCGCTGTGGCCTCCCCACTAACTCTCTTGCACCACTCCAGTCTATCCTCAATTCTGCTGCCCGACTAATTCACCTCTCTCCTCGCTACTCCCCTGTTTCTCCCCTCTGCAAATCTCTTCACTGGCTCCCAATTCCACAACCACTCCAGTTCAAGATATTAACACTGACCTACAAAGCCGTCCATAACCTGTCCACTCCCTATATCTCCAAACTAATCTCCCATTATCTTCCCTGACGTAATCTTCGATCGTCCCAAGACCTACTCCTCTCCTCCACACTTATTCGTTCCTCACACAACCGCCTCCAAGATTTCTGCCTAATATCCCCCATCCTCTGGAATTCTGCGCCTCAACACGTCCGATTATCCACCACGCTCGGATCCTTCAGACGGAACCTGAAAACCCATCTCTTCAAGAAAGCTTACAGCCTGCAATAACCACTGTGCCACCTCACAACCACCAGAGCTGCCGCCTCACCACCACCAGAGCTGCAGTATCCCGAGAATCTGTCTCTTCCCAAATATCCTGTAGAATGTAAGTCCGCAAGGGCAGGGTTCTCTCCCATCTGTACCAGTCTGCCAGTGTTAATTTGATTACTGTAAACTATATCTATGATTTTGTATGTAACCCCTTCTCATGTACAGCATCATGGAATTAATGGTGTTATATAAATAAATAATAATAATTTGAAATTGCTTTTTAAAATGACAACTTTCATATTCTCAATGTTGTGTCTTGGATTACAGAAATGTTTGGCCACAGGTAAATGGATATTTTTGTCTATAATTACAAGACAATGAGACCTTATACTTGCTCTGAGTCTCTGTCCAGTTTCTCTAACATAGAAACCTCCCACAGGACACATAGTGCACAGAATTAAATACATGATATTGGAAGAGTAACATGTGAATGTCCGGGGAATCTTTTAATCAGTTGCTTGAAAAAGGCTGGGGTTACAGCCGAAATGTTGCTACTACACTATGGATTAAAGGTCCAAGTTTGTAAAGTTATTTTTTGAAGTGCTGCCTTATCTTTCTTTTATATATTGATACCATTGGACTTTTACTTGAAAGCTTTGCACCATATATAATTTTTTTATTTTCAAGTGCTGTAACTATACTTTTTTTGTTATACACATATACATATACAAATTTTTTACCTATAGGAAACTTATATATAACGGTACTTTAGGCAATTTTAGGAAAAAGTGAATAATAATAGTAATATTAATAGTAGTAATAATAATAATAATAATGACAGAGAAGTAGTAGAGCCTAACTAGGAAAATCTTTTAATCTATGAATCACTTTGATAATATTTGTGCATAAACTGTGTTCAACCCCTCCTGGTGGTAATACCATCCATGTGATTGAGACACAAATATTTTGAGTGTATTATCAAGCATGAACCTGATAAAGGATGGATACAGCCGAAACGGGTTGCATTATCACTACATTTTTAATAAAGTAAGTTTTAAAAATTTGTGTTTTTATACCCTATTTTATATTCTGCATATTTCAGATTACAAAATGCACTTTTTCCACCCAAATTGGGGGTAAAACAGGGGTGAATTTTACAATCCGAATATTGTGTTTTTCAAAATATATCTTGGGGGGTTGCGCCAGTGGAGGGGGGGTGCCAGAGGCAGGTTTCTCAAGTCGAAGGAGAGAGGGGCAAGGCTGCAGCCCATAGCTGCGGGGTGGTCATTTCGGCGTGCGGTGGGGGCGGCCATTTTCCATCTGCCTGGACTCATTCCCAAGCTACAACTGGATGCTAAAGGTTGAGACTTCCAGAAAATGGCTGCAGATCTCCATCTTTGCATACGCCGCCTTCGCAGCTCTGGGCCACAGCTTCGCTTCCCACCCTTTGTGGACCCTTGAAACCTGCTCCACCACCACAGCCCCTCTCGGTAAGTCCTGGTTCCAGGAAGGGGAAGCATATACCAGGATGGGACATATATATACAAGGAAGGGGGACCATCTACCAGGATGGAGGGACATATATACCAGGATGGGGGCCATGTAATAGAAGGAGGGGGTCATGTACCAGGATGGGGGCGCCATATGCCTACATTGGGGGTGACATATACGTTACATTTCACGTAGGAAATGTGTTCTTATACAAGGGTATTTTCCTACTAAATTCAATGATGAGAGGGTCATGTATCAGCATGAAGGGACCATGTACCAAAATGAGGGACATATATACTAGGATGGGGGGCAATGTACCAGGATGCGGACATATGCTCTGATTGTAAGACAGGTGGAACAAATAGCACGATCTCCTGCTGGGCGCTCAGAACAGAGCAAGGATTCCTGATCAGTTGAAAAGTCCTTTATTAAGAAAAACCTCCGTCACCACGACATGTTTCGACGGTGTAATGCTGTTCCACTTGAGAAAGACGGCACTACACCGTCGAAACATGTCGTGGTGACGGAGGGTTTTCTTAATAAAGGACTTTTCAACTGATCAGGAATCCTTGCTCTGTTCTGAGCGCCCAGCAGGAGATCGTGCTATTTG